>CM061142.1:599324403-599643182 GCA_030789695.1 Scilla litardierei | reverse complement strand
GGTAACACTTTGCACCCTAGGACCCCCAACCCATCGCTTGTTAATCAAGACTAAAATCAATGTTTTTAAAGTATTTTAAATGTTTTAAATTCACTAATCAAGATTAATAATATGGACTTTAGGCTGGTGGACTTGTGTACGTAGGATAATTGTGACTTTGGACTCGTTGGACGGTGTGCTCAGACGTTGTACTTGCAGGCAAGTGAAACTTGCCAACTCTTGTGTAGGGCCACGTTTTTAGGCCACTTCCTTGTTTTTAGCGTAAAAGAGACTAGACAGTGAAATGATAGCTGTCTAGACGCAACTTTAGGGTCTAGCTTGACAACGAAGCTAGATCCGTCACCCTGCCATGTCATGCATGCATTGATATCTGTCACGTTTAAATTCCTTAACTGTACGCACTTTTAACTGCCATGCATTGCATTCCACATGTCATCCAAGTTGATTGTTGCATTCGTAGCACACGCTACAATACTTGTACTTGTACTTCCTTGTCCGACTAGGTGCACCCCTACGCCATACTTGTTAAAAACACTTCCTGGCTCGTGATCCAGAAGCGAGCATTCCGTGTTCGGGGGTAAGGCCCTGGCTCGATACACGTGGAGGGGTAGCGATAAACGATCACTTGAGCTTAGGAGTTGGCCCGATCAGCCACTCTAGCCAAAAGGCGGAATCTCTGTGCACGAGGTGCTTACTTTACTTGTCTTGTACTAGTGAGTGTTACTTGTATAACTTGTCATCCATGCCATGTTTGAATGCCATGCTCGTACTTTACTTTACTTATTGCACTCATACTTTAAAACTGCCATGTCATTGCATTCATGTTAGAACTGCTATGTTGCTTTACCTACTTTCAGTTTTCTTGCACAAGTCTCTTGTAGACTTGCTGACATGTGCCCCTTGCTCTTTTGGGTGTCACATGTTAGACCTTGAGCCAGAGACCGTTGCTGAGTACGTGATGTTTTGCTGATGCTGAGCCTGAGTCCATGTCTGTACAGGAGGAGTTTTGTGGACACCGGTGACCTTTCTTGGTGACTTTGGTATGAGCTTAGTTATAGGTATTGGTGACTATGGTATATGTGGCGTGTCGAAAATACAGTTATAGGACCGTATGTGATGTGAAGATATGGTGAACTATTTGCATGCATTTGAATGACTATATATTGTGAAACTATAGTAGTGGTGAATATATATATTAGATATAGTGAAACTGGATTTAATTATGGTATGGTGTGACTACTTATGTTGATGTGTTTGGTATTGGATGTATACTAGGAAACATTAGGGAGTCGTATACCCATGTTGGTTTTGTGTATAGGTAGTTATCTATACGTAGAGTAATGATTGTATTTGCTAAGTGTGAGACTATCCTTATGTAAGTATCTGAAATATTGTTTTGCAATTAGGCAAGTAGTAGTTATATAAGGGATGTATGCTTATATATATGATTGAAATACGTGTATAAACTTGACTGACTATAATAAGTATAAGTGTATAACGTACGTGAATATATATATATATATATATATATATATATATATATATATATATATATATATATATATATATATATATATATATATAGACACATGTTGGTAGTGTTAATGTTTGACTAGCTAGTGCATATATAAGCACTTGTAATGACTATACCTGGTTTGAATTATAATGTGGCCTGATTGGGGTAGTTACTAGAGCGACTAGATATGTTAGAAAGTCCGAGGACAGACTTTATTCTAAGGTGGGGAGGATGTAACGACCACTTTTCGTTGTACGTTGTTCCTGCACGTGCTTTTGACCGTGCACGTGTTTATTTTAGACTTTGTTTGTTTGTGAACACTTTAGTGTGATATGTCGTTGTGAACGTCTCTGAGAGTATTAAATAGTGGCACTAATTTGGAATGACATTTCTCGAGTCGTTTTCCCACAATTTAATCTTATTCGATGAGACGTTGCGATTTTCACTTTTGACGGGAGATGTTTCTATTTTTAGTTTCGTCGTCCGACGTCGAAATTGAGATCCGTCTTCTTATTTAGCTTCCTTTCATCATCACGATCAACCCGATATTTATTTTATAATTTTTGGAGTTCATTTGACCTAATTTATATTTTTAGCAAGGTTTAAAATATTTTTAAAAGCTAGGTTTTAAATTAATTTCGGCCAAAGAAAATTTATTTGAGTTTAAAACATTTTAAATAATTTTTGAGCCAATTTCTAGCTCATTTGGGCCGCAATCAAGCCTTGGGTGAGTTGGAGATGGTGAGATTTAAATTTTAAATTATTTTAAACTCCTAATCCCATTAGGATTAGCCCTAGACCCAGTCAACCCCTCTACACTATATAAACAACCTCTAGGAAGACCTATTTTCGCAAGAAAATAACCCTAGCCACTTCCAAAACTCAATTTCACACTTGCGACGTTTCGTCGCAACATTGCGACGGCCGTCACCCGCACCGACCGAGCCAAGCACCCCAAAACCCCCGCTCAGACCGATGGCCACCCCCGCACCAAGCTTGCACAGCCGCTCCGCATCGCCCCCGCTCCGTTCTTCTGCTCTGACCGAGAGCTTGGCCCGCTGCATCGCCCCGCTCCGCACCGCACAGCCCCGCTTCCAAGCGCCCGCTCCGCCCCGTGTCTGACCGAGGCACCCGCTCGCACCGATCGAAGCCGCTCCGTTGCAACGTTGCAACGCTTGTCCGTAGTGCCCGACCGGTGCTGTCCCCCGCACCGACCGAAGAAACTCTCCGCACCAAGCTTCTGCCCGCACCACAGCAACCCCAAACGCTGCATCCCTCGCACCCCTAGTGCCCGACCGACGGAGCTCCCCGCACCAAGCGTGTCTGACCGAGAGCCAAACGTCGCAACCCCGCACCCGTCGCACCGCTTGCCATCGTGGGCCCCCCAAGTTCTCATGCGGTATTGTGGGTCCCCTATTGGTCCCTAGGACAACTGTGGGCCCCACCTAGGTGCTTTCTCTCCGACGATTTGCCGCGTACGATGTTGCGACACGTCGTAGCCCGTCGTCGCACGTGCTAGCTTTGGAATCTGGATTCGTCGCTCCGGTTGCTGCTCTGAACTTTCCAGCGAGGAATCTATATTGGAATCAGGACTTGGAGCGCGATATTTTTATTCCAACCCCTGGCGTCGCTACCCGACGCCAGTGTAGCTTTCGCGTCGTGTTGAGGTAACACTTTGCACCCTAGGACCCCCAACCCATCGCTTGTTAATCAAGACTAAAATCAATGTTTTTAAAGTATTTTAAATGTTTTAAATTCACTAATCAAGATTAATAATATGGACTTTAGGCCGGTGGACTTGTGTACGTAGGATAATTGTGACTTTGGACTCGTTGGACGGTGTGCTCAGACGTTGTACTTGCAGGCAAGTGAAACTTGCCAACTCTTGTGTAGGGCCACGTTTTTAGGCCACTTCCTTGTTTTTAGCGTAAAAGAGACTAGACAGTGAAATGATAGCTGTCTAGACGCAACTTTAGGGTCTAGCTTGACAACGAAGCTAGATCCGTCACCCTGCCATGTCATGCATGCATTGATATCTGTCACGTTTAAATTCCTTAACTGTACGCACTTTTAACTGCCATGCATTGCATTCCACATGTCATCCAAGTTGATTGTTGCATTCGTAGCACACGCTATAATACTTGTACTTGTACTTCCTTGTCCGGCTAGGTGCACCCCTACGCCATACTTGTTAAAAACACTTCCTGGCTCGTGATCCAGAAGCGAGCATTCCATGTTCGGGGGTAAGGCCCTGGCTCGATACACGTGGAGGGGTAGGGATAAACAATCACTTGAGCTTAGGAGTTGGCCCGATCAGCTACTCTAGCCAAAAGGCGGAATCTCTGTGCACGAGGTGCTTACTTTACTTGTCTTGTACTAGTGAGTGTTACTTGTATAACTTGTCATCCATGCCATGTTTAAATGCCATGCTCGTACTTTACCTTACTTGTTGCACTCATACTTTAAAACTGCCATGTCATTGCATTCATGTTAGAACTGCTAGGTTGCTTTACCTACTTTCAGTTTCCTTGCACAAGTCTCTTGTAGACTTGCTGACATGTGCCCATTGCTCTTTTGGGTGTCACATGTTAGACCTTGAGCCAGAGACCGTTGCTGAGTACGTGATGTTTTGCTGACGCTGAGCCTGAGTCCATGTCTGCCCAGGAGGAGTTTTGTGGACACCGGTGACCTTTCTTGGTGACTTTACGGAGCTTTCTTTTGTTTTAGGTTTTGTTGTTAGTTGTCGGTGTGTGGCACCTTTGTTTTGTACGTTGTACTTTTGTTGGCCATGTTTGGGCCTTTAGACTTTTTTTTTCTTTTTAGCCTGGTGGCTTTTTCTGTGATGTTGAAACTTATTTTATGGATATTCTGAGCTGTCTCTTTTGTCTCATTTTATTATTATTATCTTTGTTTCGTTTCGCGTTGCAAGGACCTGCTATTTAAAGTTGATTGACTCTTATCGGACTTGCGGCTTCATAGCTTCAAGTCTGAGCGGACCTTCTCACGCTTCGCCTCCATATTTTTGGGAAGCGGGGCGTGACACCTTTGTAATTCTCTTTGGCTATTTGATTTTTTATTTAAACACCTTTTAAATAGATTTATTAGGCTCGTTTGAACTCCGATTTGAGCACAGGTTTCTCCCGAACTTTCGTGGAAAAATCCTCTTCATTTCTTTGTATCTTATTACTTAAAATACGGTCGAAAAAATTTACGACATATTTAAATACTATTGCATCAAATGCAATTCAAAATTCAAACCCACATCTTAGATATTAAAATCCATTTGCATCAAATACAAATGAACTGAGGGCATACATTCCTCAACACTAACATGCTCCTTCCCTTCCCGTCCAATGACTAGATGTTTTCGAACTCCAAAGACAACGACGACGACAACATATGATATATGATAATGATATATCATATTTATGACATATATGTCGTATATATGTCATATTTATGACATGATATGTGTGTGGGGGTAGGGGGTGGGATGATTTAAGCTATATCATGTCATATATATGACATATATCATTCATGTCATATTTGGGACAAAGTTACTATGAGTCAGACTCAATATCCCATAACATAATATCAATATCCCATTTATCTCTTTTTAAAAATTTAATACAAGAATAGTAACCGATTCAATAAATCAAAATAATTAACTAATTTGATTATTCTTAATCATAATCAACGACTTCTTATATAGCTAGAACGACCCTCACAAATTGCGGATACTATTTGATTCATCGAAATAATGAGTCACCCGTTCCATTGATATGGGCACATCCGAGATCAAGAAATACTCGGGAGTTCCTTTATTCAATCCTTTTCCTTCTTCTTGTTGCTGGATATCTCGTCCGTATCCATCTTCTCTTTGTTTCCCGAGCCTCTAGTGAGTTACAGACAGAGTTAGAAAAGATCACATCCATGATGATTCCATTATACATGATTGAGTTACGAAAACTTCTGGATAGGTATCCTACATCTGAACTGAATTCTTTCTGGTTAAAGAATCTCTTTCTAGTTGCTCTGGAACAATTAGGAGATTCTCTGGAAGAAATACGAGGTTTTATTTCTGGTGGCAACATGCTATTGGGCGGTGGTCCCGCTTACGGGGTCAAATCAAACGTTCTAAGAAGAAATATTTGAATATCAATCTCATAAGTATCATACCAAATCCCATCAATCCAATCACTTTTCTGAGAAATATGAGACATCTAAGTCGTACAAGTAAAGAGATCTATTTATTGATAAGAAAAAGAAAAAACATGAACGGTGATTGGATTGATGATAAAATCGAATCCTGGGTCGCGAACAGTGATTCGATTGATGATGAAGAAAGAGAATTCTTGGTTCAGTTCTCCACCTTAATGACAGAAAAAAGGATTGATCAAATTCTATTAAGTCTGACTCATAGTAATCTTTGATGTTATTTTGGATGGGTACAAGTAAAGAGATCTATTCATGTATGATATATGACATGATATGTGTGTGTGGGTAGGGGGAGGGATGATTTAAGCTATATCATGTCATATATATGACATATATATCATACATGTCATATTTGGGACAAAGTTACGATGATGACGACGACATATGATATATGATGATGATATACCATATTTATGACATATATGACATATATATCATATATGTCATATTTATGACATATGGTGTGTGTGTGTGTGTGCGTGGAGGGGTGGGGAGGTTTAAGCTATATCATATCGTATATATGACATATATGTCATATTTGGGACAAAGCTACGATGATGATGACAGCATAAGATATATGATGATGATATATCATATTTATGACATATATGTCATATATATGTCATATTTATGACATATGAGGTGTGTGTTCGGGGGGTGGTGGGGGGTGGAGGCGGGTGGGGTGATTTACGCTATATCATGTCATATATATGACATATATGTCATATACGGGACAAAGCTACAATCATAATGATGGTGAAATATGATATATGATGATGATATATCATATTTATGACATATATATGACATGTATGTCGTATATTAGTCATATTTATGACATATGATATGTGTGTGTGTGTGTGTGTGTGTGTGGAGGGAATGGTGGTAATATTTATGACATATGTCATATATATGTCGTATATCATGTCATATATGTGACATATGTGTCATATATGGGAAATTTATTACATATATATCACATATGTCTCATATGTCACATATGTCACATAATATCAATTTTCACATAGGAAATGCGAAATAGGATCAAGTCTCACACATAGGATCAAGTAAGATATATTACGATTTCATTATGAAATGATATGTAGTATCAAGTATCATGGAAGACCCAAAAAAGATTTTATATTCTTAATGCAAGCGCGCCACAGACCCCTTCCAAAATCACCCCATATATCGGGCCTCGTCGCAGCTAAAGCTGATTCTGGTTTTTTTTTTGTTTGTTGGGGGGTGTGTGTGCGTGTGCCCCTGCTTTACGATCGGATTTGGTTTTTTTGCAGGTGTGCATGGTTTGTGCTAAACCCAAAGTTAAGTATTTATTTTCCTGCTATTAAATTTGATATGTTTTGACTCATTTAATATTTTATGTTTTATCATCTAACTTAATTCATATTATTTTTGGTAGGGTTAGGTGACGAAATTGGAACTTCAGGCCAAGAGGATGATGGCGACGTGAGAGATGGCAAGGTAGATGGTGGGAAGATCTAAGATTTTTTTGTTTTTATTGAAAATACTGACAATTTGGATACATTTTATGTTTTGTAATAAGTAATATGTGTTTGTTATATTCGAGTGAAAATTTACTTTATTTTATTTACAATGTGGATTCATTGTGTTTATTGAAAATGTGGACAATTTGGATTTATGTGAATTTATTTTATTGTATACATGGATTTCTGCTATTTATGTGAATTTATTTTATGGTATACATAGATTTTTATGATTTTAATTTTAAAAAACAATTATAGAACTATCGGTTACAGACAAATCAGTGGCGGATAATTATCGGCAACAAAAAATCTGTTGCTGAAAATTTTTCTGCCACAGATTTGTCTGTTGCCGATACAAGTCGGCCACGGAAAATTTGCACGAAATCTGTGGCCGATAACTTCTGACACGGATTTTGTGCACATTATCCATGGTCGATATCGTACAACCTCGGAACGTGTGCACACAATACACCAATTGTGTGCACATTTTTCGTGGTTGTACCGCATCGGCCACGGACAAATCCATAGTCGATGTTCACTATCGGCCACGGATTCTTCCTTGGCCGATGTTTTAATATTAATTTTTGATTTATTTAATGGCCACGGCTTTCTGTGGCCGGTACTGTAACGACCACAATTCGGTCTTACGTATTTTCGTACGTATCTCCTCGTGGCATTGGATTGCGTATATTTTGCACTTTGAATTTTAATACTTTATCCGTAGTCTGGACTCGCGATCGGACCTCGTATTCACGATCACCTCGAAGGCGCGATCGCCCAGGTATTTTCTGTATAATTTTTAGATGCCCATAGGCGTAGATGTATATCTGATTATCGTTGTTATCATTAATATTATTAATATTATTTCTTTTAATTCAAACTTTTAAGTTTATCTGTTCGTTTTTTTAAGCGTTAACAACGGAAACTGATTATTATTATTAATATCCTAATTTTAACTAACAAATCTTATAAAACAAACTTTATATTATTGTTTATATCCTAACTGCTCCCCAGTTCTCACGTCCAATCCCCCACTTCCCTAGGCCCCCACGTCACCGATCTTGCGGATATTTCACCCGCAGAATCCCATGCACGGGATTTTATCACCCCACTTCTCTCTAGACCGGTTCAACCCCCACGTTACCCTCTCTCCCTCTCTCTAGCCTGACCTACACAAGCATAGAGGACATCTCCTCTCCTTTCATTATAAAAACCCAAGCAAATCCTTTCCACAGGCTTCCACGCATCAAGCCCCATGCCCACCATTTTTCATATACTTCCAACTTTAAATCCTTTTGTAAACCCGTACGCCTCCCTCTCTCCCAACGAAACCGCCTTCAAACACCCTGAGAGGCCAGCGCCTCCCTCCCCTTCCGCAACCGCCTCGACCTCCGCACCCTCGGCCCCGTCGACAACACCTCGCCTCGCCGCCGTCCTCCGCCATACGTCCTCCCAGCACGCCCTCAGACCACGCCGCTCCGACCCGCAGCGACCACCGAAGCTCCCATCAAGATCCCCGTGCACGTCACCTCGCCTCTGACGAGCCCACTCTGATCAGCGCCTCTGACCTCCTCCTCCATTCGATCGACACCGACGCCGTTCTCTGCCCGTCGAAGCACATCACCCCCGCTCCACAATTCTCCGCCGTCGAACGCCAGCGCTCCGCTCGCCCAGGCGCCTCCGCCTACCGCCAGCCCATCGCCGCCCACCTCCGTTCGTCAGCCACGACGACCCCCCTCCGCTTCTCCGAGCAGTCACAGCTCCAAGCCCAGCCTCCGACAACCTTCGACCTCCACGCGAAGCCCAGCGACCCCAACGCTGCCTCTCCTTCCCCGAAGCCGCGCTCACCCCGTTCACCGATCAACCTTCCGGCGATCTTCGAAGCTGATGTCCACGCCGCCGTCTCCAACCTGAAAGGCACGCAAGGGGAACGCTAAAAAAAGGTAAGTTTTCTTGTACGCAGTAGTTATAATATCAGTTTTAGATATTAGTTAGCGTAAGCATCTAGTCTGGTTAATATATTAGCTTGTTAATAAGCAGTTAGTTGATTGTCAGTAAGTTGGTTGTTAGTTATAAAATGTTATGATGCCTTGGGTTATATTATGTAATAACAGTTTGTTTGTGTTAGTAATAATTATAGTGATTTGCCTTCGTCCTTTTATAAACTGAGTTATGGGCAAGCATAGTATTAAAACAGTACTGTCAGTACGTATTATTTGTAGATAAGTAAAGTTTAATGATAGTTAGTGAGTTATTTATATGGCATATGTTAGTATAAGACTGTTAGAATTATACCTACTATATTAATAATGTTTGTTTGTTAATCAATGGTTAGTTAATATATAGCCTTTTAAGGCAGTGTGCATGGTTAACTTATAGGTTATGTAAGTTACATGTTTGATACGAATTAATGTGGATATGCTAGTATACACATGGTGGTTTTACTAAATAATTAGTTGGGCTTAATATCTAAATCCGTTAACACAGATCAATCCGTGCCTATCTTGCGATCGTGTATGCACCCAAAATCGCATCGTTTCAGGCAAGTATTTACTATTGCAAGTAAATTACTTTCTACAAACTTTTCAGAGACACAGGTATTTTTATTCAAACTTTCTAAAATAACGTACATCACAGTAACGTCAAATAACAACTTTTATAATCGAAATGGTTTTAATGGATATCATTGATGTGCTGGTTTGTTTAGTCCCTTGACCCTTGTACACGAAATGCTATCTTCCCTCGTCATTCTATTTACTTTTGATGTGCACCCTAATGAAACGTGGTAATGGGCATGCGGTCATTTTATGGAATATTGGGTCTTCGGACAATTATGGAACTTTGTGCCTTCGGGCAAATTACAGATATTGGGCCTTCAGGCAATTACGGACTATTGGGCCTTCGGGCAATACGGATATGGGCCCGCGGGGCATTTACGGAATGTTAGCCATACGGCTAACATTGAACTACGGTTTGACTTATGGACACTTGGGTGGGGTAGTCTAGTGTAGTAGAGGCTGGAAAGCTGGATTGCACTCTATTGGTGAACTTGACCGACACCTGGCCGGGTCGGTGAGTATAGAGTCACGGGTAGCTCCCGTTGACTTGGGTGTGATGCTGGTCACCTCCCCCTCAGACACTGGGCTTTGTCACTAGATAGGAGATTGATTGACTGATTGATGCACCCCTTTTTACCTCTGTTGATGCTATAGAGTAACCTGCTAAAATTATTGCCACGAATAATTATTGCTGTACACACTACATCGTCACGACTATTGTTGTGCACACTACACTTGCTATACATATTGCTGTACGCACTACACCCGTTACACTTATTGCTGTGCACACCACACTACTCATGCTCACTGCTTGCACACTACAGATTGTTATGCCCCTTGTTTCCACATGCTACTATGTATCATCTTTTTGAAATCATAATGTGCCTCTCTTCCCTAAACTTTGTGAACTATATTAAATCTTGCCGAGGGTCATTTTATTTCTAACGTTTTTAAATCTTGCCGAGCGACCCTCGCTGACGTATATTTCCTTGTTTGTGAAATATACGTTAGGTTTTGAGCAGAGTTCACCGAAGAGTTCTTTTGGAGATTGAGCAGGAAGACCAAAAGAGCTAAGAGCATGAGATCCACTACTGAAGACGACGGACACTGCGCAGCTTGCTGAAGCTTTAATAATTGTTGTTGTAATTTCTTTGTAACTGTTGTAATGGCCATGCTAGGCCTTTTAATTTTTGTGTACATGTAATCTGGAAAAGTTAAAGTATAATGATGACATTATTTTGTTGTTCCGAATATTCGCAAGCAAGAACCTGCCAAAGTAGTAATACACAGACGCTTATTGGGTTGGGGCCTCACCGCTCCAGCCCAAGCGGGCCCGCTCACGTCCTCGCTCCCAAGTATAATGGGAAGCGGGGCATGACAGGTTTTAGTGGTGGCCCATGCAGGTCATGCTTTCTGCGAAATGCTCGGAACAACATAGATGTCATTATTAACTAGACTGTCTGGATAACTCTTATACGCAAATGTTTACTTTGTTTGTTTGCAGCATGTCAGGAAGACGAAATACTCGACAAGGATCCGGAACTGCTGGAGGCGGAGAGGACGACATTCGCCAGATGCTTGGAGTCATGAGAGAGATGCTGGAGGTTTAACACCATCTAGTCCAGCAAGGACATCAGGCTGCACCAGCCGCTCCACAACCCCGCTATGAGCCTGGAGCGAAGCAGTTCCGAGAGATGCATCCGAAGAGCTTCTCCGGACGAGAGGGCCCGCTAGCGGCCGAAGAGTGGCGTCAGAGCACTGAGGATGATTTGGGCCTTGCCCGAATCAATAAAGATGAATGGGTAGAGCTTGCCAGGAAGCAGTTGACAGATAATGCCCGCAGCTGGTGGACTGCGGAAGAGGCCAGGCTGACCAAGCCGATTTCATGGGATACCTTCTGCAAGAGGTTTGACGCCCAGTATTTTCCCAAGTCTACAAAGCGAGAGATGGAGAGTCGTTTCATCAACCTGGAGCAGGGCACTATGACTGTTAATGAGTACGAGGCGGAGTTCACGATGCTGAGCCGATACGCCCCTGCTATGGTGAAGGAACCTGAGGACTGTGCACATCGTTTTCTACAGGGCTTGGACCTAGACATCCAGAGTGTGCTGTCCGGGAATACTTTTTCCACTCATGAGGATGTCCTGGTAGCTGCGAAGAATCAGGAGCAGATCGCCAATCTGAAGAAGGCGCGTCAAGCAGGCAAGCGTCTGCAGGAGCCGACAAAGAACAATATCCGACCGACTCAGACCACCAATTTCAAGAAGCCTGCAGCCCCGGTCGACCCCAAATTTACAGTGGTATGTCATCACTGTAACCGAGTTGGGCACGTCAAGAAGGATTGTCGCGTATTGTTGAACCAGTGTTTGGCGTGCGGGGCACCTGATCATATTGCAAGGAACTGCCCTCGTCGCATTTAATGATTCATATCAGGTGCTTATCCTTGCTTGTCGATTCTTAGATGTATCTTTTGCTTCTACTATTGCCATTTCGTCTATCATGCTTTGTTATATTTTAGGTGTTATTTTGTTTCGATCTTGGATCCTTTCAATTCAGAGGTTTCGTTCCTCTATATGTCTCTTGCTTCCTTGATACTATGACATCATTCTCATCCTTCGCCTGTCAGGTGTCACTTGATTCTTATTTAGCTTAAGAAATTCCGAGGGCGGAATTTTTCTTAAGGTGTGTAGGATGTAACGACTACAATTCGGTCTTACGTATTTTCGTACGTATCTCCTCGTGGCATTGGATTGCGTATATTTTGCACTTTGAATTTTAATACTTTATCCGTAGTCTGGACTCGCGATCGGACCTCGTATTCACGATCACCTCGAAGGCGCGATCGCCCAGGTATTTTCTGTATAATTTTTAGATGCCCATAGGCGTAGATGTATATCTGATTATCGTTGTTATCATTAATATTATTAATATTATTTCTTTTAATTCAAACTTTTAAGTTTATCTGTTCGTTTTTTTTAGCGTTAACAACGGAAACTGATTATTATTATTAATATCCTAATTTTAACTAACAAATCTTATAAAACAAACTTTATATTATTGTTTATATCCTAACTGCTCCCCAGTTCTCACGTCCAATCCCCCACTTCCCTAGGCCCCCACGTCACCGATCTTGCGAATATTTCACCCGTAGAATCCCATGCACGGGATTTTATCACCCCACTTCTCTCTAGACCGGTTCAACCCCCACGTTACCCTCTCTCCCTCTCTCTAGCCTGACCTACACAAGCCTAGAAGACATCTCCTCTCCTTTCATTATAAAAACCCAAGCAAATCCTTTCCACAGGCTTCCACGCATCAAGCCCCATGCCCACCATTTTTCATATACTTCCAACTTTAAATCCTTTTGTAAACCCGTACGCCTCCCTCTCTCCCAACGAAACCGCCTTCAAACACCCGGAGAGGCCAGCGCCTCCCTTCCCTTCCGCAACCGCCCCGACCTCCGCACCCTCGGCCCCGTCGACAACACCTCGCCTCGCCGCCGTCCTCCGCCATACGTCCTCCCAACACGCCCTCAGACCACGCCGCTCCGACCCGCAGCCACCACCGAAGCTCCCATCAAGATCCCCGTGCACGTCACCTCGCCTCCGACGAGCCCACTCTGATCAGCGCCTCCGACCTCCTCCTCCATTCGATCGACACCGACGCCGTTCTCTGCCCGTCGAAGCACATCACCCCCGCTCCACAACTCTCCGCCGTCGAACGCCAGCGCTCCGCTCGCCCAGGCGCCTCCGCCTACCGCCAGCCCATCGCCGCCCACCTCCATTCGTCAGCCACGACGACCCCCCTCCGGTTCTCCGAGCAGTCACAGCTCCAAGCCCAGCCTCCGACAACCTTCGACCTCCACGCGAAGCCCAGCGACCCCAACGCTGCCTCTCCTTCCCCGAAGCCGCGCTCACCCCGTTCACCGATCAACCTTCTGGCGATCTTCGAAGCCGATGTCCACGCCGCCGTCTCCAACCTGAAAGGCACGCAAGGGGAACGCTAAAAAAAGGTAAGTTTTCTTGTACGCAGTAGTTATAATATCAGTTTTAGATATTAGTTAGCGTAAGCATCTAGTCTGGTTAATATATTAGCTTGTTAATAAGCAGTTAGTTGATTGTCAGTAAGTTGGTTGTTAGTTATAAAATGTTATGATGCCTTGGGTTATATTATGTAATAACAGTTTGTTTGTGTTAGTAATAATTATAGTGATTTGCCTTCGTCCTTTTATAAACTGAGTTATGGGCAAGCATAGTATTAAAACAGTACTGTCAGTACGTATTATTTGTAGATAAGTAAAGTTTAATGATAGTTAGTGAGTTATTTATATGGCATATGTTAGTATAAGACTGTTAGAATTATACCTACTATATTAATAATGTTTGTTTGTTAATCAATGGTTAGTTAATATATAGCCTTTTAAGGCAGTGTGCATGGTTAACTTATAGGTTATGTAAGTTACATGTTTGATACGAATTAATGTGGATATGCTAGTATACACATGGTGGTTTTACTAAATAATTAGTTGGGCTTAACATCTAAATCCGTTTACGCAGATCAATCCGTGCCTATCTTGCGATCGCGTATGCACCCAAAATCGCATCGTTTCAGGCAAGTATTTACTATTGCAAGTAAATTACTTTCTACAAACTTTTCAGAGACACATGTATTTTTATTCAAACTTTCTAAAATAACGTACATCACAGTAACGTCAAATAACAACTTTTATAATCGAAATGGTTTTAATGGATATCATTGATGTGCTGGTTTGTTTAGTCCCTTGACCCTTGTACACGAAATGCTATCTTCCCTCGTCATTCTATTTACTTTTGATGTGCACCCTAATGAAACGTGGTAATGGGCATGCGGTCATTTTATGGAATATTGGGTCTTCGGACAATTATGGAACTTTGTGCCTTCGGGCAAATTACAGATATTGGGCCTTCGGGCAATTACGGACTATTGGGCCTTCGGGCAATACGGATATGGGCCCGCGGGGCATTTACGGAATGTTAGCCATACGGCTAACATTGAACTACGGTTTGACTTATGGACACTTGGGTGGGGTAGTCTAGTGTAGTAGAGGCTGGAAAGCTGGATTGCACTCTATTGGTGAACTTGACCGACACCTGGCCGGGTCGGTGAGTATAGAGTCACGGGTAGCTCCCGTTGACTTGGGTGTGATGCTGGTCACCTCCCCCTCAGACACTAGGCTTTGTCACTAGATAGGAGATTGATTGACTGATTGATGCACCCCTTTTTACCTCTGTTGATGCTATAGAGTAACCTGCTAAAATTATTGCCACGAATAATTATTGCTGTACACACTACATCGTCACGACTATTGTTGTGCACACTACACTTGCTATACATATTGCTGTACGCACTACACCCGTTACACTTATTGCTGTGCACACCACACTACTCATGCTCACTGCTTGCACACTACAGATTGTTATGCCCCTTGTTTCCACATGCTACTATGTATCATCTTTTTGAAATCATAATGTGCCTCTCTTCCCTAAACTTTGTGAACTATATTAAATCTTGCCGAGGGTCATTTTATTTCTAACGTTTTTAAATCTTACCGAGCGACCCTCGCTGACGTATATTTCCTTGTTTGTGAAATATACGTTAGGTTTTGAGCAGAGTTCACCGAAGAGTTCTTTTGGAGATTGAGCAGGAAGACCAAAAGAGCTAAGAGCACGAGATCCACTACTGAAGACGACGGACACTGCGCAGCTTGCTGAAGCTTTAATAATTGTTGTTGTAATTTCTTTGTAACTGTTGTAATGGCCATGCTAGGCCTTTTAATTTTTGTGTACATGTAATCTGGAAAAGTTAAAGTATAATGATGACATTATTTTGTTGTTCCGAATATTCGCAAGCAAGAACCTGCCAAAGTAGTCATACACAGACGCTTATTGGGTTGGGGCCTCACCGCTCCCGCCCAAGCTGGCCCGCTCACGTCCTCGCTCCCAAGTATAATGGGAAGCGGGGCGTGACAGATACTCCGTGGTGGACTATCGGCCACAGAAATGTCTGTGGCCGATAGCCTCGTTAGCAACCACACTGTCGACCACAGACTTTCAGCCACTGAATTTTTTCCATGGCCAAAGGACTTCAGCCACGGATTGCCAGCCTTCAGCCACAGATTTGTCCGTGGCTGAAGGCTGGTTATGTAGTAGTGCCATGAAAGGCATGTTGGAGTCATTCAGCCCCGGCTTGATAGAAGCTAGGGACTCGGGATACCTCTTCGTCCCTTTTGAGCAGCAAAGTGTGAGAGGAACTTCTTACGGAGGTCGACAAAAGAGCTGACCAATCCCTTAGGAAGGTTTTGGAACCACATATGGGCCACTCCAGTCAGGCAGTTCAGGAAGGCCTTACAGATCAAGTTTAGAGAATGGCCCTTCGACTCCTTGTATTTGATGTACGTCTCAAGGTGCTTGACTGGGTCTCCCACACCGGGGCACATGGAGATGTCATCCGGGAAGGAGTGTACTTCAGTGAATATGGAGTGCTCAGAATGGAGGAGATGAAGGGTGAGGCGGAGGGAAAACTCGTGTCTTTGTGAGGATCGGTGTCCCCTTTCCAAAGCATATCGATCTACTGCAGCATCCGACTTGTCGCTAAGGGACTTGAGCTTCTTGCCTCATGTTAAGCTCTGCTTGAAATTGACCACATTGAGGTTAGCTGTATTGCCCTTCTTTGCATGTAAGCGGGAACGCAGGTCCTCGCTTGTCATATGCCAATTGTTACGAGGTGGAACTCGCGTACAATGAATTTGTATTATGGGGAACCAAGGGCATGATGGTTATATGGAGAAGAGGGTTTAGGTAGGCTGTTTTACAAGTGATTAGTGGGGTGAAGAAGTTGGACCCGTTGCCGGTGGTGCTCACGGGGTCGAATCTCACCGGATGCAGCTGAGGAAGGTTGGACGGCAGGGGGCTGAAGCTGACTTTGGTCAAGGGGCGAGCTCTCCTACAGCATGAACAACTCGTCAGAAGGGCAGGGTTGGGGTTCAACCCTTAGCCCCTCCGATGCCTAAGTCAGTAATGGGGCTTAAAATGGGGGCTAGACACGCCGGCCGGACTAGCGGTGTGTCGACCGCACGTGGCGAGCTATGGGTGGGAGAACAAAGATATGGACGAACTTTGTTCTCGTGTGTGAATTATAGATTAAGAGAGAATTTTCCAACCTCCTTTCCGTAAGAGGAGAGGGGGTATTTATACCTGACGGGTGATGACTAGGCGTGCTGAGCTGGCTCGGTTGTCAGCGGAAGCTTCGGACAAGGATGTCAGGAACAGGAGTTCCTGACCTGCTTTCGTCAGGCGGCGCGACGGCCAGCGGGTGCTTTTGTCGGGGTGCTTTTGTCGGGGTGTCAGAGCCGAAAGCATTAACTGTCAGATGGGTCAGCCGCCAGGGGGTGCTTTGTCAGGCGGTCGGGTGACGTATGTGTCAGTCGTGTCCTTATCCTAGGTTGTTTGTCGTTGGCGGCGAACTAAAGGTCGGACCGTATCCTTCTAGGCACCGCGGTTCAAGGGAATCGGGCGGGTCGTACCGATCGGTCATGAGCTATGGTCCGCCTGTACGGAAGGATACGTCCGTGCCTTTCCGTAGGCCCGGCTTAGCTACCCAAGCGTCCCCCAGCGCGCTACCCCGGTGGGTTGAGCGGCTGTGGTTGTTCGCCTCGACCGGGTCGGGGAGCGCTACAAGGCGCGCCCGTCTCCATATTGCCCCGGATTTTTGGGGTGGCGACCCTTTCATGAAGCGGAGAGTCCGTGGATCATGTGGGCAGATTCGGGTGGGACCCCTACGATCTTTAGGTCGTAACAATTGCCCCCGGCCTTCGAGTCTGAGGCGGCAGCCCGGCTCGGCTCGGAGGGCGAACCACCTTCGATATTCTAGACCATCAATATGGGCCTTGGACCCACTGGGTAGTGACGGCGGCGGCTTCGGAACTCCCGCCTTAGTGGTCATTATTATGATTTGAAAAGGGGGCAGAGGAAAACGAAGCGTCTCTGCGATTGGGTTTGCAACACGTGGATGAGGTGACCCTCACGCCAGTCGAGGCATCGGGGACGTCTCGATGGGCGCCGCGTGGCGAAAGTTTGACGGCCGAGATGGCCCGGGGGCCACCTTTACCGCTAAAAGGGTCTGGGAGGCGGTCGACGGGAGTCTTTGTCTTTCTCCGATTCTCCTCCGGCGTTCGATACCTCTTTTTGGAGCTTGCTGGCTAATTTGTCACTTCCGTCGCCGGTCATCTTCTTCCAATCGCCTTCCGGGTTCAAGGGATCAACAGGTAATAACAGTTAATTTCCTTCCTTTCCGATCAATGGCCTCTCGTTTCGAGGTTGGAGGAAGTAGCTGGGTGGGGGAGGAGGAGTTGGTGGGCGAGGGGGCGTTACAGCCGGGGGTGCGGCGGCCCAGGGAAAGACCGTCATGGCGATCCGTTGTACCGAGAGACATTGAGTCCCGCTGATGTAGGTTGGATAGGATCAACATCAGGGAGATTCGCATGCGGTTTGTGCGACAACCCTATGAGGTGCGGGTTCCCGGGTTGGAGGAAGCGGTGAGTTCACCGGGGGATAATGAGGTCGGGGTCTATGTTCGGTCCTTTGAGTTGGGGCTCCGCTTTCCGATCCATCCGTGCTTGTTTCATTTGTTGAATTTCCTGGAGCTGCCGATATTTGCCTTAGCGCCCCGTTCTTGGGCTTTTTAGTGGGGTTTGTCGTCTTGTGCCTTGCTTGCTCCTTGAATCCCTCCTTGGCGCTGTTCCAGCATTTCTTCGTGATTCGGAAGTGGGGGATGTATCATCGTGTTTGCGCCAGGAGAGGGCGAGAACTCATCCTCGGGGTGCCTAACGATGTCGGTGATTGGATGAGGGAGTTCGTCTTCATGACGGTGCCAAGCGACGTGGCGCTGGTGTCGAATTGGGGGGCGCGAAATCCCTTAGTAAATGAAGGGGTGGAGCTGACCGGGGAGGATATTGCCAAAGTTCAGATTTTGATGGAACTGCCCGAGGCGTGCCGTCAGTTGGCGAGTCTAACGCTGAGCAGTCGGCTCGCCCAGGACTTTTGGACCCTAGGTATCTTTGACGTTTTGTAAACTCTGGGCTAGGCTCGCCCTAATTGTCTCTCTTTTCCTTTTGTAGGCGGAGACGCGATGAGGGAGCCGGAGGAGGTGTCAGGTTCGGCCGGGGCCCCGATCTCGGAGGATACTGATCCCCGCGGGAAAGGCAAGGGGGTGGCCAGCGAGGCAGGATCCCGGGAACGTGGGGGCGGGGCCCCCGTGGGGAGAGGTTGCACCCGGGACGGGGGCAGTCAGGCAAGGTATCTCCGCCGGTGGGCCCGCCGAGGATCTTCATGAGGACGCGCCCGTGCGGGGGGCCCGACCCTCCCTCCCTCCGCAGGTACCAGCGACGGTCACGCCTCGCCGAGCGCCTGTGGTTCAAAGGTGGCCATACGGGATCCCTTCGTGGGAAATGGGGGCGTCGTCGAGTCCAGCTTGCGAGGGCGCCCTTATTCGTTTTAAGAGGACCCGAGAAGAGGTCGAGGCATACCCAGATGACCGTCTCCACAAGTTTCCTTTTCGAGTCAGCGGCGACGAGTCGGTATTCGAGGACGCGGGAGTGGCGGCGCGCCTCGCCGAGTACTGCGTGTTACCGCGCGATCGTGAGTCTTTGACTCGTGTGGGGGCAGAACAGTTGGGCGGCTCGGCTATATGGCACGTCGTGCAGGTAGGCCTGCTTTCTTTCCTCGCCCGCAGGCTTTATTTGTTCGTGTCTCGCTGATTCGAGGTTTATGTAGATGATCGCGAACGTGTTAGCCCTGCGGGGCCGTACCTCCGCGGCCGTCACCAGGGCGTCACTGGACGTGGCGAAGGCGAACCTTGGCGAGGTTAAGGCGAAGCTGAGGGACACGGAGGCGGAGCTGGAGAGGGTTAGGGCGGCCTACGGGGTGGAGAAGGGGCGGGCTGCGTATTTCGATTCGTCCAAAGCAATGGTCGAGAAGCAGGTCCAAGAAGTAACGCGAGAGAGGGATGATATCCGGTCGAAGCACACCTCGGAAGTTGTTAGCAAGGAAGCAGTGATCGGGGTACAGAGGCGGCAAATAGAGGACCTAAAGGTCGCCCTGGAGACCGAAAAGAGGGAGAAGGGTCTAGTGGTGCGGCGATTGGAGGAAAAACAGGACGCTGAGGGCAAACTGATCGAAGCCGCTATCCGCCGCTATCATGACGAGCATGTTGTGCCGATGCTGCAAGAAGCTAAGGATGCGGCGATTCGGCAAGTGGTTAAGGATGTGAGAGATCGGTCGGTTGAGAGGCGGCGCCGATAGAAACGTGGGTTTGGGGAGGTCCGTAACTTCTTGTGAGAGGGTTATAAACAATGTGTTGTTGTAGTGTGTGAAAAGTCCAATGTACGGGTTAGCTATTTGAGTAAATACATTGTGATTGTCTTGTGCCGAACTGTATTCTTACTTGGTTTGCTCGTAAAACGTCAGCTTTGTGAAGGGCGTAATTGCCCCCAACTTCGCTCTGCCGAGGTATTCAGGAGAGGGGAGTTGAGATTAGTCACGTTTTCTGGCGGTTTGCTCGGAAGCCCGGCACGGGTCCCGGCGGTGCAGTGGCGGGGCGAAGTTGCTTGGTTCGTATGAAAGTTTGCCAAGTGTTGGAACCGAGATCCAACTGAGTTGGGCGGCGGATTCCTGTTCCGGTCGACCCGATGGAGATCGGACCCTTCATTGGTACGAGGGAAGCTTTCTTGCTTTGGCCGCACTGAAGGAGGTCGGACTCAATCTTGGATCGAGCGCTGCCTTCTTGTTTTGGCCGCCCTGACGGAGGCCGGACTAAACCTTGGAACGCGCGGCGCACGGGGTTATTTCGAGTGGGGATAATCATTTTGCAGGGATTTGGGTGGGAATTGATGGCGGTCGCATGACTAGACGTCATCCTGACGATTCGACGGCGGGCGGGAACCGAGGCGGCCCGACCACTGTAGTGTTGATGCGTGGCGGAACTGACGGTTGTGACAGTACGCGAAGCGTCAGAACACGTGGGTCGGTGCTGGACAGTGTCCGGATTGGTGACGCGTGTCGTGGGCTCGACGGTCATGATGCTTTGCGCAGACTCTTTAAAGAGATCTCACAGAGGGGAGGGAAGCAGAGCTGAGTGGCGGGCGAAAAATTTTGACAAGCAGCTAGGGCTCGTAGGAGATATCAGTATCCTTTCCAGAGTCGTGCTCGTGGGATTGGTCAGCGAAGTAGCGCCAGCGCCTGATTCGTCGGCACCCGTTAGGTAAGACGCCCGTTTTATAAATGTCTTCCTCGATGTCTCCGTTTCGTGGTCAGGGTTCGGGGGTAGTTGGGGAAGGAAGTTCCACCGCGGAGACAGGAAGGGTGCCCATCGAGATTGCGGGCGTGAAGTCGGTGTTGAAGAAATCTGTTGCGGAGATCTTCACGATGTACGTCAGGCAGCCGTATTCGGTTCGTGAACCGGAGCCGCAAGAAAGGGTGTGTTTTACGGGCGACCGGGAGGTTGGAGTATACGTATCTTCGTTTGAGCAAGGTTTGCGCTTCCCCCCCCCCATCCGTTCTTGCTGGAAGTGTTGAACTTCCTGGAACTGCCCATGTATCGCCTGATGCCCAATGCCATCAGTGCCATTGTGGGGTTCCTAGTGCTGTGTGTAAGCAACCAGGTTAGCCCATCCCTGTCCTTATTTCGCCACTTCTTCTTGGTCAAGAGGTTGGGGTCGTGCTACTATCTCTCCGTGAAGAGGACGCATCCGCTCATTAGGGGGTTGCCTGGGAAAATTAAGTCGTGGCGCAAGCAGTATGTGTTTGTGGAGGTGCCGGAGGATGTGCTGATAAGGTCTGATTGGGCGGAGCTGAATCCCAAGGCGAGAGAGGGGGTGGAATTGGGGGACGAGGAGAAAGTGGTGGCCCAGATTTTAATGGCCATACCAGCGGAGGGCCGAGATTATCGGATGCTCGCTCGGGCTGAGATGATAACGTCGTACATATGGCCCGAAGGTACAAAAGATTTTGGTGTTCATGCGCTTGATATGCTTACGCTGAACTTTCTCTCTTTGGCAGTTGGCACAATGAGTCTGTCCCTCGAGGAAATGATGCTGCGGGCCTCGGAGCAGGCGGGGCGATCGTCGACAAGAGTTGGCCCCAAGAGGTCGCGAGCGGAAGGAGGGGCGGGGAGCTTGACTGGGGTGCCAGCGTCCACGAAGAGGAGGAAGAGGCCGACGAAGTCGTCCGAACCTGACGCGCCGGGGAAACCGGTCCGCCGGACGGTGGAGCCGGGGAGGGGATGTTGAATCCCGTCATCGACTTGGAGGGCGGGGACGAAGGGTCGATAGGAGGAGGGGGGGAAATGCCCCGAACGAGGCCGTCGAGCCCCCTGGCACCTGCAGGGGGGAGGGGGCGTTGGGTAGCGGTCAACCGGGTAGGGCCGAAGCATCGAGTGTCCCGACCGGGTCCGGAGGATGGGACCCTTGGCCTTATGGTTGTCCCATGTTCGGTCTTGAGAGGGCCGCCGACCCCCGCTGTGAGGCCTCATTGGTTAAGTTTAAGGCCAAGAGGACCGACGTCGAGGGCTACCCTGACAGGGCGCTTCATCGGGCGCCGTACAAAGTAGCAAGTGATGAGTCCGTGTTTGAGGACGGAGGCGTGGCGGCGAGGCTGGCGGAGAACATTTTCCTGCCCCGCGATAGGGCGGTGCTGGAAGCGGTGGAGCCTGAGGGTCTGTGCGGGACCGCGGTGATGCACGGCGTCCAGGTATGTTCTGTAAGATGTGCGATGCTTTTCAGCGGGTTTTATTGAACACCCTAAATGAGTTCACTTTTCTGCATTTCTTTACTCAGATCATCAACTTGATGCTTGGGATGATGAGGCACGTGCCAGCCATACACAAGGCCGAGGGCGCCGTGGCTAGAGTGGTCACCGAGCTTGCTGCTTTTCGTAAGAGTGCTGGCGAGGACCTGGCGAAGGAGAGGGAGAGGGGCGGCCGATACGAGGCGGAGGTAGAGCGCCTGAAGACGGTCGTGTCCGATCATAAACTGAGGGCGGTCGAGGCTGGAGAGAGAGCGAAGGAGCTGGAGGAGGCCCTTAGGAGGGAGGAGGCTCGTGCGGAGGATCTAGCGGGGCGTGCCAAGGCCGTCGAGGAGGAGTTGGCCCGTAGGGTCGAGGAATTTCGGACGTATCAGGAGAAAACCGTCATCCCCGCCCTCGCAAATTCGATGTCCGAGGGCATGGAGAAGGGCCGCGCGGAGGGATGGGAAGCCTGCTTGGCTCGGATGAAGGAGAAGGTGGCGGGCCTGGTCCCGCCGGTAGAGCTTGACCTTGACGGGCTCGCCGCATGCAGCGACGAGGAGGGGGATGGAGACGGAGGGGCGGGCGACGAGCCAGAGGACAGCGGGGAGGTGGGAGATTCCACCGAGGGAGAGGGCATCGTGACTGGCGGAAGCGCCAAGTAGTTTTGTATAGGCTCCCCCCCTTTTTTATTTTAAAAACGAAAGAAAGTGAAGATTCACCGGGCTCGTCCCCGCATTTTTCTGGGATTTTCTGCCTGTGTGTGTGCATAAATTCCCTTCTTAGAGTTACCCCTTGGTGCGGCCGTTTCTATCCTGGCGTAGGGGGAATCGTGTTAACTCCCTTTATTTCGTGTAGCGCGCCCGAGAGATTTTACAGCGAGTTAGCCTCCCTTTTCGCGGGTTGCTCGTGTCTAGGTGTGCCCGAGCTATAACTAGCAGTCACCCAGGAGTAGTCTTTTCATCAGCTATTATTGATAGTTTACTAAAACAGGATCGGCCCGTAGGCGTAACATTGAATCGGCCCGTAGGCGTAACATTGAATCGGCCCGTAGGCTTAACATTGAATCGGCCTAGGTAGGTTGATGTTCTCATCGTAGTTGATCCGCCTCTCTCTGGCGTCGCGCCCCTGACAAGGGGCGTGGAGTTGATTCAGAGGGTTCCCCCTTGGCGTAGGGGTGGATGGTCGCGTCGGAGCCAGGCAGTGGCTTTGGCCCTCGTTCCCAGAATTGGGGGGAGAGGGAGTCCTTGGTGGCTGTTCTATCCCACGGGGCCTTGTTGCTCCCATCGACTGGAGTCTCCGTGTGATAGGCGCGAAGGGACGCGGTCCGTAGCCCATCTGTGCGTCCTCCTGGCGTAAACGGTCCAGGGGAGGTCGATGAGTGGAAGGGGGTGCTACCGATGTAAGTGGAGTAGCCTGTTGGAGCACGCCGGCACTCGGGGACAAGGCCCCCTCGGTTGGGGTGACCCGGGCGGCTGCTGGGGTGTCTGGTGAGGTGATTTGGCAGGTCTGTCCCATCCATCGGGTTGTCTGCCAGCCGTGCCTGCGTACGCGGGGCGTCCGTGGAGAGGCATACCATGCCAGTGGAGCTCCAGTTCCCATGACGTAAGTTGTCCAAAGGAAGGAGGGGAGCAGCAGGCTGGGCAACCGTCGTGTAAGGGGAATATCATGTTGGGGGATCGTTTACTTTGGCGGTCGGCGAAGCTCGCATTTTCCGCGCATTTTAAGGTGGAGAGGGTGGCAAAAATGATCAGTCTTTCTCCACATCCTTTCTCTCGCCTTCCTCCCCCCCCCCCCCCTCAAGGAAGCTGAGGGGGGGGAATTTATAATGGTGTATTTCTGCCCTCATTTCCTCTTCATGGAGAGTCGGGACCGTCTTGGAATTTCGTTCTTTGGGGAGCGTTCCCGATGGGTGACATGTGATGTGACTCCTCAGACCCCGTTTTTTAGCAGGCATGCCATTTGTCAATGGCGTTCGTCCCGAGTGTCCTTTTGGGTTGGACGAGTCAGTTCGGGCGTCGGCTTTATGGGGGTCAGGTGTTACTCCTCAGGGATGGCTCCGCGTTGGGGTTACCTTGATTTGCGGACCCTGATTCGTTTCCCGAGGTTTGAGGAGAGGGGTGACAGGCCCTTTCTGGGGAGGGAGGGTATTGGTCCATCGGGTACCCCGCACATGGAGCTCCGGTTTGGGAGGCCAGGCTCGGTGAACTTGCCCCGGAGGTCTTCTTTGGGGGGGAGCGAGTACGCAGCTCGGCCCGTGCCCCTCTCCAGTTTGGGTGGCGAGGATTGGTCCTGCCCCGGAGTCTTTGAGAGGGCGGGTATTGGGCCGTCGCCTCCCCGCAGCCTCTATAGTCGGACGGGTATTGGGCCGTCGCCTACCCCGCATATGGCGCTCCGGTTTGGGTGGCCAAGCTCAGTGAACTTGCCCCGGAGGTCTTCTTGGGGGGGAGCGAGTACACAGCTCGGCCCGTGCCCCTCTCCGGTTTGGGTGGCGAGGATTGGTCCTGCCCCGGAGTCTTTGAGAGGGCGGGCATTGGGCCGTCGCCTCCCCGCAGCCTCTATAGTCGGACGGGTATTGGGCCGTCGCCTACCCCGCATATGGCGCTCCGGTTTGGGTGGCCAAGCTCAGTGAACTTGCCCCGGAGGTCTTCTTGGGGGGGAGCGAGTACGCAGCTCGGCCCGTGCCCCTCTCCAGTTTGGGTGGCGAGGATTGGTCCTGCCCCGGAGTCTTTGAGAGGGCGGGTATTGGGCCGTCGCCTCCCTGCAGCCTCTATAGTCGGACGGGTATTGGGCCGTCGCCTACCCCGCATATGGAGCTCCGGTTTGGGTGGCCAAGCTCAGTGAACTTGCCCTGGAGGTCTTCTTGGGGGGAGCGAGTACGCAGCTCGGCCTGTGCCCCTCTCCGGTTTGGGTGGCGAGGATTGGTCCTGCCCCGGAGTCTTTGAGAGGGCGGGTATTGGGCCGTCGCCTCCCCGCAGCCTCTATAGTCGGACGGGTATTGGGCCGTCGCCTACCCCGCATATGGCGCTCCGGTTTGGGTGGCCAAGCTCAGTGAACTTGCCCCGGAGGTCTTCTTGGTGGGAGCGAGTACGCAGCTCGGCCCGTGCCCCTCTCCGGTTTGGGTGGCGAGGATTGGTCCTGCCCCGTAGTCTTTGAGAGGGCGGGTATTGGGCTGTCGCCTCCCCGCAACCTCTATAGTCGGACGGGTGTTGGGCCGTCGCCTACCCCGCATATGGCGCTCCGGTTTGGGTGGCCAAGCTCAGTGAACTTGCCCCGAAGGTCTTCTTGGGGGGGAGCGAGTACGCAGCTCGGCCCGTGCCCCTCTCCGGTTTGGGTGGCGAGGATTGGTCCTGCCACGGAGTCTTTGAGAGGGCGGGTATTGGGCCGTCGCCTCCCCGCAGCCTCTATAGTCGGACGGGTATTGGGCCGTCGCCTACCCCGCATATGGCGCTCCGGTTTGGGTGGCCAAGCTCAGTGAACTTGCCCCAGAGGTCTTCTTGGGGGGGAGCGAGTACGCAGCTCGGCCCGTGCCCCTCTCCGGTTTGGGTGACGAGGATTGGTCCTGCCCCGGAGTCTTTGAGAGGGCGGGTATTGGGCCGTCGCCTCCCCGCAGCCTCTATAGTCGGACGGGTATTGGGCCGTCGCCTACCCCGCATATGGCGCTCCGGTTTGGGTGGCCAAGCTCAGTGAACTTGCCCCGGAGGTCTTCTTGGGGGGGAGCGAGTACGCAGCTCGGCCCGTGCCCCTCTCTGGTTTGGGTGGCGAGGATTGGTCCTGCCCCGGAGTCTTTGAGAGGTTTGAACTGAAATTTTCATGTAGAAGAGGCGAAATTCGAAGATAAGAAAGGGAACAAGATATTTCATTCATGACTTACAGTTCTCGGCTATACCACGACCGGCGCTCCACGTCCCTTGGAGTGATTAGCCCGTCCTTCTCAGGGGGGGCTCTGGGGGGGGCGTGGTCGATCCTGTTCCCCTTTGCGGTGGCATCGGCTGGAGCTAACTCTGGCTGGTAGGGGTCATAACTCCGCCCGGGGGAGTCGATCTTCAGGTTCATCTCCGGTCCCTTGTGCTTGGTCGACCCCACGTAGCAGCTCCTAGACAGCTTCTGGCTTCCCCGTACGATCCCCACCCCTCGGGGGGTTTGGAACTTGACCATCTGATGGAGAAGGTTGGGGAGCGCTCCAATGGCCGACATGTAAGGTCGTCCTATGATCCCGTTGTACGCCGACGTAATGTCGACCACAACGAACAGCGTCATTCGAGTGACGAACTGTGGCTCTTCTCCGAGGGTTATCGGCAAGGTGATCACTCCCATGATGGGGGTCGAGTGACCGGTGAAACCGACGAGGGGTCCGGTACAGGGTCTCAGGTCCGTCGGCCTTAACCCCATCTTCTCGATTGTGGACATGAACAGGATGTCGCAAGAGCTCCCTGTGTCGATCAGGAGGCGGCTGACGATGGCCGTCCCAATCTGGGCCTCGATGACGATGGCGTCGTCGTGGGGTTGCTCGATCCCCTCTAGATCCTCGTCGCTGAAAGTAATGGGAGGGTAGGCCATCCTTCTCCCTCTTTGGTCCCCTCCAAGACCCGCCGTCATTACTTGTCTCGCATACGTCTTTTTGCTTGACGACGATGCCCCTCCGGAGGATGGCCCGCCGCATATCGTGTTTATGTGCATGACGGGTTTCGGGGGGTGAAGCTCTTCCCGCTCGCCGTTTGCAGGAGGGTCTGCCCTCCGTGCCCTTCGGTGGTTCCCCTCTTCTCGGTCCGGTCTTCGGCCTCCGACGAAACCCCCCAGGTGGCCCACCTGGATCAGCCGCTCGACTTCCCTTTTAAGGGTGAAGCAGTCGTCGGTGTCGTGGCCATGGTCTCGGTGGTACCGGCAGTATTTTTTAAAATCTCTCCGGGCTGGGTCCGACTTCATTCCTCGGGGCGGCTCCGGCAGCAGTCCGGCTCGTGTAGCCGCGACCATCACCTCGATCAGGGGAGCATTGAGTTGCGTGTAATGCACCCGTAGGGGGCCCTCTTGTCTTGGGACGACTCGAGGGAGCCCTTGTGCCGGAGCAAACTCGCGCACCGGACCAGGGCGATCTTGGGGGCGAGGCCCGGGCGGTTCCCGCCTTGGTCGGGCTAGCCGGTCGCGACCTCGGTCCCCCTCTTCCTGCCTCGGCCGAGGATGTGATCGGGGTTCGCCTTGGGACGGTTTCGCCGGGGGGAATAAGGCCTTTGCACCGAGAGTCTCTTCGGCCAACGCGTGCCTCTCCGCCATAGCAACCAACGCCTCGTAGTCGGACGGCGGGTCCCGGAGCAGGGATTTGTGGAGGCTCCGAGTCCGCAACCCCGTTTTGAAGGCCAGCATAAGCACCTCATCGCCGCATGTCACCACCGCCCGTCTCTCCTCCTGAAAGCGGGGGAGGTATCTACCCGTTGTCTCTCCCTCCCCTTGGACTATCGTGCTGAGATAGTCTAAGGCTTCTTTTTCGTCCGCCCGGCCCGGAACTCTTGGCAGAACTTGTGGGATAGTTCGCCAAAGCTCCCAACGGATCTCGCGGGCAAGCCAAAGTACCAGTCCAACGTGGTGTCCCTCAGGCTTTGGGAGAAATGTCGACATAGGAATGCCTCATCCACATCCTGCGCCTCCATCGCCCCCGGTACTGCTGCACGTGCGTGAGGGGGTCGCCTCTCCCATTGTACGTGGCCAAGTGAGGGGGTTTGAACCTTATGGGCCTTGGGGCGGACGTGATCCACCGTGCAAGTGGCGTGGCCTCCTCCGGGTAGGTAGGGCGATCCGGCGCATCCCCTCTCCACCATTCGGGGGTCTGGGTTCGGTCGCGCCTCGGCCGCTGACGGTCCTCCGTCCCCGGGGAGTAGCCCGACGGTCTTCTGGCGGGGCTCCTTCCTTGGGCCGAGGATTCGATGGGTTGCGGGCTACGGTTCTCACAGCGCCAGCGCCTCCCGGCCAGCTCTCCTCGGGCCTCCATCCATTCTTGATTCTCCCGAAGAAGCCTTTCGCGCTCGGCGGTGAGGAAGCGGAGTTGTCGACAAACAGCTTCCTCGTGCAGGGTATCGGAGGGGTGGTGCAGGCGATGCGGGCTGCCTCCTCCGGGTGGGGACCTGTCCAGCAACGGGTCCCGCCCGTCCCCGAGTCGCCGACCCGTCGCCGTCTCGTCAAGGATTTCTCGGTTGCTCCTGTTCTCTCTCCTTAGCCTCTCGCGCTCTGCGACAATGAGGCGGAGTTGGCGGCGAGCGGCCTCTTCGTCCTGGTAGGCCCTTCGGGCGCTCTCGGCCGCTTCGTCCAAACGCCTTTGCGCGGCGGCCGCCTCCCCCAGGCGCCTCCACCGCCGTGCAACTTCCATCTCCTCTTCCAGGAGCCTTTGCTGGGCCGCAATCTCCTCAGCGAGCCCCATGTTCTCCCCTCCTCCTCGAACTGAAGGTGGAGGTTCCGCCTCACGTTCTGGGGCTCTGAGGGGCCGGGCGGAGGCTCCGTTCCAGCCGTCTGATAGCCTCCCCTGGCCTGAGTGACGGCCTCGAAGATCTTCAGGACGGCGTGGGCTGAAGTATGTTCAGTCTCGGTGCCCATCCCCAGAAGGGGGTCGGACGCCGGGGTGATTTGTAGAGAGAGCGGTTCCTGACCCACGGGATCTTTGCCGTGGTCAGGGTTCCGCGAGATCGGCATGGAGTCTAACATGGGTGTGACCCTTCGTTCCCACAGACGGCGCCAATTGTTACGAGGTGGAACTCGCGTACAATGAATTTGTATTATGGGGAACCAAGGGCACGATGGTTATATGGAGAAGAGGGTTTAGGTAGGCTGTTTTACAAGTGATTAGTGGGGTGAAGAAGTTGGACCCGTTGCCGGTGGTGCTCACGGGGTCGAATCTCGCCGGATGCAGCTGAGGAAGGTTGGACGGCAGGGGGCTGAAGCTGACTTTGGTCAAGGGGCGAGCTCTCCTGCAGCACGAACAACTCGTCAGAAGGGCAGGGTTGGGGTTCAACCCTTAGCCCCTTCGATGCCTAAGTCAGTAATAGGGCTTAAAATGGGGGCTAGACACGCCGGCCGGACTAACGGTGTGTCGACCGCACGTGGCGAGCTATGGGTGAGAGAACAAAGATATGGACGACCTTTGTTCTCGTGTGTGAATTATAGATTAAGAGAGAATTTTCCAACCTCCTTTCCGTAAGAGGAGAGGGGGTATTTATACCTGACGGGTGATGACTAGGCGTGCTGAGCTGGCTCGGTTGTCAGCGGAAGCTTCAGACAAGGATGTCGGGAACAGGAGTTCCTGACCTGCTTTCGTCAGGCGGCGCGACGGCCAGGGGGTGCTTTTGTCGGGATGCTTTTGTCGGGGTGTCAGAGCCGAAAGCATTAACTGTCAGATGGGTCAGCCGCCAGGGGGTGTTTTGTCAGGCGGTCGGGTGACGTATGTGTCAGTCGTGTCCTTATCCTAGGTTGTTTGTCGTTGGCGGCGAACTAAAGTTCGGGCCGTATCCTTCTAGGCGCCGCGGTTCAAGGGAATCGGGCGGGTCGTACCGATCAGTCATGAGCTATGGTCCGCCTGTACGGAAGGATACGTCCGTGCCTGTCCGTAGGCCCGGCTTAGCTACCCAAGCGTCCCCCAGCGCGCTACCCCCGGTGGGTTGAGCGGCTGTGGTTGTTCGCCTCGACCGGGTCGGGGAGCGCTACAAGGCGCGCCCGTCTCCATATTGCCCCGGATTTTCAGGGTGGCGACCCTTTCATGAAGCGGAGAGTCCGTGGATCATGTGGGCGGATTCGGGTGGGACCCCTACGATCTTTAGGTCGTAACACCAATGACTCCTAGTTGTGTTGGCTAGTGATAGCCTTTCCCTTATCATTGCGGTGTGCTCGGTCACTGCTCATTGATCCTTTAGTGATGCTGGAGCTCTTTGTCTTGCTAGCGTCCTCGATCAACATGTGGTCCTCATTGGAGGGGAGTGTGCATTGGCTGAAGTTCTTCGGAGGGGAATTGGACTTCATTTGGATCAAATGCATGACCATCTTCCATGGGAAGTCATTCTTCTTAGATTCACATCCCGAGCCTCCCGCATCTCACGAAACTCCGCCAGGAAAGAGCCTGAAAATCGGCTGCTATGGGAGTGGCAAAAGGTTGTGGAGCTGGGCTATTGACGGGTTGGATGTCCTCAATAGTATGGACTTTAGCCGCATCTCTAGGCTCGCTGTTGACGATCTTCTTGCCTTTTGCCATTGATGAAGCGAACAAAGAGGATGTTGATGAAGAAGATGCTGAAGAGATTGTTGTGATGATAGTCTATGCAATGAGATTTGTCACAAGGCGTCGTTGGTGCAAGAATCCTACACCAGCAGAGAGCCCGAGTAGGGTTTTGCTGGGCCGAGATGATCCTTCTTTGGTACTTAAAACAAAGAGAAGAACATATCAGAAGCGAATCGGAGGCCACTCCATCTGATATGTTCTTATCTCTGTTTTAGGTACCGGAGAAGGAGCATCTCGGGCCGAAGAAACCCTACACGAACTCTCTGCTGGTGCGTGATTCTTGCACCAACGGCCATCACGTTTTCTGCTTCAACATACATCAATGGACTTCTTACTTACTCTCTCCTTAATTGTAATGCAACCAAATTATACCGTTGAGCCTTCTTCCAAATCTTGCATTTCATTCATACTCTGAGAGAGAGAGAGGGGGGGGGGGGGGGCGGGATTTGGCAAAAGAGACCACTTAACCCAAACGCAAGAAATCAAGAGCCCACCTTCACTCCTAGCTAGAACGTCTTAGTTATTTTATCTATTCAAAAGCAAGAAAGACAAAAAGGCCTTGGTAAGATTTAACCTTATGTAATTAACATTGGAAAACTGGGGAGAAAATCATTTCACCAAGCAGTTGATCGTCTAACGTACAACAATGATCAAACGAGAAGATACCCACCCATCAGAGCAATGGCCAATACCAATGCCTTCAATCGATCCTCACACTTCCTCTAAGCCTAAGCAGCCCTCCGCAGCGTCCTGCATCCCATCCTCCGGCTCGACGATCGCCAACGCATCGACCACCGGCTGGATGACGAGGATCCCTTCCCCTACGGCGACGCATGCGAGCACCGCCGCGAACGACAGGATCGCCAGCCCCTGCGACGCGGCGCAGCCGGGTCCCAACAGAGACGCTGCCGCGAGGGACGCCACCTGCGTCGACAGCGCCGCCACCACCACGGCCGCCAACAAGTACAGCCTGACCCTCAGCCTCTTGTTGATGACGACGTTGACGGCGGTCCAGCTCGCCGAGATGAAGAGAGGGACGTAGACGGACCCGAAGAGAGCGAGAAGCACCGTGCCGTACAGCGGGTGGGTGCAGCGTCCGGAGACGGCGTTGTAGGTCTGGGTGGCGGCGAGGAAGTCGACGGGGAGGGCGAGCTTTCGGAGGACCCAGGGCCAGACGAAGATGAAGATGGAGTGGACGACGAGGAAGGGCGAGGCGGCGAGGACGGCGGTGGCGAAGGCGGTGATGAAGGAGAGGGGGGGCGACGGCTTGCGGTCGTAGGACGAGAGGCGGAGGAGGAAGAGGAGGGTGGAGAAGAAGGCCGGCTCGGCGAAGGACTGGGAGGACAGGGCGTAGGCGTCGCAGAGGTAGGGGCGGCGGAGCGGGAGGCGGAGGAGCTCCGAGAGGGAGAAGAGGGAGGCGAAGATGAGGAGTAGGAGGCGGACGGGCCAGAAGGAGTTCAGGCGGAGGAGGAGTCGGAGGCGGCGGCGGAGGGAGGTGGAGGAAGGGAGGCCGACGAGGGAGCGGAGGTGGAAGTGGAGGACGAAGGCGGTGGCGAAGGCGGTGAAGAGGAGGTGGAGGGAGACGAGGGCGAGGACGGCGAGATCGAAGGGGGAGCGGGCGTAGAGGGACGGCAGCAGCGACAGCGACGACGAGGGGGGAGGGGCGTCGAGGTGGCCGCTCATTATCTAATTAATACTCATTTCTCTCTCCCCCCCATTGATCGATCTCTCCCCCTCCTTCCTCGTTTAATTTCTTTTCTTTTGTTTCTTTTTAATTTTTTTGGTGTGCACGTGCGCACGTGAGTTTCTTTTCTTTTGTTAAAAATTTGATTGGTGGATAAGAGCGGGGCTTGGCCCACCTAGGGGAGGTGGGGCCTCGCTAGCCTTGGAAAAATCTATTTTTTTGAGCGGGGGAAGATGAACATGGGAGGGAACGGTTGGATTTGTTGGGGAGACCATGGAGTTCGGTCGGTTTGATTGGGTCTGCCGTGTTTCTAGGTGTGTGATCAGTTATGTCATGTAACGTTCTTTTTAAATATCGGAATGCGTTAGTAAGGTCTCCATTTCCGCGACTCCCAGTGGAGAGAGTAGGGGAAGAGAATGACATTTGATCAATTGTTTTCTGGCAACTTTTTTATATATATCAGAAAGCAGAAAGCATGAATCAAACACTTGACCTCTCACGAAAAAGGAAGGAAGAATATCACGAAGCCAATTGGTTCAGGTCGTTAGTGCATGTAACTTTGAACATGTCCTTTTTATAACAGATTTGTATTGTTGGGGATAAAGTGTATTTTTTTGTCTACACATTTACCTTCTGCTAAAATGTTTGCATAATCTAACACGCAAAATAAGTTTCTTCTTCTTCTTTTTCCTTTTGTTTGAGCATAAAAATAAGTAAAATATCTCATATATATGCATCAAATATGGCTGGCTTTATGAACCACAACTATTGAATCCTTGGGCCGGCCCTTTAGGAAGGAAAAATATTATTACCAAGAAGCCCACAAAGATAACGTCTGGGCCCACTAAACCCACGAAGCCTACGAAGAATGCTAGCCGTTAACCCGGTCAAAGCTCGCATGCCGTTTGCCCGTTGAGCTTCCGTTTCTTAAAGAGGATGTTAATAATGGGCTCATAAATGACGGAAGGAGTGGACAATGCATATGCCTACTTATGAGAAATGATCGTGCCACAATAATTGGTGACCGTTATTTCCCAACGTCACTGAAGAGACACTTTAGTTTATAAATAAAGAGAGACAAACAAAAGAATGGACAGACTCCAGTGGTACGAAATACTAGATACTCTGATAAATTTATCTTCTACCACTCTTAAATTTCTTCCTCTAAACGCTTGAGGTGATTGACTCGGGAAGATCCCCTTGGGTCGATCTTGACAGCCTCAAGCTTCTCTTAAGTCCAATACTAACTAAAGCATCAGAGGAGATTTGGGTCGAAACCTAGATCCGACCCCCCTAACGACTGACTGTGGTGCATGTCATTCGAGGCTCGACCCAGTAGAAAGGTCGAACGGTCGTCGCATTCGACCGAGAGATTGCTCGAGCTCCAGCCCAGTACTCGCAACTCAGCATCCATCGACCATGGTTTTTCCAACCGAGGGCACCACATCACCAGCTGACGAGCCTCCACCTCGACAAAAGAGTCCACGCCAGTTCCATCTATAGTTGACGGGAACCCTACCGTCAACAGTTGGCGTCGTCTGTGGAAAACATTAGTTTACATCCCAAGGCTATCGATAAGCCATGTCGACTGGACCCGATAACACTGGACCAATCCTTGGTCTGAACGAGAACGCTACAAATGAAGACATCGAAGTTTCTGGATCTTCGTCGAAGGTGCCAAGCATACACTGGGTGACTCAAGCGCAATTCGATAAGTTCACTGAGCATGTCAAAGACAGCCTCGCAGTATTGGCCGCTGCTGTTCAGCAAAACGTGGAACAATCACAGCATGTGGCCGAGTATCAGCCCCCCCAATCCACCGCAAACACCAGTCGGAGGGCGAGCTACTCCCAGAAATCAGAGGGCTAGTGAGCAAGGACCTGAGCGACAGGTCAACCTACAGCTCAATACCACTACTACATCTCAACCAAGAGGAGAGCTGGTAAACAACAACAAGACCTCAGGACGACTTATGGGTCCGTGCCCTCTAATAATTGGCAAATTACTCGCATCATTGTTGATCAAGCGAGAGATCACCTCACCTAAGACCGCAATCTTAGTCCCCCGGATCCACGACTGGCCAGAAGAGAAAGGAGAGGGAAGTAAGCCACATCCAGTCCTCCAGCACTTTTCCTCTACGATGCAGGGTGGAACAAGTTCCACTTGTCCTTCCTGCTAACAGACGTACTCCTTCAAAGGAGAACATCACATCCGTCCCGTGGCTCTCCAAGTTCAAAATCCCACCTTTGCAGATGTATGATGGGACGAGTGACCCATGGAGCATGTCTGCAGATATCAAAGTGTGATGGAGCTACACGGAGCTGATGAGCCATATCTTTGCTGAGCCTTCCATACCACATTGACAAAGGCGGCCGATGAATGGTACAACAAATTATCCGATGATAGCATCGGGTTATTTGACGGTTTGTCTCAAATCTCTTGTGTTGGAAAATCTAATCCCACCCCAAGTTGGTTTTAATGATGATCGCGCCAAATGTTGTTATATAATAATCATATTACTTAAGATGTATAGGTTGTGCAAATAAGCTATTTGAAGCTCAAAGCATACTCCAAGAAGAACTACTTCAACTACACATATAGAAGATGAAGATGGACTTAGCTCGCAATTCAACGTCTACATTCTAAAGCTTCAGTTCAAGCACAAGAAGAGCTCAAGAAATGTGCTCAAGCTCAAGATAAAGAGGAGCTCAAATTCAAGCGAAGCATATGCCATAAGATCAAACTCAACCATGGCTTCAAGTACTTCATAGTGTCTAGTGTGTGAGTTACTTTTTATTTTCTTAGGATTATGTCAAAGCCAAGAAGAATATGCACACACAAAAAATGTTTTCCTAAAATGTTTTAAGCTTGTTTTATACTTATTTGAGAGCATATTTTCCATAGAAGCTAAGTTTTAAACTTGTAGTCAACTACAAACACCCAGTATTTCACTACCATGATTTCTGCCTTCTCCCTGAAATTTGTACTCTGGGAGTCGGCTACCAAAGTTAGGGAGTCGGCTATCAGTGTAACAGAGTTTTTCCTGAAAACTCTCTTGGAGTCGACTACCTCCTCTGGGAGTCGACTACCAGCTGTGCTCGACCAGAATTCCTTGATTTCCTCTCCCATTTATTCCTACCTTGATTTTTGGGCTAAAGTTAAACTTCATTTAAAATTTTTTGAATTCTCGTTTGACTCTATAAATAGAGAGCTTTTGAGATCATTTTATTTACCATTCATTCTTGAGCAAAGTTATAATTCTATCAAGCAAACTCAAGCTCCAAAAGTTCTTCAGTTTTTCTAAAGGCTAAGTTTTTAATTCTTTTGTGCTTAATTTCGCAATTATTTTCTCTGATCATTTATAGCCTTTATAACTTGGTTTGATCTCCAAAGCTCATAGCTTTTCTTCTTGAGATTCAAACATCAAGTTTTTTTTCTTTTTGATCTTTGTGTTCTTAACTTCTATATTTCTCTCAAAGATCAAACCTTGATCATTGATCTCTAAAGCCCAAGTGCATATTTTTAGAAGATCAATTTTCAGGATAACTCTTTTGATCAAATTTGTGCTCATCTATATCATTTAATTTGATCAAGAGTTTTCCGATTTTCTTTAAGCCACATGTACACAAATATATTCTTTTGGCTTTAGGAAATCGTGTAATAAATTTCATATTTGTTGTGAATCCTTATTGTAGGCAAGGAGTTTGTGATAGTCCTCGGATTGTGAGGCAAGGAAAAGTCCTCGGCTTGTGAGGCAAGGAAAAATCCTTATTGTAGGAAAGGTGGTTGCAAATCCTGTTTACAGGAGGTGGTTTGTACTATTTAATGATAATAGTGGATTAAAGCCCGACAAGAGTTTCGGGGACTGGATGTCCCAGGTTGTGGGGAACCAGGATAAAAATATGTGTGTTTGCGATTGTTATTTATTCACTTGCATGTACATTCCGCTGCTTAACTTTATTATTGCAAGTATTATTTTGTGTGGATTAGGATTAATAATAAGTAACTCTTTATTAATTCTAGGGAGATTTCTAGAGGAACTTTAATTTGCGAAAACACTATTCACACACACACACTCTAGTGTTCTCTTTGCCATCTCAGGATCCAACACTTGGTATCAGAGCGAGGTTATAGATGACGTCAACCGGTTGTTTCCCCGAAGGTCAATCAAGCAACCGACCACCACTTCTCAAAGGATCAAATTATGGATCTTGGAAGAATCGGATGCAAATGTACATTCTCTCTATTTCATACGAGCTATGAAAAATGGTGGAGAACCATTATGAAGCACCCACTCTTGAGGAAGAAAAGTGGATCGAGAAGGACCAGACAAAGTGTCTCTAAATACCAAGGCGATGTCCATTCTATATTGTGGACTTGACACAACGGAGTACAACCGAATCTCCATGGCTACCTCCGCGTACCAAATATGGAAAATCATTGAGGTAACACATGGAGGTAACCAAAAAGTTAAATCATCAAAATCTTCTCTTTATGTTGGCAGGTAAGAACAATTTATGATGGAGAAAGCCGAGAACATAACGGAGATGTACACGCAATTTAAGGAGATCGTCAACACACTTGCTGGATTGGGAAAGAAGTACACACAAGAGGATCATGTATGCAAGATCCTTAGATCCATCACTCCCGAATGGCAATCCAGAGCTTCGGCCATTGAAGAGGGCAATGACACTTCAAACCTAACCTTGGAGGAGCTCATCGACAATCTAATGGCGTATGAACTCCAACTGCAAGAGAGAAAGACCAAGGAACACGGTGAAAAGAAGAACCTTGCATTCAAAGCCACATCGGATATGGAGGAGTCCGATGATGAAGTCAATGATGAGATGGAGAAACAAATGACACTCATCTCCAAAGGATTCAAGAAAAATCCTAAATGCACGTAAGTCCTACAACCGTAAGTTCAATTCCACTAATGATGTTATTTGCTATGAATGTAATAGGCCCGGTCACAAAAAGAAAGACTGTCCAATAAAGAAAAACAAATACAAGAGAATGAAGTCGTACAAAGGCAAGAGGCCAAACAGAAAAGCATTTGCGGCTTGGGATAAAAGCGATGATGAAGAGGATTCCGATAGATCATCATCTTCTGAAGATGAAAGAGAAGCAAGCAAAAGGAATGATAAATCATATATGTGCTTCATGGCACGAGGAGACCCCAAGGTAAACTCATATCCTAACTCTAGTGATAGCGATAGTAGTGATGATAAGGAACTGATTATGAGGTGGAATTTCATAAAATTTATGCATTATATGAGGTCCAACTCAAAGAGCTTTTAAATCTGAAAAAGATGCATAAATCTTTTGGTTCCAATTCTACTAATCAAGAGCTAGAAAAGATTAGGGAAGAGAACCTAAAATTGATTAGCAACAATAAGGATTTAATTGAAAAGAATAGGTTACTTAATGTAGATCTTAAAGCCCTAGGAAATAGGTTTAGAGACTTAGAAAAGAACATGACCACTATTAAGGCAAAACACGCGGACTTAGTTTATAATGTAGCTAAATTCAATAAGGGTAAAGAAAAATTAGATAGCTTGATTAGTTCACAAAGACCCCAATCTAGCAAACATGTCTTAGGTTATAATGTGAGCAATCAAAATGCTAGGAATTCTCATCATCAAGCTAGAATTCCTAAAATTGAAAATGGATATGTCAAAGTTTAGATTCCCAAAATTGGAACGGTCCAAATGAAAGACAATTACATTTCTTGTTTTATGAATGATGTTCATTTTTGTAGAGATTATAGATTTATTTATGGAAAATCTCAACCCAACTGGATTTGGTTCCCTCTTGGTTGATAATTATATTATTGTGTATGACTAATCCCACGGACCCACAAAGAAAGGGTATCAAAATTATATGCTTGATTTTTAGGTACCAAAATTATAGGAGCTTCCAATGAATCTCAAGTTACATGCACGAATTAAGGGGGAGACCCAACTTCAATGATGCAAACTTTGAGGGGGAGCCTATGTTTTTTTTGCTTGGTATGTATACTATTATATTTTTTATGATGACAAGGGGAGAAAAAAGGTGACAAGCAAGCAAAAACATGAATGAATAATAACTGTATCTAAGCAGGGGGAGTAAGTACACTTACTCATTGTTTTTATAATCATATTATTCATATGTTTTTCATTTGGGTGTCATCATCAAAAGGGGTAGAGTGTTGGGAAATCTAGTCCCACCTCAAAGTGGTTTTGATGATGATCATACCAAATGTTGTTATATAATAATCATATTACTTAAGATGTGTAGGTTGTGCAAATAAGCTATTTGAAGCTTGAAGCATACTCCGAGAAGAAGAACTTCAAATACACACATAAAAGATGAAGATGGACTTAGCTCACAATTCAACGTCTACATTCTAAAGCTTCAGTTCAAGCACAAGAAGAGCTCAAGGAATGTGTTCAAGCTCAAGCTAAAAAGGAGCTCAAATTCAAGCAAGCATATGTAACAAGATCAAACTCAACCATGGATTCAAGTTCTTCATAGTGTTTAGTGTGTGAGTTGCTTTTATTTTTTTAGGATTATGTCAAAGCCAAGAAGAATATGCATACACACAAAATATTTTTCTAAAATATTTTTAAACTTGTTTTAAACTTATTTGAGAACATATTTTCCATAGAAGCTAAGTTTTAAACTTGTAGTCAACTACAAACACCCAGTAGTTCACTACCCTGATTTCTGCCTTCTCCCTGAAATTTGTACTCTGGGAGTCGACTACCAAAGTTAGGGAGTCGACTACCAGTGTAACAGAGTTTTTCCTGAAAACTCTCTGGGAGTCGACTACCTCCTCTGGGAGTCGACTACTCGCTGTGCTCGACCAGAATTCCTTGATTTCCTCTCCCATTTATTCCTACATTGGTTTTTGGGCTAAAGTCAAATTTCATTTGAAATTTTTTGAATTCTATTTTGGCTCTATAAATAGAGAGCTTTTGAGATCATTGTCTTTACCATTCATTCTTGAGCAAAGTTATAATTCTCTCAAGCAAACTCAGGCTCTCAAAGTTCTTCAGTTTTTCTAAAGGTTAAGTTTTCAACTCTTTTGTGCTTAATTTTGCAATTATTTACTCTGATCATTTCTAGCCTTTATAACTTGGTTTGATCTCCAAAGCTCATAGCTTTTCTTCTTGAGATTCAAACATCAAGTTTTTTTCTTTTTGATCTTTGTGTTCTTAACTTCTATATTTCTCTCAAAGATCAAATCTTGATCATTGATCTCTGAAGCCCAAGAGCATATTTTTAGAAGATCAATTTTCATGATAATTCTTTTGATCAAATTTGTGCTCATCTATATCATTAAATTTGATCAAGATTTTTCCGATTATCTTTAAGCCACATGTACACAAATATATTCTTTTGGCTTTAGGAAATCATGTAATAAATTTCATATTTGCTGTGAATCCTTATTGTAGGCAAGGAGTTTGTGAAAGTCCTTGGATTGTAAGGTAAGGAAAAGTCCTCGGCTTGTGATGCAAGGGAAAATCCTAGTTGTAGGCAAGGTGGTTGTAAATCCTCTTGGCGGGAGGTGGTTTGTACTATTTACCGAAAATAGTGGATTAAAGCCCGACAAGAGTTTCGGGGACTGGACGTCCCAGGTTGTGGGGGAACCAGGATAAAAATCTGTGTATTTGCGATTGTTATTTATTCACTTGCATTTACATTCAGCTGCTTAAGGTTATTATTGCAAGTATTATTTTGTGTTGATTAAGATTAATAATAGGTAACTCTTTATTAGTTCTAGGGAGATTTCTAGAGGAACTTTAATTTGCGAAAACACTATTCACCCCCTAGTGTTCTGTTTTCCATCTCAGGATCCAACATTTTGCAGGTACTTCATAGCAGGATGATGCCCAAATCGAAAATTATCTCATCTTTTCACTTTGTAGTAAGGCAAGAAAGAGTCGCTACGGGATTTCATTCTGCGCTTCAACGAAGAAAGGCTACAAGTTGAAAACACTCCGGTGCTACCATCATTGGAGCACTCACCCAAGTGGTTCGAAGTAAAGATCCGCTGAAATCTCTGCATCAATGTCTGCCAAGAAATCTCGAAGAGTTATTCAATACGAAGGATCGGTTCATGACCTCGGAAGAGGCACTCGCTGCTAAAAAGAAGGGCACCCCTAAGTATGACGTCCCCTAGATTTAGCAATATATGCAGTAGGATCGGCGATACCAGATTTAAATATTTGTAACCGCAAGCGCACGTTGTTGTAGTGTGGCTTGGGGGTCGAACTCAGGGAGGCGTGTGTTGTGCTTGCTATCAAGTAGGAACCAGATCACCGGGTGGGTGAGCTGGCCCTAGCAATCGGTTGGTTGTCACAAGAAAGAAATACGAAGGATGTAAGATATAAAAGGGAACTTAGGACTTTAGTTTCAACCCTATCATGAGCTCTCTCTATCACGACCGACGGATAGGAACACGATCGGATTCTAGGGTTTAGTGGTGAGACGTTGTCTCTAAGAGTGATACCTAGCGTCCCATGGGCCCGATATTCCGGTCGATGCCCAGGATGATACGCTAGGTCTACCCGGGTTCGGTCGGTGGGCATTCCCATGTCCATTAACACCGACCGACTCCGGGAGCACTAAGCTCGCAACGATTGCTCCTGACATTTCATCCTGCCGTTCCCACGCGCTAGGATTCAATGTCTACGCTAGGGGTGTGAGTTGTGGTTAGGGGATCAAACACCAGTTTTATTTCCCCTTGGCTCGACGGTCAGAGGCGGTCTTTCTCCCGCCAATGACAATAAAACGCCCCGCGTAACCATCTAAATTCCTAAATCCTATCGAAATCCTAATCCTATGGTCGTTCTAGGGAGAACCCACGAAGGGGTTTCCACCAATGTCCTAGATTGGGGAACTACTCACGATTCATAGCAAAAATATCAACACAACAAAATTTAGCCATTGGAATCAAAATCAAGCAATAGAAATGTAGAGCTAACAATAGTATTAATGTAATATCAAATTTTCAGAACAATCAGAAGACTTACAAGAGAGAATAAATTCGGAGCTGTCAAAAATCCCCAAAAGACAGAAAAATAACTGGGGATCCGTTCTGGGGAAAAAACCTAGGGCTATATATATAAAACACAACCACTCGATCGGTTGAAGCATCAACCGATCGGGTGAGTTGACTGTCGACATTGCCTTCAGTTCTTCAGATACATCACCCGATCGCTGAACCGATCGGGTGAGTCATCGGGTCGTTAGCTGGGAGATTTCGACTACAGATGAACCGATCGGGTGAGATGTCACCCGATCGGTTGGAATTCAGCTCCAAAAGATAGAGAGCTCTGTCGTTTTCACCCGATCACTGAACCGATCGGGTGAGATTCTCTTCACTACTGCTCCTGTCTGGGTCGGATACGCGTGCACGAACCAATCGGGTGGCTCTGTCCACCCGATCGGTTGAGGGCTGAAACATGGTATTCTTCGACGTTTGGCCCTCGGGATCGCGCATGACACATCCTGTTGCTCCGGGGACTCATGATATCTGCTTTATATATCCCCAGCACTGTCATTCTCCTGCATTGGCACAAAAACACAAAGAAGTGAAAGAAAACTAAAAATCACAAGAGAATGGGTACAGAGCAACGGAAAACAACGGAAAATCACGAAGAAGACGTGCGTGAATATATAAATATAAACGCACGTCAAAATCCCCCAAGCTAAACCCTTTCTCGTCCTCGAGGAAGACGAGTGAGAGTAGGAGCTCGGAGGGAAAAATAGAAAGGATGAAACAGAAATAAAGAAAATAAAATCCTAGATCGCCCGTCAGAACCAACGAAATCACTCACGCCACATTAAGCAAGCATTCGATAAACACATCACTAAACCTAGGAATTTGAGTACTTACAAGTGCCGTAAGCCCACGCGGTGAAGCGCGAGTGAGTGAGGCCGTGAGCTAGCAGATGGTGTTACTATCTAAATTATGCAATAAAGCTCCATATACACATACCCAAGGAATGACCCAAATATCGATTCAATTCGAATAAGTGGTGAACATAGCTCAAGCATGCATGAGAATAGAGTTAGAATTGAAGCGTATCATGTGTCGGGGACTCGACTGCTAGGAACTAGAAGATCACTGCACTATTGCCTAGATAATCGCTAGAAAATTCCTATGCCAAGTGTGTTTGAAAACGAAGGAGGTTGAGAAGGTGCGGAGTAGAACACTCGGTGCAAATTCTCGCCTTCCCTTTATTCACGGTGGATAGGAATGGTATTCACAACGGGAATTTTTTTGGGTTTTGGGTATTTGTATTTTTTTTGGATTTTTGGCTATACATATCTCTTTTTCTCTTTTTTTTCTTATTGAATTTTTCTTTCTTCTCTCCCTTTTTTTCTTTTTTGGGATTTTGGATTTTTGGCTATATACTTGTGTACTCTCCCAAGTGGGAGAACGGTACACGACGAGGAGATTTGCATCAAGTAAAACAAAAAAGAAATCGAATTCTAAACACTTGGGCAAAAGAAAATTTTTTCGCGAACCATAGCATAAGCAAAATAGGTTATCCTCGTCCTATTGGTAGAGTCCCGACACATGCGAATTGAAGCATAGTATATATATATATTATTCATGCATAGAGAAGCAGACAGTGGAGGCAAAATACCGCATATTCGGAATTGAAGCATGATAGTCTATGGGTTAACCAAGGACAGGTATATAAATCAGAATCACAATGTAGAAGCACACCAACTAGCTAGACACGACAAACAACTCACACAAAAGCAAAGTGAACCCACGAAGCATGAAATGCAATAGGACTCGGCTAGGATTAGTGAACTTGATTATCGTAGCTAAGCTAAGTGTGTGTGTATTTCCGTGGCAGTTCATCATGTCGGGGCATCTCTAGGAGAGGGAGAATAAAAGAAAGAAAGAAAAAGAAAAACACGATGAAAACGACTCAAAAACGATGAAAAAGACACAACTGACGGACAAAGTGCGACTCCCCCAAGCTGAATCTTGCATTGCCCTCAATGCAATAAGAGTGAATACGGGAGGGCAAGGAAAATGGGAGGGAAGTATGCACCGACACAAAAAATGAAAAACATGAAAGACCCACAAAACGAAAAAAGAAAATAAAGAAAATAGACACCCAAACCAAATATACGAAAAACATACACACGAACACATATGAACAAGCACACAACAAACAGGACACGACCACATATCACAAAAGACTGACTTCCTCCAAGCTGATCATGAAAATGCTAGCAAAATGATATGATCAATGTGATGCAGAAAAATGCTAGGGGAAAATCAGAAAAAAGAACAATCATGGTGCAGGAGGGGTGATCTCCTCATCCTCCTCAGAAGAGGATGAAGGGGTGTGGGCTGGAGAAGTGATAGGGGTGTGATGCGTCCGGAATGTAACCCCGAACGATGTCGTTTACCGCAAGCGCACGGTATAGTGGCAAGCGGGTATCGAACACGGGGAAGCGGTGCTATACTACCTATCTACTCCTAGGTTGAGTTAGACTTGCGGGTTTATTGATGGATGTGGAGTATGGAGAGTTATGATGGTGGTGGATGAGAGGGTTGTGTCCCTCAACGTCGCATAAAAAGAGCTAGGGCGTTAGGGATCGCCGCTAAGATCGTCGGGGGTCAATGTTGGAAAAGGATCCTTGCATTGCATTGGGACTAGGGGATAAATCCCCCAATTCGTACCACTCTCATGGGTTAGAATTGAGGGGTATTTCGGTGGCTCTTGTTGACGCAATGGCGGTAGCCGTCAACGTAGCGGTATAGTTCGTCGATGGATCCCCTCAAGGCGCGAGCCGGGCATGGTCACGTGCCTTGATTGGATCCACCAATTTCCTTATTCGAATCCCTAGATACCCCTTAAATACATCAATTCCACAGACCGTGGGCATGATCTCAGTACGGGTTATCTACGGATTTGGTAGGATCTGCCGAAATACAACCCTAAATCCCCAATTCAACGTAGGGATCCAGATCTACATTTCCCCCCTAAAATCCTAGGGTTCACCCATCAACCCTAGAAAAATCTACTCATACATGGCGATAATAACAGATAAAAACACCATTTGTATAGATGAGAACATCATAGCAATTGGTAAAATAAAGATCAGAAACTTACAGAGCGAATACCAGATCTCAAGAGAAACTCAGATTCCACAAACGCAAGAAAATAGCCAACAAGCTTTAATAGAATTTGATCCAAAATGTCTTCAGAAATTTTAATCTAAGTCTAACAATTATTTTCTAAAAAAGTCTCCCTAAATTCTATCTAAAAAATCTGTACAGAATTCCCTACTCTCCGACCCCCCCAACGATGGAGGCTGCGCAAAACCCAAAAACCCTCAAAATCTCCCAAAAAATCCGGGCGCAGTTCAAAGAATGGGCCCACAGTGACTCGGTCCGAGCACAGGGCTGCTCGGTCGAGTCGATCGGCAGCTCGGTCGAGTCGTTTGGCTGCTCGGTCGAGTTGTACAGAGATCAGAACGCATCCAAAATATGTCGATCTGCCAACCCGAGCTGATTCGGAGCTGCTCGGTCGAGTATGACGTTGCTCGGATCGAGCAGGAGGTTGCTCGGTCCGTGTAGGAGGTTGCACGGTCGATTGGGGACTAAAAACACACTTCAGTCTCATTTGCACATGACTCGGGCCGAGTAGGAGGTTGCTCGGTCGAGTCGGACACCAAAAACAGCATTCTGACCGAATAGTGCACGACTCGGGCCGAGTAGAGTGCTACTCGACCGGGTAGGCTGCTGAGAACAATTTCAGCACTGCACCATCAACTTGAAGAAATTCCCCAGGGCTCATCCGACCTCCGATTTGCGCGTTCTTGGTGGCGTTGGAACCATCTTGAAGTCTAATACCTGGGAAAAATATAAGAAAAATAGTGAAGAATCCCAGGTGATAGAAGATTTAGAAATAGTGCACGGATGTCCTATTTTCAGCACTTCGAGTTGCTCGATTCCTTCGTCGCATCATAGCTCGATCGCGCGACTTTCTCTCTTGCACCTTCCTTGCTCCAGTATTCTTCTTTGGCACCTTGAGCATATCATCATGAGTCTCATTGGTGCTCTCATGTCGACGACCGTCTTATTGGCTCCAAATTGCTCCAATATCGCACAAATCCCTGAAATGGACATAAACGCTCCGAAAGTCATATTATTCCAAATAATAGCGAAAAACGTATGAAATATATAATTGAGCAATCATTTTGACATGTAATCTTATCGATAAAATGTGGAATATAATGACACATCAAAATCCCCCAAGCTTACCTCTTACTCGTCCTCGAGAAAGACTAGTAAGAAGCTAACACGGGAGTGGGATACAATGAAGATGTGAGGCAGTGATGTGTAAATGGAGACAAGGGGTTCAATTTTAAATTCAGAAAAATACAAGAACCCAAAATATGCAAGATCTCGTGAACACACGTCAATATGAAATTAGAACACACCCCAAATAATTAAATCTCGCTCAAATTAACATAACGTGGATTTCAATAAATATGTTGAACTTGGTAAGCAATATCACTACTACAGATTTGGGCTTGGGTAACGCCACTTAGATGGCACTTTTTAAAAGCGCTATCTAAGTGAGGTCTTGTATAGCGCTTCTGCACTTATAGAAAATAAAAATAAATCAAAATTAAGGTAAAAATCACTTAGATAGCGCTTTTTGTTAAAGCGCTATCTGTTGTGAGGTTAGGGAGGCCTTTGGCCTCCCTCCCCTCATCATCTCACCATTACTCCCCACTAAGTTAGTGGGGAGTCACTTGGACTCCTAAATCCTATTTCAATGAATATATAGAGAGCCATGGCTTATGCCATGGCTACTCCTAATTAGAGATTACTTTACTCTTCCAATCTCTCTTAACACGTTATCAGCACTTCAGCTCTCAATTCTTTGAGCTTTTTCTCCCGTATCCCCTCAAATTTAACCTCCTACGCGCTAAGGAATTTAATTGTTGCGGCAATCCGGCTTGTGGCGAACCGTTGCGAAGAACCGTTGCGGCGATTTTTTAGGCGTTTCGGGAGCAGGATTTCGATCTACGGATTTTTCCTTATTACGATCGTCCCTAGATCTTTTGATCTAGAGGTAACTTTTTCGATCCCGTAGATACTTACAAAATATTGTTAGCTATGATTTTACATAGCTTTTCTAGAGGCTTGTATAAATCTGCAACATCTTGATAAACATCAAAATTTAAAACAGAAACTTAAAAGAAAAAAACTAAAGCCTCACATCATTACAACTTACCAGTATCTGTAAACCTCAGGAAATAATTGATACACAATTTCAAGACGTGAATATATCTATCTCCTATCTTTTTCTAAGCAAAGGATGAAAGGAAACTTTCATAGCAAGTTCCTTTTCCATGAACATTTTTAGAAATTTTTTGAGTCAGAGTGAACGGCTCTCTATGATTTTCTTGATGTTGAAAGGACTCTTCATGTAAATAGATATTTTTCAATTTTATCATTCATATCTTCAGTGACAAAAGGCTGAAGGATTTGTGAGAGAAATGCAGATATCGGCCAATTTGCCCTTTGGGTTCTTTCAGGCACTCGGGGGCTCTGTCGTCCCCCCCACCCACCCCCACCCCCCCCCGACGGCAGGGGGGATCCTTGTGACGCCACCGAACACGGACGTAGGGGAGGGTGTCCTCTGTGCGTTGGGTTTTTCCGGACATGGGGATTTTTCGGCTGCACCCCCTGACAGGGGCGCGCTGTTTTTCATAGACAGTGGTGTGAGAGTGACACTATCTGAAAAATGAAGGGTTTTGGGGGTTTTTCACATTCTTTAACTAATAGGCTTATGTTATATTAAATTTTGAATATTACAGCCCATGGGCCTGCAGCCCAAATCTTAATAATAAATTAGTTGGGCTGTTTATTGGGCCTGAAGCCCAGTTCATAACAATGAAAATTAAAATGAGTTTTATTTTGCTTATGGGCCTGTAGCCCCAATCAGAATAATAATTTTGATAGCCTGTTTATTTGGGCCTGAAGCCTATTTGTAACAATGAAAATATGGTTTATGGGCCTGTAGCCCCATTTAGGTTAACAATTAAATTTGACTACCAAAATTGGACCATAAGCCCAATTAATCCCATTTCAAACTTAATTTGTTAATTAAAATTTTGCCAATGGGCCTGAAGCCCAAATATTAACAGTATTCTAATTTGACTTATTGGGCCTGAAGCCAAGTTAATTCAATTGCAATAATTAATTTGTTAATTTTTTGCAAATGGGCCTGCAGCCCAAATATTAATAATATATTAAAATGATTAATATTTATGGGCCTGCAGCCCCATTCAAAATATTAATTTATTTTAATTTCTTGTTTTAGGACCTGACGCCCAGTTTGTCAAACTGCTAAAATTATGTTAAACATCACTCTTGCATTATTAATTATTTATGGAATATTAGAATTTTTCATAATATAATTATCTTAAGGATCCTGCGACCGCTCTGTCGTTAGTCAACTAACCTAACGGTGAATGACGTCTCCCCGTGGTCCGAGAGATTATTATATTTTATAGTGTCTTTTTCCATATTATATATGCCTGAGTTATATGCGTGGTTGTTTCTTTTGTGCCTGAAGCATATTATAAACTACGTGGATGTTTATATAAGTTAAAATGTGATTTTGGGATCGGCCAGTTTGATACCTTTTATATTTCTTGCACTTTTATTTTCTTTTGAGAGAATTTGTAAGTGAGGATTAAATGTATTAATGCCAAAGACCGGTGTACCGACAAATGAAGACAGAGATGAAATTTGCAAAATATAGGGACCCATTCTGGGTTTCCAACTTGTATTTTTCTTTTCTTTATGAAATGTATATCGGACTATGGATTTTGAACGTTTTTGGGTATCTGGCCGATCCTCACATTTTACTTATTTTTATTCGTTATGCATGAATTTACATTTTAATTAATTCATGCTTATTTTAAATTGCATAGATAAATGGCAAAATTGGCAAGCGTCGATTTCGAAGTTCTTGATACTGCAGAAAAAAAATTACCTGAGTTGGCGAGTGGACCTGAAGTTCCACTTGCGTTCGATGGCCCTCCTTGGCTTAATTTTGGCTCCTTCATCGGCCCCAGCAGCGGCCGATGCTTCTGCTGCATCTAGCAGCACTCCTACCACTGTCTCCGGTGTGGATAAGGCAAAAGCCATTATCTATATTAGGAGACATATAGATCGGACCTTAAAGGCCGAATACCTTACGGTAGAGGACCCAATTGAATTGTGGACTGCGCTGGAGGTACGGTATAAACATCAAATTGATGTAATATTATCACGTGCCAGTTATGAGTGGGAAAACCTCAGACTTCAGGACTATAAGTCCATTGCTGAGTATAACTCTGCACTTCATAATATCACCTCACGCCTGAAGTTGTGTAGTGAAGAAGTGACTGAGCAACGCATGTTGGAAAAGACATTTACCTCGTTTCACGAGAAAGATGCAATCCTCATGCAGCAGTATCGTGAACGCAACTTCACGAAGTTCTCCGATTTGATCTCTTGCATCCTTAGGGCAGAACAAAATAGAGATTTACTGCTTGCCACTAATAATTTGCGTCCGGCTGGTACTAACCCTATCCCTAAAGCCCACCATGTTTCTCCCCAGAAGTGGAAAAATAAGAAGGCTAGAAAGAACAAAGGGAATGCTGTAATGAAGCCAGCACGAGGAGAATCAACCCAGACCAACAACAACAACGGAGAAATGATAAACTTCACATGGAAGCGTAAGAACACTAACCAAGTGTCAATTCCTAAGAAGAACTGGGAGGATAAATGCCATAGATGTGGCATGACTGGACATTGGTCCAGAAACTGCCGCACTCCTAGCCACCTCCAGGAACTGTATCAGGCGAGCTAGAAGTCTCTGTCTGAAACAAACTTGGCGGCTGTTCAGCTGCCAACGAATTTAACCACAAAAGACTTCGAGAATGTAGACCTGCTCGTTTGAGCCCTATCTTTATGTCTATGCATTTAAAATTACATATAGCTTCATCTTTAGTTTGCTTTTGTACGAAGTTTTATTTGAATGTCATTTTACATTTACTTAAATAAAATTTCGTTTTGCTTATAGATGAAATATGTAATATTGTGGACAGTGCCTCGTTGCACTGGTGTAGCATTTATATTGCTCCAACATAAAACGAGACTATAAGATGCAAACTTCTCCCCTTAAACATATAGGAAATTTCCAAGTTTCACGTATATTTCGTTTAAACGAACATAACTTGAAAACTGTGGATAATAAATATTGAATATCAATATAAAACTCGTCAAGCAGATGGCCAGAAGACCATCTACTTACGATTTCATTGGACCCCCGTCGGGCCCCTATCATTACAGATATTAATCCTATAGAAAGCCAACTTGACTGAGCACCAGAAGTGCCTTTCATTGCCAGAGTTTTTAACTATGGCAAAATGGACTTGGTCCTCCTGGATCAGCGATGATGGACGCATCATCAAATGAATCCATTGGAGAACCTGAAGATTCTTCAAAAGATTGAGTTTCCTTGTCCCCCTTTGTCGTAAGGGAAAACTTATAGAGAGACATTCCTTCCTGAAAGTGGGATTATAGTCTCCTGGCTTCATTGAGAGAATACATGGTGACCTTTACGGGCCTATTCACCCCGTAAGTGGCCCATTGTCGGTACTTCATTGTACTGATAGATGCATCTACTAGATGGTCTTATGTGTGCCTTTATATTCACTCGCAACCTAGCTTTCTCAAAAGCTTATAATGTGGGTGAATTCACTACACATATCTTTGAAGACTTCTGTCAAGCAACTGGCATTGAAATTGAACATCATGTAGCATGTTCATACTCATAATGGGTTATTAGAGGATCTGGTAAAGAGACTCCAATGGATTTCACGTCCATTGTTAAATCCCAGTTGCATGTTGATGTTTAGGGACAACACACTGCATTCCGCATCGTTTATCACGATACGGCCCTCTTGTGGCCATATCTTATTACTGATGCCGCTTGCTTATGGTTTACCACTAAGTCTTGATAACTGTGTATTTGATGAGCAAAATCTCATTGAAATAGGCACGCAGTCTAAAGAAGCCTGAAGCTTCTGAGACCATATCATGGGACACAAAAGTCCTAATCTAGTTATGATCCGAATACTTTTTCTGTGTGAAGATGAGATCCAGAAGATCCTTCACATTCATACTAAATTACATCAATTGCCGGATAAATTTACGGACAACCAGAAGATTGTTCGTTCACACGTCCCTGCTGCCAACACGCCAGCTAGGATTGACATTCCCAAAGATGGATGCAATCCACTGGCAGCAAAATTGGATGTACCTCAATTGAAAAGAGAACGCCTGCCAGGTTCAAAATATAAAGTTCCTCGAAATAGGAAGATTCCTGGAGATAATAAGATTATCCCACCACAGGATGCTGAGCTCAGACCAGCAACCTCTCCCCTCCTAATTTCCCCTGCAGAGAAAACAACAGGATAAAAATCATTATATTACGTACGTACTGGAGAGGTACTGGACAGATATAGCACAATCGTCGACGATGGTTTTGCTTTCGCTATTGTCGTTCACGTAGCTGAATATGACGATGACGTCAACCCACTTTTCTATAGCGTAAACGTATAGATTGGCCAAAGTGGGACGAGACAATAAGAGTAGAGCTGGACTCACTCTTGAAAAGCAAAGTCTTTGGACCAGTAGTCCATACACCTGAATGTGTAAAACCTGTGGAAGATAATTCGGATTTCATAAGAAATTGAAACGAAGGAAATGTGATCATTTCCTTACTAAGCCTAAACTTCTCTGAAAAAGCCAATAAATGTAGCTCATGGACGTTATGACTGCATATATATACGGCAATATAGATATAGAGATCTATATAAAACTTCCAGAAGGGTATACTCTACCCCTAGAGATGAAAGAGAAACGAAGAAACGTCTTCTCCATAAAGGCTACAAAGATCATTAGTTGATCTTAAGCAATATTCTGCCCGTGTATCTTTTTCGAAAGATCGTTGACAGGATTTGTGATATTCGCTGTACATATGGTCGACTTAAAGCTAGTAGGATCTCCTGCAGAGACCATTGAGATATCTGATAGCTTTAAGCATACCTTGGAAATGAAATACCTAGGCATAACAAGGTATTGTCTCAGCTTACGTATTAAACACCTTCGTGGTGGAACCCTTTAATATTCTTCATACACCGGGAGTTTATGAAGAATGATGTCCATTGGCAACCTATTAAAAATGGATGCTTATTTATGACACCTTCCAGTAGCTGGAAGAGGGGGAGGACATCCTAGGTCCCGAAGAGCCTAACTCTAATGTACTTGTTACACTTCTTTATCTGACCAACTGCACGTGTCTTTGATAGAACGTCTGTAGTAAAGTTGTTAACCAGATACATTGTTGTCCTGGAGAGCACCACTAGACCAAGGATAAGCTGCTTCTGCGCAACTTCTAAGGGTCAAGGATTATATATCGCATATGCAAGTTTAAAGATCATCGCGATGACTAAAACACAAAAGGCCGGCCACCTCTTAAATATCTACACATCATCATCCAATGTCTACATCTTCTGAGAAGCTCATCATCCGAGAAGCAAGTATTGAAAACAATCAGCCAGGTCCAGTAGTACCTTGCAGACATACTGAAGACTGATTCAAAGAATACTTTAGTGAAGTAATCTACCAACTTCGAAGAGCATTCCACTCCAGAGTGCCACTGCTTTCTAATAGCCGCTAGATGAGTGAAACTTGTATATATGAGTGATGATTGTATTTTCTTTCAGAACATGATGGATGTATAGACGAATAGGAGATGATTGTATAGATACATATGAGATTTACAAGCCTGAAACTTGTACAGATCAGGGGGAGTCTCTCAATAGTTGTACTCTTTTCCCTTAAGCTGCTGGTTTTTCCCTTCCAATCTCTCTTAACACTACTAAGTAATACCTTACATCACGCTTTTTTTAGCGCTATGGTACTAATCATTACGCAAGCACTTTTATTAAAAAAATATACATATATATAATCCTTAGATAGCGCTTAGAAAAAAATATCCCAAAAATTCCTTCCCCGACTTCGTGCGGTCCCTCACGTCTGTTATTTATCTAAAAGGGCCGATTCGAGTGTCAATGACTCTCACGGCTCTCACCCGATCCTCGTCTCGCCTCTCCTCTTCTCTATCCGTCGCCGACAGATCCTCTTCTTGCTTCTCCTTCGCTTCTCCATCTACTCCTCCTTCAAACCCTAGCCCTAGATCGACTCCGAGTTCATTCCGTCACTTCTCCGATTGGCCGTCTCTGATCAGCCACCGCACACTAATCCGCTCATCCGCCGCCGTCGCCGAGCGATTCGAGAGGCGCTTCACCACCATGGGTACGATGTCTCTCTAATCCGCTCCCAAAATCCCCAATTCACTGCCCAAAAACCCTAGCCCTACGGGAGAGAGAAAATTTGATGAGATCTCCACCGTCACCGCCATGTCGGAATCCTGTGTCGGAAAGCTCGTCTACTGTTGCATCTCCCGCAACGGCGGCCGCGTCCTCTACTTGTACAACGCTGGCGACCGCGACCTCGAAACCCTAGCATCCCTATGCCTCTAAAAGACGCCGCCTTTCCACTCCCACTACTTCCACACCACCGGAGGCCGCACCTTCGCCTTCCTCATCGACGACTCCGACGATCCCTCGGTGGCCCTCACCTACTCGCCATCGTCGATCACCCCCAAGCTCCCCCGACAAGGGCAAGATCCTTCAGCTTCTGCATCAAATCAAGAATAGATACAAGAAGAGCAGCAGCAATTTCGACGACGAGCTCGTCCCGGTCATCAAGCGGTTGATCTGCTCCCTGGAGAGCATGAACCGCTCGAATCTAGACGACAGATCGGAGAATCTGCTCCCATGCGTCACAATGTAGGGTCTTCATCGTGTCATCTTTCGAGATCTTGACGACGACGAGGACGACGAAGTCGAAGAGGACGCCGCTGTAGTCGAAGAGGATGATGAGTTAGAAGGAGACGGTCACGGAATCGAAGAAGAGCGGAAGCCCTCTGTTAAACGTTCCAAAGCTTGAAGCCTATCTTAGGAAGCACTGCAGAGATTTCCGAGATGTCTATTGTGCTCCAGTTGAACTGGTAAATCCTTTCTCAATATATTTATGTCTAATTACCATACCATGAATTTCAGTTGGGACTTATTGATAGTTCTTAATTTCTATTATTAGGTAGCTCATCCTATCCATGATCCATCTTTCTATTTAAATTCAGAGCATAAGAGAAGGCTCAAGGAAGAATATGGTTAGTATGTAATCAATTTAATTTTCAAAGTAATATTATTCTAAATTTCTTCAGAGCATCTTTGTTCTTGAATTCTGTCTCTTAGAGCCTGTTTCTTTCCGCGGAAAGCACCGGAGAAAGCCAAAAAGAAACACTGTTTGAAGTCAAATCAGCCAATTCTCACAGCCTGTGTTTCTTTGCGGAAATTTTTCGGAGAAGAAAGTGGCTGACGTGGAGTCACGGAGGAGGAATCGCACAATCTGCGCAAATCGCGCGGATTTCGCCTAAAATCCCTGGGAAAGTTTATTTATGGGTCCCACTTCACTATCTCTCCTCTGTTTTAACCCATTACAGTAACTGCCGCCAGTTTTCTCCCTATTTTTTACTCAATTAATTAATTAGTGGGCCCCACATCAAACTTTCCCAAAGAACTTTCTCAACCAAAGAAACACACAAATACAAGAAAGTTGTGTGGAGCCCACATACAATTCTCAAACCAACTTTCCAACCCGTGGACCCCACATCAAGATTTACTATTCACAACAGTAAATCCCAACCCATTCTCACCCAAAGAAACATGCCCTTAAATTTATGTAGGGATTGAACCGTGGACATTTGAGCAGAATATGGGTGCAGCTGTACTGATCCCAGTCGGATGTCCACATCGAGTCAGAAACCTGAAGGTGAAATATTCCTAAGATATATTTTTTATTTTAATACAGGTTTCAACTGTCTGATCATGAATGTTTTCCTTTTTTCCTCTATATTATCTAGATTGGCATCCTTCAATTTGATGTTTTAAAGTTAACATCACCGACTGAGTGGAATGGATCATAGTTAAAATTTAATTTGGATATTTGATAGATGGTTTTGGCCACGTATTAATCCTAATGTGTTTTTAATACTTCGGAATAAAATCCTAATGGGTTTGAAGTCATCTTGACAGTCCTGTATGAAGGTTGCCCTTGACTTTGTTTCCCCGGAAAATATTGGAATAATCATACCTAATGTATGATATAGTTTTTGACAATTCCACTTGAATCAAAATATTGACAACTAGGTTTAAATGTTTCTTTCCCACTTCTTTTATAAATAAGTATATGGCAGTCATGAACATGCTTGACTAAAAGCTGTCATATATGAATGATGAAAATGTTTTCAACCTTAAGGCTCTCATTTACACACAAATTCATGGCACTATATAATTCACTACATTGTTTATTTATCAGCTGTCAAGTTTCTGCGGTGAATAATTTCTTCTCATATAACTAATTTTGTAAGATGATTGTAGTTTTCAGATATTTTGAATTTATCCTTTCGGGTTCCCCCATAATTTGCTGAATTAGTATACCTGATGCTTTTATTATGTGTGCAAGTCTTTAGATCACTTCATGTCTGTTAGTGTTTTATTGTTTATTTGAATCTGGCTATCCAACTGTGACAATTGAAAATTATTTGAATTTTTTTCCTTTAACAAATTTCCTATCAGTCAAGGGACTAGGATATACTGAATCTGGGTCTGATCATCATTGTTCAAGAAACAATGCAAATGTATGATGATATCTTGGTTTGGTTTCTTGTAGCTTGATGTGATTTGTGCAACCAAAGGGACAGAAGCCTGGGTTCAAAAGCTCAAGTAAGAATCCAAATGATATTCAGTTTATGGTTTCCATTTTCATTTTACTTGAAAATCACATCAACTTGCTTCTTGCTTCTTTCAGATGGCCTGGACTCCAAACTTTCACCAACTTGGAAAGAAAACATATATATTGTCAAGGTGTTGGAGGCACCAGAGGATTTGTCAAGTCCTACCAGAACTTGCATTTCTATTGGGTACTTGGAGCAGGCCATTTTGTAAGTATTTTCTGTAAGTTGGTTATGGCCTGATATGACCAAATCTGCTGTTAACCGACCCGATACTCGGTTGAGGATTTTTCTCAACCGAGAGACCAAGTCTCACATGGCCGTTGAGGAAATCGTGGACGGTTGAGCAAAATCCGGGGCGGTTGAGGGATGGAAGATATGACGGTGGCCCCTATATAAGAGGATGGAGTTTCTCTTCTAGAGTATCTCAAAAAACTCTCAGCCATATCTGAAATCCCCCAACTACAAATTTCTCTCTCGCTCTTTCTCTCATTGGTATTGTAACGACCCGCTTTCGGGGGCCCGTTACTTATTTGATAATTGCGCAGGTTCTGCAGTTAACCAGTGAAGTCAAAATAGCCACGATGCAGAGATGTACAAAGATACCCAAATAGTGTCCAATTATTACAATCTGAACCGTACAAATATCCCAACAGATATACATGACAGAAGAAAGTACACAACTGAAATAGCTCTGGAAGCTGCGGTCTCATGGTCGAAGTCTGACGCTATTAGCTCAAGAGCATCTGCTTCCATATGTACGTCGTCTGCGGTGCCACGGAGATGGAACCGTAGGTAAGTCACAACAATTCTAAATAAAGAAAGAGAGGTATTGTACAAGTATGACAAAGCAGACCAAAGTGAAAGTAAAGTACGGTGCAGTGACTGTACAAGTGTAGAAAGTAAAAGTACGGCAAGTAAAGTGTGGTGACTGTACTGGCAAGTAAAGTAAAGTGCATGTACTTTAAAGAAAGTAACTGTGCAAGCTATACTAGAACTACGTGACTCAAGTCGGAGAGTACAATATGTGACCGTTCAGTTCATCTCTTGCCTGGGTGCTACCCAGACGAATGCCGGTACCCAGGCAGCAGGATGGTTTGCCGAAACTCAGGCAGCTAGACAGGAGGCCGAAACTCAGGCAGCTTGACATGTAGATCGAACTCTAGTCACTCCCGTACTCTCGCAAACTATGAGTTACCCCAATACCCCAGTGACGTGTCAATTACAAGTTCTAGACAGGATTGTTCCACAGGATGTTCCACACATGATATTCCACACGATGTTCCGCATGTTAGTCACACCAGGTTAACTGGTTGACTTCCTCATTGAAAACCAGCAAGTAGGATAAAAACAAGTCCAACACCAAAAGCTGTTACTTCCGTGCTTTGAGCACGTGGTAGTGTGGCTAGCACACAATTTACCCAAGTTGATAGTTGTGTGCTACAACCACCAAAGTTGAAAGTTGGCAAAGTAATCTTTGGTAGATTACTTTCATTTAGTTCTCTAGTTTGGTTCAAGTCAAATAGCCGTTCGAGGCTATAAGTGGTGAAGTGTCACAAGTTCATGCAAGCACAGTAGACTAGTTTTCTAAACTTAGAATATGTCGTGACTTACGATTTTAGAGCTCGTCGTGGCAAGACGAGATTGGAGCTGGAAGAGCTGGTGCACGAAGATTGGTACCTGAAATCACAAGAAACACTTGGTTAAAGCGTACCCTATTTTCTATTTAAACTCGATCGTTTTGATTTTTAAAACCGGTTAAAACGTTGTCGAAAAGCGTTCTAAATTTTTATATAGACTATACATGGTGAAAATAATTTTACTGCAAGAGGGAATATTTTTCTGAGGCTTATAGTAATTTCTATAATTTTTAAAAGCTTAAAAACAATTTAAAAACCATTTTTCAATTAGTGACGTATTTATTCAGGAATTTATTCTGGATGCAATCTACATCGGGATGTTGCAAATGAGGTGTCAAAACGACCGTCTCGGAGAGTAATATAACATATATTTTTATCACATATTTGTTTACGTAAAAATAAGAAGATACGAATTTTTAAATGAAAATAACGGATTTAACTTATAGGCTTAAAAATTAATTCTGGAAAAACTAAGCGTCGGATTGAGACGAAACTAGCGCCATTGGGTCCAGAATGTCATTTCTGATTTTCTGGAGCTAGTCTCACATTTTTATGGGTCTTATATTATTAGTTATGGATTTATAATCATTAAACCCTATTAATAATTAATTTAAAATACGAAAATACGAATTTTCGGCGTATTTACAAGTTTGCCATTGAAGTTTATTACCGTCGCCTCTCGTCGTATGCAGCATGCGGGGGTCTCGTCGACTTCGTCGACGACGGCGACGGCGGCCAAGGCGGAAGCGGCGGAGCTCTGGCGAGGCGAGGCAGCGTCGGGGCGGAGGGCGGTGGTCGTGGCGTCGGGGAGCAGCTTCGGAGAGACGTCGGAGCGGTCGAGGCAGCCCCGAGTGTCGGCGGACAGCGGTAGAGGAACAGGCGGGGATGTGGAGCTCGCGGCGGCGTCGCTTCGTCGTGGGCTTTGGTGGCGGGCTCCGGCGATGAAGGCGAGGCGGTGGCGGGGTACGTCGGCGTTCGGGGCTTGGCGGTGATCGGTGATGGCAGCGTTGTTCGAAGACGCCGCCGGCGGGGTTTGTCGACGTGGTCGGAGGGCGAACGAGGCGGAGTCGCGGGCGGTGTCGCTTTGTGGAGCTCGGTGGCGAGCACATGTCGGAGGGGGAGAGTGAACAGAGAGGGAGAGAGTTGTGCTTGAGAGAGAGAGAGAGAGGGAGGGGGTCCTCTGGGTTTCGAAATGAAATGGGAGAGAGAGAGAGAGAGAGAACGAGTCTGTGTTCGAAATTAAACAGGGGGGAGAGAGGGTAATATATAGGGTTAAACGAAGGGGTAGATGGGGTTTTTAGGGTTAGCTGTGGGTGTGGGTGGGGTAGATGAGGGTGTGAGGATTAGCCACGGGTTAGGTTAGGGTTTAGATTAATTAGGGGGTAATTAGGGTTAAGTAGGTAATTAGCAAGATAAAACCCACTTAACGAAAGGTCATTAGTGTAACGAAATTACGGAAATGCCCCTACTAGTAAACGTGTCCGAAAAATTACGAAAACATACCCACGGGATCGTATCGTCACGAGGATCGTGAATACGAAGACCGTTCCAGGGTTTGGGCTACGGGTATACTAGTTTTTGGCCAAAACGTTTAGAAAGCGGGTTTGCGGGTTCTCTACTGAAATGATATCAGAAAATTACGAAATTAATGTGGGGAGCCCTAAATGATCATAGGATGCTACTGCAGGAGTTTGAAAATGTTTTGAAGACGTTTGAATAGAAAATAAATTCGTTGACCCAAAACTGCAATATCTGAAAATGAATTTTTATCAGATCTTTCAGAGGTATTTGACGAAATCCGATTTTGCTAAAATACTCTATAACTAGTCTGGTACTCCAAAATATTTTTATAGGAAATTTTTGAAATCAGTTTAAGACTCCTAACAAACCATTATAAAATACAATTAAAATTGAATTTTCTTTAAATACTTAATTTGAAAGTATTGGAAAAATACAGGCCGTTACAGGTATAGAGCCAGGTTCTCTCTTCGACCGCGCGCTGCCATTTTCTTCTTCTCTCGATTGCTGCGCCAACAAAGAACAATAGCCAGCGGCCCTTTTCTCCTTCCCACAGGCCATTTTCTTCAAGGGCCTGTTTCTTTCGTGAGAAAGTGGGGGGGGGGGGGGAAGTGAAAATTTCTCACTATTCACGCGTCGCTTCACCACTGTTCACCAACTTTCCTCTTTCGCTTTCCTTCGGGTTGTTCCTTTCCTCGACCCCTCCGCGAGAACTCCCTGTCGACGATCCTCCGACGTGGATGGACAACTTTCTCGGCCTGAAATCCCCGTGAATCGCGGCGATTTCGCTGAGATTCTTCGTTCTGGGTCCCACACGGACAGAAATTGCTTCCCCTCACCCTCTTTTGCGCGGGATTCGGTTGGGGATTTCCAAACCCTAGCTGCTATTTTCGGTGTCCGGCTGTTCTTCAAGCTTCCATTGCTTTAGATCTGGGTTGTTGGCTGTGATTTCTTGGTAGGCACTGAAGGAGGGGGTGTGCCTAGCTTGTTGGGTTCGTCGGTGAAGCTGAGAGCAAAACCCTACCTTCGGTCGTCAGGATCTCTCTCTAATTTTGGGATTTTAACGCTCAGGTATACTCTGATGCCCTCTATAAATTTTTTAATGCTGTGATGATGCTAGGGTGTAAATGGGTATGCTGAATTGTGATGTTGGATTGCTGGGCATGGTTGCTTGCGACAATTCCTTAGAATCTTGGGATGTTGGTTGTTGATGGGTGAGGGTATGTTGTTGGGATTTCTTAGAATCTTGCGGCAATTTAGGAATTGGCTGATGTTTGTTGTTGGTTTGCTTGCGGCTATTTCATCTAAACTAGGGGCCTTTGGTGCAGATGTTTGTTGTTAGCCTAGTTTCATTTTTTGTTTGTTTCATTGCACAGTGGAGCAGCTGTGAACTATGAGATACAAATCTGATTTTTTACAAGTTTCAAATTTTTTGTGGGGCAGTGCACATTGGTGCAGCTGTGGACAGCGAGAAACAAATGGGTTTTTTTTACCTAATTTTAAGTTTTTGTTGTTTCATTGCACATTGGTGAAGATGTGATATTTGAGATACACAAGTGTTTTTGTGCCAAGTTTCAATTTTTTTTGGGTTCAATTAACATTGGTGCAGCAGTGAAATGGGAGAAACAAATTTGATTTTTTGCCTATCTTCAATTGTTGGTTGGTTCATTGCACATTGGTGCAGCTGTGAAGTTTGAGAGACACATGTGATTTTTGCCCAGTGTCAATTTTTTTTAGGTCATTTCACATAGGTGCAGCAGTGCACTTTGAGATACAAATGTGTTTTTTTACATAGTTTCTAGTTTATGTTGTTTGATTGCACATTGGTGCAGATGTGATTTATGCGAAGTGTCAAATTTTTTTATGGTCAGTGCACATTGGTGCAGCAGTCCACATTGAGATACAAATCTGATTTTTAACCTAGTTTCAAGTTGTTGTAGTTGCTTTGCACATTGGTGCAGATGTGAACTTTGAGATAAACAGGTGATTTTTTGCCAAGTTTAATTTTTTTGGTTGTTTCATTGAACATTGGTGCAGATGTGGACAGTGAGATACAAATGTGATTTTTTACCTAGTTTCAAGTTTTTGATGTTTCATTGCACATTGGTGGACCTGTGATCTTTGAGATACACAAGTGATTTTTTTTTTGGAGTTTCAATTTTTTTTGTTGCCTCAATGAACATTGGTGCAGCAATGCACTGGGAGAAACAAATGTGATTTTTTGCCTTGCTTCAATTTTTGGTTGTTTCATTGCACATTGGAGCAGCTGTGAACTTTGAGATACACATGTGTTTTTTAATTTTGTACCCAGTTTCTGGATTTGGGGGGGGGGGTCAATGCACTTTGGTGCAGCTGTGCATGATCACTCCTTATTTTACACCTTTTTTCCGTGTATTTGCATGCCATTTAGATTGCCCAAATCATGTTTTTCACGATATATCGACGATATTGCGATGCTTTTCACGATTTGTTGTTTTTGTCGCATTTCAGGTGATTTGGCGCGATTTGGAGTGATCTCGAGATGCGCTTACTCTAGACGGCCACCGACGACCTCCCCGAGGGGTATTTTGCTATTGGAGAGGAGCGGAAGAAGAATGGACGTCGCAGGAGCGACGAGGAGGCCAAAACAATCAGATTGGGCATTTTTTGTGTCCCACTCGGCCGAGTGGAGGAGCCACTCGGCCGACCAGCGAGACACTGCTCGGCCGACCCGTTCAGACACGATTTCCATGTGTACTCGGCCGAGCGACGGAGACCACATCGGCCGAGTGACGATACCACGTCCGCCTGAGTGGCGCCCAGACGAAGCCCCTCCAAAATATCGAAGTTTCTGTTTTTCGGCCACCTGAGCTTCAGAAGACCCACTCGGCCGAGTGGATTATCCCGTCCGCCCGAGTGCAGTGAAGCCGTCGGCCGAGTGACGACAACTCACTCGGCCGAGCCGCTCCCGAAGTGAAGACCCCTGAAGGCCCCGACTTACTAGAAAAGTACAGGGTTTCTCACTCGGCCGAGCGACATTTGTCACTCGGCCGAGTGCGATGCGCTGCCTGTAGCGAAATTTGCGGAAAACAGGTTGTGCCGGGGCGTTTTGGTCAAGATTTTTGGACGATTTTTGGGGCTATTTAAGCCCTGCTTTTACCCTAGTTTAGAGAGCCATCTCTTAGATTTTTTGCAGCTTTTTAGATTACTTTTTAGCTTTATTATTATGATTGGAGAAGAGGAAAAACTTGGATTTTTGTTGGATTAAATTGAAGAACTCCATTGGTTTGCATCTCTCTTCCCTAAAAATTCTATTTTTATTGTTTATCTCAATATTTGTGATGAATTCCATTGCTTATTTCATTGATCAAATTTGTGATATTGCTATGATTTGTGAGTAGTCACCACGTCTTGGGGCGTGGGGATGAACCCTACGAGCCCTATTTCATAATTGTGATGAATTGGTGGAAATTGAGCTAGGATTGTTATTTGAGATTGGATTGGGATCGATTTACTACGGATGGCTAGGTATTCATATCAATTGGGATTTGCAAGAGATTGGATCCCAATTCGATAGGAAACCCTAGAAATCCGAATTGGGTTGGAGTCGGATTTTCGAAGTATCGGTTTGCAAGAGATTGGACCGATATTAGGATTTCCGGGTGCAATTCCGTGCCAATACCTGTTTGCAAGAGATTGGACGGGTAGGAACTATCCCAATCTAGATCGTGGACCGAGTTTGCAAGAGATTGGGCTCGGTGCGCGATTGGACGATGATGTTGATCCTAATGCTAGCTTCCCTAGGCTAGGGTTTGCAAGAGATTGGACCCGAACCTAGGAAAGCTATAGACCGGCAACAGCGCGAAAGTGTGAGCTTGGTTCTACATTCAGTTGCAACTAGTTCATCCGAATTCTCATTCTAGCAATTTTAATACCGACGAACCACTCTTATGAAATACGGTGAGTAGCGGGGATTCCCCATTCCCTAGACGTTCTTTATTTGATTTGATACTTCGCACATTTGTCTGACGATTGTGACAGGATCGCCCAAGGCAATTATCTCTCTCGAATAGCCAGGTTGATTAGGAACAAGCACGGTCATTCGTCCTCCCTGTGTTCGATACCCGCTCGCCGCTATACCGTGCGCTTGCGGTAAAACTACAACCGTCGCTCCAGGACGTGTATCCGGGGCGCGATCAAGTTTTTGGCGCCGTTGCCGGGGAGGCAATTGCGTTTGATCCTTTCTCACCCTAGCTACTTCTTTCTTTTATTTTTATTTTTTTTCTTTTTTCATTATTATTATTATTTCCATTACTATTCTTACCTAACCCTTCCACGGTACTAATCATCTCTTTGAAACTCTGTTTTCCCTGTGCATGTACACGAGATCTACGACGGACCCCGAAGCCTTATTATTTGACCCGGAGATCGAACGTACCGCGCGGAGACTTAGAGCGGAAAGAAGACAATATCCGGGAGGGCGGTTTATGACCAACCCGGAAACTCCCGAAGAATTGGCGGCAAGGATGGCGAGAATAATTTCTATTCGCGATAGGCTTCGGCCTAAGACCTCTTCTACCACATCATCCATTGCCGTGCCGGAGTTGGCGGCCGACAAGAACTTCGAGCTAAAGACTGGATTGGTGGTTTTGATGCAACAAGACCCATTTCATGGGAACGCCCATGAGAACCCCCACTACCACATCCAATCATTCTTGTCGAAGTGCGCCACATTCCAAATGCCGGGGGTCCCCATCGATGCCATCAGACTGCGTCTCTTCCCCTTCACGCTAAAGGACAAGGCACTCTATTGGCTGAGGACGCAGGCTGACGGAGTTTTCACCTCTTGGGACGGGTTGGCGGATGCATTCATTGACAAATTCTATCCGCCATCCAAGACGGTGAAGATCCGGAACGCTCTCATGTCCTTCAAGCAAGGACCACAAGAGACGCTCTATGAAGCTTGGGAGCGATTTAAGGATTTACAGCATCAATGCCCGCACCACAGTATAGAAGATTGGGAGCTAGTGCATAGCTTCTACAACGGTCTCCAACCGGGGACCAAACAATTATTGATGCCGCGGCGAATGGTGCTATCTTGTCAAAGACTCCCGAGGAAGCTACGGCCCTAATCGAGGAGATGGCCTCAAATAACCAACAATGGGGCGATGAGCGAGGACACTCCACGTCCTCCTTAAAGCCAACAAGCATTTACGAGGCGAAGGCCATAGCGGAGCTTACGAGCAAATTTGATTCTCTCCACAAGGTGGTGGAGAGATTGGAGAAGTTCATTACGGAGCCCCATGGAAGCCCTTCCACCTCCGCGCCGACGAACCAAATGTGTGATTGGCAAGACCAATCTCAAGCCATGTACTCGGGAGGAGAGCAAGTAGAAGGATCCTTGGAGCAAGTACAATATGTTGCGGGGAACCAAGGGTATTGGTCCAATCCGGCCGCAAGAAATCATCCGGGATTCTCCTACGCCAACAATGAAGGAGCTTTGAACCCGCCACAACAACCGCCTAATCAAGCTCGGCCACCACCACCCCAACAACAATATTACCCACCGAGGGGGCCTACTCAACAAAACTTTCAACCGAAGCAACAAGTTCCACCTTATAGGCCTCCCGGATACAACCAAGGGTGGAGGAATCAAAACCAAAGCCCTCCACAAGCTCCGCAACGAACCGACTTCGAAACTAGAGTGGAGGCGTTCATGGTCGAGCAAAATAAGGTGAATGCTACTTTGAAGGCGGGGCAAGACTCTCTTAATACCGTAGTGGCTCAAATATCGGAGCAATTGGCTTTGCTCAATCGGAACACTCAACGATTGCCGGCGCAACCGGAGCAAAACCCACGGGGCAACACCGGCCACATCAACGCCGTAGTTGCCGTTACTACTAGAGGCGGGAAGGACACCACCCCCGCCATAATTCCTACTGAGGAGCCTGTGGAGGAGCGCTTGGAGCCAATTGAGCCAATAGTAGAAGTTGAAAATGAGAAGGAGCCGCATGACGAGGAGAAATCTAGAGCGGAGCAATTGATTGAGGAAAGGCGCTTCATGCCACCGGTCCCATTCCCCCAAAGGCTCGCTAGAGCTAAAATGGAGAAAAGGCTAGCAAAATTTCTCGAGTACCTAAGAGGAGTTAGCCTAAATATTCCCTTCCTTGACGCCATCGTCGAGATCCCCACATATGCCAAATTCTTGAAGGACTTGATTTCGGGGAGAAAGATGAAGGAAAAGATAATGCTAGCCGAGGAGGGCTCTTGGTTCACCAAGAGAGAGAAGGAGCCGGTGAAATTTAAAGATCCGGGGAGTTTTCGGATTCCTTGCACCTTGGGCGGCGTTCCTCTTCAAAAGGCGTTGGTTGACCTTGGGGCTAGCGTGAGCCTCATGCCCCTCTCCATGTTCTTGAGACTAAACACCGGGACAAAGTTGAAACCCACCGACATGCGCATTCAATTAGCCGATGGACGGATAACAAGGCCGGTGGAGATTGCCGAAGACATCCCACTTCAAGTCCCGGGTGGAATATGCTTGCCATGTGACTTCGTCATCATGGATGTTAAGGAGGAGGGAGACACCTCATTGATACTTGGACGCCCATTCCTCGCCACCGCCGGAGTCATCGTCGACGTGCGCGAAGGTACCTTAACCTTAAACGTCGGAAACATCGAGGTGGAGCTCCACATTCCTAAGGCTATGAAGCATATGCCTTATCACGAGGAACTTGACTACATGGACCTCCTTGATGAGGTGATAGAAGAGGCGATTCCCCACTCAATTGGCGCCCTTTTTGATGAAGATTTTGAAGAAGGCCCGGATTTAGGCCATGAAGAGAATAAAGATGATTCCCCCGACCTCTCCGGTGAAGAAGATGAAGGCGACGCTGATGTCGCAAGAATTCGAGAGCTCTGCAAGCTCTCGACATTAAAGTCTCCAAAGAAAGCTCCGCCGGCACGGAGACCGGCATCACCGGTTAAGCCATTGACCGGAGCAAACGCTAGCTTGGGGGAGCCTCCCCCCGATACTATTCGAGACGAGAGACCACCGCGGGAGAACGCGCCGCCGCCACATCCAAATCCAAGCGCGCTCCCCGGAAAATTCGATGGGTGCATCTCATATGCACCAAACATCCCGCATTGATTGAAAAATTATAGGGGGTCGAGCTCACGACCTTAAACGAGCGCTTGTCGGGAGGCAACCCGACGGTTTTTGCTTTATTTTTACTTTTTCTTTATTTTCGTTTTAGAAATTTTTAGTGTTTCGAGTTGTTCGCCCAAAAATTTTGTGATAACGGGTCCTATTTTTCTTGACAGGAGAGGAGATAGGTAGATCCATCATGAGGAGGATGAACGATACGACGAGGAGCGCCCCAAGAAGGCGCTCGACGCTTAGGAGGAGGATGAAATCGACTGGAGGAAGAGAGACGGAGTTTAGAGCTCAAACGAAGACAAACAGCAGAAAACAAGGCTCACTCGCCCGAGCATACTAGTCACTCGGCCGAGTACAGAAGTTCGTCCGGCCGAGCCGCTCACGAACGAGGGAAGTCTGCTGTACCCAACTCTCTGTCTATTTTCCTCATTTCATTATAACTGCTACTCGGCCGAGTATATATATTCACTCGGCCGAGTGAAACGGATACCCTCCTAGGGCGAGTCATGCCGAGTAGCTTGAGTCACTCGGCCGAATGGACTTACTCCACTCGGCCGAGGCTGGCAAAGCCACTCGGCCGAAGCGATATCGGGGAGGAAACTTTCAATGGTCTCGCTCGGCCGAGTGACCACGTCACTCGGCCGAGTCGTAAGTTTTATTATATAAGGGCCGAGGGGGGCTCATTTTTCGAAATCCCAAAACCCCCCCCAAGCGCCCGACGCTCCAGCTCCCCTCGCCCGATCTCGCTTCGCTCAAACCCTCACTCGCCCGGACGACCTCGCCGCGCCGCCGCTCGGTCCGCCACCGTCGGCCGAGCACACGCCGGTGCCTCGCCCGAGTCGCCGCCGGCGGCACGCCGTCCGATCACCTCCGGTAACCCTGTTTTCGCCGTTTTCTCCTCTTTTCGTGTATTTCTTGAGGATCCATGTGCTAAACGCCCCCCTAACCCAAATCAATTCCTATATCTATCCATTATACCCCTATTGCTCCATACATTTTGATTATTACTCGCTGATATCGCTTTTTCATGCGCAGGTTGCTTTTTGGAGCTTAGGGGAGCTCAGGGGAGCTTCTACGGGCTGCTCAGGACTTCGTGGAGGCGCGGACTTCGCACGCTTCCACTGCTTAGCACTCGCGGCGTGTTTGGGTATACTCTTTCCATTCTTTTACACGCACCGCACTTTTTTTACTTTTTCGGCGCGCGCTCGGGGCCGATATGCCGCCCCGGACACGGCCGCGGTCGACGAGAGCTTCCGCCAAGCGGAAGCGGTCGGACGAGCCCGGCCCCTCCCACTTGGTGGAGGACTCTCCTCCGCCTTCCCCCACACACCCCGCACAGCCTGCAGGCCCCGCACACCCCGCACAGCCTGCAGCGCACCCAGTGGCCCCTCAGCCCATACCAGTCGTTTCCGCTGCTCCTGACACTTCTGTCCCCACCTCTGTCAGTGTCGAGAGTACTTTTTCTGAGCCCACTTCCACCACTGTCACCACTTCCGAGGCTGTCCCCACCACTCCCGCTGCCACCTCTGGCCCTCTGACCGTGGAGCCTCTTTGCTCCGCACTCCCCGAGCGCCCGCCGACCTTTGTCGAGCATGGAGAGCCCTCGTTTGCTGCGGTCGTGGAGACCATGGCTAGCATGATCTCCGCTGGGATTGCGCCTTTTGGTCCACACAGTTCCGCCCCAGCGGTAGAGTCCTCTGTCTCCACAGCCGCCGTATTCTTCGAGAGCGTCGTGGCGTCTGTCCACACTTCTGGGCCACTGACCTCTCTTGCCACCTCGTTGCCACTTTTGCACGCTTCCTTTGCTGCCGCTGCCTCTACTTCTCACCAGCCGCCGTCCCGGCCTCACACTGAGGCCAGGCCCACATTTGCTGGCGCGGCACCTTTTGTCCCCTTCCCTGCTGAGCCCGTTACATACTCCACACACGTACGCCAGCCTCGCCCTGCGCAGCCTAGACCGGTGCGTCCCTCCGCACCACCCCCCGCCCGACACTGTACTGCAGAGCATTCGTGCTCTTGAGTTGGCGGTGGGCGGTCTCAGAGGTGACCTTAGGACCCTGTCCTCCACCGTCTCTACGATGGCTGGACGCTTTGACCTGATCCCTCAGATCCACTACTGCCTGACACAGATCTTAGAGCGTCTCCCGCGCGTACCCCCACCCACCCAGCAGGTTCCCACACACACTTCCACACACACTAGACCTGCTCCCACTTCCACGCCCACCTCAGCTCAGCAGCCTACACCACCACCACCTCCTCCTCCACCTCGGGACGGAGACGGTGCAGCGCCACCTTCTTAGGCACCCCTGATGCCTTAGTCTATTCCTGTCGTTATGCTGCCCGTTTCTGCTGGGTCCCGTTGCATTTTTGTACGCCCCCTCCCCTCACTTATTTTGGGATTCTCATTTTGCCGTATCTATTTATATATCCTTTTTGGGAGAGGGAGAGTTTTTGGTGACACATCTATACTCGTATCACTCATATCTGTGCATGCATCATATCCGCATCATATTTTCATTTCTTTATTTTTCGTTTTATTATCTTTTTTCTTTCCATCATGCATGCATCCTCACTTGCCCCTCACAATACTTGTCTCTCTGTATGCCACACTTTGCACATTGAGGACACTGTGCCGTTTAGCTTGGGGGAGTGAGTTCTCACGTTCTTTTTCGTTTTGCCACCTTTATTTTTAGTTTTTCACGCCACTTTCCGCTTTTGCACTTATTTTCATCATTTTTTCTCATTTTACCATGCATCACGTTTTTCTTATTTCTCTGCGTGCCGCATTGTAAATAGTTCTATTTTTCCTTTATCTTTATTTCTTTCTTTTTTTCATCTCATGCTAGAGATGAATTTTCTGTGATGATGTCTACGTGGAGTTAGCTTATTCTATATGCATGCTATATTTTTCGTGTCTTAGATTTTATTTCTGATATCATATGCTATGACTTGCTTTGCATTTAGAAATAGTAACCCACACTTTTTCCACATGAAAATGGATGAAATTTTATTATTAGCTGAGCCTGAATATTCATATGTATGCTATCACAGAAAACACACCAAGATTCACGCATTGAATGCCTATATCTGGAGTACTGATTTCTTTTCCTTTATCACTTCTATATGCATGAATTGTACACTTCACTTCAGGATGATTGAATGATGATTAGCTATGATATATCTGGATTAGTTAGCTTTTTTGTGAACAAAACTGAGTAGATTAGATTACCCAGCTGAAGTTGTCATGCATGTCTTATAGAGTGAGCCGAGAGTTATATATATTTCTTTCTCCACAAATCTTGAACATCATTTCTCTACTTTTAAAAATCATTGGTGAATCTCCCCTTAGTGATTCTATTTCATGGCATTTCCCCCGCTATTAATTCCTAGCTCCAAATCCCCTATTCAAAAAAATAATAATAAAAGAGAGAAAAACATTCTAGTATATCATTATCTCTCTCTGAGTTGGGATCATTGTGTATATATTGCTTATTGCAAAGAAAAAAAAAGAGAGAAAAAATCCTCAATAAAAGATCCCATCTCACTTTCTTTCTCTCCTCTTTCTTTTCGTTGCTTTTGGAGCTATATATATAAAAAATGGGGATGTAAATATTTTTGTGCCACCACGCTTATAGATAAGCTTGGGGGAGGGGATCCATTGATGAGTGAGAGAGTGACTACTTGACATTGCACGACAACCTAGGCTAAGTAATATTCTGTACTCGGTGAGATTGTTTCTAGCTTTACGAAATCCAGAAATCTAAGCCTAGCGTTCATTTCATGAAATCCATACTTTTCTATTCTCTCTAATCTATAGTGTGATACTCTTATACTCCAGATAGAAAGCGTTCAATTGAAAAGTGTGTGATCTGTGATTTGTATACCGCTTTAAATGATTCAGACGATGTTAATTTTAAAATCATTCCGTTTTTCATGATTATATCGTTGTTCGTGGGTTTTCTATTTCTATTTGCACTATTATACTATGATATCAAAATAAAATTCTTTGACAGGTATTTCTCATTCGGTGCATGTTATAAGAGTAAGTGAAACCCACGTCCTGAGAAAATGATCTAGCATCCCACCTCTTCGCTTCTTTCTTTCTTCCTTCCTTAATTGTTTCCATTTCGTTTTCATTCTTCTTCGTTTTTCATTTTTTTTCGTTTTTCGCCGTTTTCGTTTTCCGAATCCACCGGGTTCGCCTTTTACTTATCTTCCTCGAGGACGAGTAAGAGGCAAGCTTGGGGGATTTTGATCACTCCTTATTTTACACCTTTTTTCCGTGTATTTGCATGCCATTTAGATTGCCCAAATCATGTTTTTCACGATATATCGACGATATTGCGATGCTTTTCACGATTTGTTGTTTTTGTCGCATTTCAGGTGATTTGGCGCGATTTGGAGTGATCTCGAGATGCGCTTACTCTAGACGGCCACCGACGACCTCCCCGAGGGATATTTTGCTATTGGAGAGGAGCGGAAGAAGAATGGACGTCGCAGGAGCGACGAGGAGGCCAAAACAATCAGATTGGGCATTTTTTGTGTCCCACTCGGCCGAGTGGAGGAGCCACTCGGCCGACCAGCGAGACACTGCTCGGCCGACCCGTTCAGACACGATTTCCATGTGTACTCGGCCGAGCGACGGAGACCACATCGGCCGAGTGACGATACCACGTCCGCCCGAGTGGCGCCCAGACGAAGCCCCTCCAAAATATCGAAGTTTCTGTTTTTCGGCCACCTGAGCTTCAGAAGACCCACTCGGCCGAGTGGATTATCCCGTCCGCCCGAGTGCAGTGAAGCCGTCGGCCGAGTGACGACAACTCACTCGGCCGAGCCGCTCCCGAAGTGAAGACCCCTGAAGGCCCCGACTTACTGGAAAAGTACAGGGTTTCTCACTCGGCCGAGCGACATTTGTCACTCGGCCGAGTGCGATGCGCTGCCTGTAGCGAAATTTGCGGAAAACAGGCTGTGCAGGGGCGTTTTGGTCAAGATTTTTGGACGATTTTTGGGGCTATTTAAGCCCTGCTTTTACCCTAGTTTAGAGAGCCATCTCTTAGATTTTTTGCAGCTTTTTAGATTACTTTTTAGCTTTATTATTGTGATTGGAGAAGAGGAAAAACTTGGATTTTTGTTGGATTAAATTGAAGAACTCCATTGGTTTGCATCTCTCTTCCCTAAAAATTCTATTTTTATTGTTTATCTCAATATTTGTGATGAATTCCATTGCTTATTTCATTGATCAAATTTGTGATATTGCTATGATTTGTGAGTAGTCACCACGTCTTAGGGCGTGGGGATGAACCCTACGAGCCCTATTTCATAATTATGATGAATTGGTGGAAATTGAGCTAGGATTGTTATTTGAGATTGGATTGGGATCGATTTACTACGGATGGCTAGGTATTCATATCAATTGGGATTTGCAAGAGATTGGATCCCAATTCGATAGGAAACCCTAGAAATCCGAATTGGGTTGGAGTCGGATTTTCGAAGTATCGGTTTGCAAGAGATTGGACCGATATTAGGATTTCCGGGTGCAATTCCGTGCCAATACCTGTTTGCAAGAGATTGGACGGGTAGGAACTATCCCAATCTAGATCGTGGACCGAGTTTGCAAGAGATTGGGCTCGGTGCGCGATTGGACGATGATGTTGATCCTAATGCTAGCTTTCCTAGGCTAGGGTTTGCAAGAGATTGGACCCGAACCTAGGAAAGCTATAGACCGGCAACAGCGCGAAAGCGTGAGCTTGGTTCTACATTCAGTTGCAACTAGTTCATCCGAATTCTCATTCTAGCAATTTTAATACCGACGAACCACTCTTATGAAATACGGTGAGTAGCGGGGATTCCCCATTCCCTAGACGTTCTTTATTTGATTTGATACTTCGCACATTTGTCTGACGATTGTGACAGGATCGCCCAAGGCAATTATCTCTCTCGAATAGCCAGGTTGATTAGGAACAAGCACGGTCATTCGTCCTCCCTGTGTTCGATACCCGCTCGCCGCTATACCGTGCGCTTGCGGTAAAACTACAACCGTCGCTCCAGGACGTGTATCCGGGGCGCGATCAGTGCACTGGGAGTAACAAATGTGATTTTTTTGCCTAGTTTCAATTTTTTGCACAATGATGATGATAGATACAGTATACATTTGGGAATTGGATATGGAAAAAATATGTGGATATAGGCTGGATGGTTCCACTATCTCTGCGTGTGTGATATGTGAAGGAGCAACTGCTTATGACCACCATGATTTATTGTTAACGTAACTTTATTCCTGAGGGCGTATTAATCACTTATGTATCTCACAGTGCACAGCAGCACCAATGTGCAATGAACCCAAAAAAAATTTGAAATTGGGAAAAAATTCACATTTGTATCAGCCCAATGATGAAGAACATATATTGATCAATTAGTCCCTCGGTTAAGAAGAAAAAGTTGTATGAGGTGTGAAGGTTCATTCATAATGAGCAACCGCCTAATACATAATGAATGCTTTAAAAAATGTATACCTGAGGGCTAAGATACAACTGTGATTTTTTACCTAGTTTCAAGTTTTTGATGATTCATTGCACATTGGTGCAGATGTGAACTTTGAGATACACATGTGATTGGTAATTTTTTTACCCAGTTTCAATTTTGGCTGGGTCAATGCACATTGGTGCAGCTGGGCAATGGGAGTAACAAATGTGATTTTTTGCCTAGTTTCAATTTTTTGCCCAATGATGATGATAGTTACATTATCCATTTGTGCATTGGATATGGAAAAAATGTGGATATAGGCTGGATGGTTCCAATATCTCTGCGTGTGTGATATGTGATGGAGCAACTGCTTATGACCACCATGATTTATTGTTAACTTAATTTTCTGCCTGAGGGCTTATAAAATCACTTATGTATCTCAAAGTTCACAGCAGCACCAATGTGCAATGACCCCAAAAAAAATATGAAACTTGGCAAAAAATCACATTTGTATCAGCCCTATGATGAAGAACATATATTGATCAATTTGTCCCTCGGTTAAGAAGACAAAGTTGTATGAGGTGTGAAGGTTCATTCATAATGAGCAACCGCCTAATACATAATGAATGCTTTAAAAAATGTATACCTGAGGGCTGAAATACAAATGTGATTTTTTACTTAGTTTAAAGTTTTTTGTTTAGTCATTGCCAATGGGTGCTGCTGTGAACAGTGAGATACATATTTGATTTTTATCCAGGTTCAATTTTTTGGGTCATTGCACATTGGTGAATCTGTGCACTGTGACATACATATGAGATTTTTGCCAAGTTTCTGTTATTTGTTGGCTCATTGCACATTAGCTGTGCACTGTGAGATACATCTGTGTTTTTGACCTGTTTCAATTTTTGTTGTGTCAAAGCAAATTGGTGCAGCTGTTCACTGTGAGGGACAAATGTGATTTTTGACCAGTTTCAATTTTTTGTTGTTTCATTGCACATTGGTGCAGCTTTGTTTCTGATTTTTTACTTCATGTCAACTTGTTGAATTTGGGGGTTTTCTTATGCTATTATAGCCTCCAAGATGAGTGTTGCTTTTTGGGATTTTGCTATGGTATTTTTGGCTATCTTTATACAATGGTTGGTGCATGCCTCCAAGCTTATAGAAGCTGTTTTGGGATGTTATGTCCATGGTTACTCATATGTAGCATGGTAGGTATATAATTAACAGTAAATATATGTGTTATTCAATTAAGGGTGACATGGATACACAAGGAGACCATTCGGGGTGTGATTTATGTACCGCCACCGCTGCCACAATAACGTTTGTCGTACTAGCCTTACAATTGGACAATTCCGCTAGGCCTGACCCTATACCCAGAGAGCCCTCAGCTATGCGGGATCTGCATAGAAAATCCCACATGCGGAGAATTTTGTGGGGGTCGGAAAGTAGTTGTTTGCACTACCTACGAATGCGCAGACATGCTTTCATGAATCTTGCAGCATTAATGCGCCAGCGTGATCTTCTCAAGGACACTATTCATGTATCCGTAGAGGAGCAGGTGGCCATGTTCCTTCATATGGTAGGGCACAAGTCAAAGAATAGAGTAATGCAAGTGGATTTCATAAGGGGAGGGGGGACAGTTAGCCGATATTTTAACAAAGTGATGGCGGGACTGTGTGCACTTTGGGATATGTTCGTGAAGCAAGCTCCGAATGAGACGCCGCCGGAGATACTTAATAATCCAAATTGGTTCCCATATTTTAAGGTACGTGTGAGTATATGTATATGTGGCAGTATAATAAGGATCGCTTTTGGTGCTGCACAGTGTTCACATTTAATATGTTGTAGGACCGCATCGGGCTCATTGATGGGACGCACATAGACGCCACGATACCAGCAAGGCTCGTACCCCGGTTTAGAGGGCGAAAGGGGGTGACGCAGAATGTGCTTGCAGCTGTTACCCCAAACAAAAGATTCACATACGTACTGGCCGGGTGGGAAGGATCCGCAAATGATTTTACGGTCCTGAAAGATGCATTGTCTTTACCCCCCCACTGGGGCTACGAGTGTATGAAGGTAATATATTAAAATTAACATATAAATAAGTTTTACGTATCTCAGATAGCGTCTGAACAGAAAACTGGTTGCCTTTGTATGCATGTAGGTAAATATTACCTTTGCGATGCTGGATATACGACAATGCCAGGATTCATATCGCCGTACAGGGGAGTTAGATACCATTTGAAGGACCATACTGATCGGGTTCCTCGAAATCGACGAGAGCTATTCAACCTGCGCCATTCTACATTAAGATCAAAGATCGAGTCCACTTTTGGTATCCTAAAGAACAAGTTTAAAATATTGACATCCAAACCTCACTACCCATTCAAGAGCCAGGTCGCTACCGTACTATCGTGCACTGTTTTGCATAATTACATCCAGATTGCAGATCCTCATGACCCACAAATATATGAAGAAGGGGATGGGGTGGAGGAGGAAGTAGAGGGTATCGATGAGAGAGATGACGATGTTATTGATCTATCCCAACAGGGGACCGTTCGTGAACAAACCGAACAACGGGATCAGTGGAAAATGCTCAGGGAGAAGATAGCTTGGGATATGTGGGTGGACTACTGTAACATAAATAATAACGGGAACACAGTAGAGCATGGCCTATGAGGGGGTCGTTCTATTTGCCTAGTCTGAACATTGTGTCAATGTTCATTTCTTATTGCATGACGTTCGGTGTGTTTAGGATGACAATATTTTCATACTTTGGCTGATCATTTTAATCATTTAAATTTCTGTATTATCTCTGCAAATTCGTTATCATGTCAATGATGTTTACTTACAACTTATGCGTTTTAATAACAATGAAATTGATGATGTAGGGATGGAAGGATCTAAAAAATCAGGGCATGGGGGCGAGCCCTCCCCGGATGGGAGTGATCCAATGCATCATTTATATGAAAATCTATATGGGACACAACGTGGAGATGCGGAGAGGAGGGTGGAACCCCTTCTGAACCGTCCAATTCCCATGCGGGTTCCACCTAACCCCTACCAAATGCTTGGATACCAATCTGGTGGGCATGGACTGCCATATCAACCTTATGGAAATTACACATTGCCAATGCAAATGCCCTTGTCTCCACAAATGCAAATGTCCATGTCTCCTCCAATGCAAATGCCCATGTCTCCTCCATTGCAAATGCCCATGACTATGCCCTCACATAGTGGCCATGGGTATATGCATATGCTACAAGGGGGAGAAATACCCAATTTCAGACCCACCTCCTCGCACATTGCATGCGCGATGCCCTCACCAAAAAGTGGAAATGAAAGAATGCCCGGCAGCGACTCCTCGAGGAAGTCGAGCCGACGTAGTGATGAAGCAGAGGGGTCTGTATCAAGTCCAAGCAAAAAGCTGAAGCAGCCTGCCTCGTCTTCACAACATAACAAAATATGGAAGCCCGAGCACGATGCCACCCTGATTCCATTGCTAGCAGACCTTGCACGGCAGGGCCTTAAGGTCGATAAGACCTTTAAAGGGTCCGCCTTCAATGCCGCGGCAGCTGAAATCAATAAATCTCATGGGACGTCCTTCACAAGTGGTAATGTGAGAAACCACATGAAATCATTGAAGACGCATCTCAAGGATGTGTACGATTGCATGGAAATTAGCGGGGCGGGCTGGGATGTTGATAATAAGATTATTCAGCTGAAGCCAGAAATTTATGACACGTGGGCGGCGGTAAATACTTCTACCTTCTACATAGGCTAGGTGCTAGTACATAGGCTAGGTGCTAGTACATAAATTATAGATATGAATTGTATATTCATATATGCTTTGGTAATCGTTCAGGCAAACCCTCGCAAGCATGCATATGTGAACCATCCACTGCCATGGTTTGATGATCTCGTTGTCATCATCGGGGATGACGCAGCACGTGGGGATATGTCCTGTTCCTTGTACGATAGCTTTGCAGGCCCATTCTCTGGAGGGGAAGGTGAGCCCGTCACGCCGGATCCGACACATATACGTACTCCACCCCACCATGTCCCTGAGGACATACCCACACAGGCTTCGACAGGAGAGTGTCCATATGGGGGGCCAAGAAATGCTACCCCACCATCGCTGGGGAAGAAGAAACAGCGGCGTCGCGCTGTCAGGGAAGACCCTGATGTAATGCGTGATATTGCCTGCAACGTGAAAGAGGTCGCTGAGGCTATTAGGAGTGCACACTCCCAGCCCCACTGGACTGAAACTCTTGCACATAGTGTGTACGCGTTTACGGAGTACCCTCACCACGTCCTGTTGAAGTTGTATAAAGATCTTAGCATGAATGAGCTGGCTGGGCGTCATTTTTTGGCCGTGCCACAGCAGAGTCGAAAGCTTATACTTGAAGATTTAGTGGCAGAAATGAACAGGGACTTGAGGAACGCTGGTTATGACAGCGGAGATGGCGTCGGATAGATATGAGAATGGGTGGATTATTAGGTATGGTGGTTGAGTGGGGAGTAGAGGTCGTTGGGGTTGGGTATGTTTTGTATGGGTACGTATGAAACATATTGGCATGTCGCATTGCTGTTTTTTGTGTGGCGTGTCTCCTAGATGCTTTTTGTGTGTGAATGTGAACAATGTGTCGTAGGCTAATGGGTGTAGGGTATGTGGCATGTCTACATAATGCTGGGTGACTTGATATAAAACATATTTGCAATGCTCTATGGTTCAATTTTTTGGTTAATGTCTCACTTTTGATGATTTGGCTGCATGGTACATATTTTGGTATATTTTATCCATGTTGTTTTTTGTTGTTATGTGATACATATGGGCATGGCCTACTGGTGCAGGTTTTGGGCCATGTCTCCATGTTCCAGTGTGTGATATTATGAAACATAAGTGGATGGCTCCTATTATCAGTTTTGGTTTATGGCTCCTTGTAGATGTTTCCCTATAAGCCCAATGATGAAGATATGTACATGATCCCTGTGTCCATGGGATATGAAAAAGATAGGTGGATATATGCTGGATGTTTCCACTATCTCTCCGTGTGTGTTATGTGATGGAGCAACTGATTATGACCACCATGATTTATTGCTAACTAAACTTTCTTCCTGAGGGCGATAAAAACACATCTGTTTCTCATTGTTCACAACAGCACCAATGTGCAATGCCCCCAAAAAAATTAAATTGGGTATAAAAACACATGTTTCAGCCCTATGATGACTAACATATAATGATCACTTTGTCCCTCGGTTACGAAGAAAAAGTTGTATTAGGTGTGAAGGTTCATTCAAAATGAGCAACCGCCTAATACATACTGAATGCTTAAAAACATGTTACCCTGAGGGCTTAGAAACATATGTGAATTTTACCCAGTTTTGTTCTCTAAAGGGGCATTGCACATTAGAGCTGCTGTGAACACTGAGATACGTATGCGGTGCTGTTGGGGGCTATGCACACTGGTGATGTTGGTAAAGAGAGAGAGGAAAGTGAGTGAATAGTGATGAGAATAGTGACCCAAATACACTGAGAACACATATGTGTTTTTATACCTAGTTTAATTTGTTTGGGTGCAATGCATATTGGTACTGCAGTGAACATTGAGAAAAAGATGTGTTTTTTTACCCAGTTTACTTTTGTTGGGGGCTTTGCACATTGGTGCTGCAGTGAACATTGAGAAACAAATGTGTTTTTGTACCCAGTTTAATTTTTTTTGGGGGGGCTTTGCACATTGGTGCAGCTCGGAACAATGAGACACATATGTGTTTTTATACCCAGTTTAATTTTTTTGGGTCCAATTCACATTGTTGCTGTAGTGAACATTGAGAAACAGCTGTTTTTTTTTACCCAGTTTACTTTTGTTGGGGGCTTTGCACATTGGTGCTGCAGTGAACATTGAGAAACAAATGTGTTTTTGTACCCAGTTTAATTTTTTTAGGGGGCTTTGCACATTGGTGCAGCTGGGAACAATGAGACACATATGTGTTTATATACCCAGTTTAATTTTTTTGGGTGCAATGCACATTGGTGCTGCAGTGAACATTGAGAAACATCTGTGTTTTTTTACCCAGTTTACTTTTGTTGGGGGCTTTGCACAGTGGTGCTGCAGTGAACATTGAGAAACAAATGTGTTTTTGTACCCAGTTTAATTTTTTTTGGGGGCTTTGCACATTGGTGCAGCTGGGAACAATGAGACACATAGGTGTTATTATACCCAGTTTAATTTTTTTTGGGTCCAATGCACATTGGTGCTGCAGTTAACATTGAGAAACAATTGTGTTTTTTGACCCAGTTTCAATTTTTTGGGGGCTTTGCACATTGGTGCAGCTGGGAACAATGAGACACATAGGTGTTATTATACCCAGTTTAATTTTTTTGGGTACACTGCACAGTGGTGCTGCAGTTAACATTGAGAAACAATTGTGTTTTTTGTCCCAGTTTAAATTTTTTGGGGGCTTTGCACATTGGTGCAGCTGGGAAAAATGAGACACATATGTGTTTTTATACCCAGTTTAATTTTTTTGGGTGCAATTCACATTGGTGCTGCAGTGAACATGGAGAAACAAATGTGTTTGTATACCCAGTATAAATTTTTTGTGGGGCTTTGCACATTGGTGCTGCATTCAACATTGATGCTGCATTCACATTGGTCATTGGTCAAATGCTGCATTAACTTATGTCATTTAGTTTTTTTTGGGGGCTTTGCACATTGGTGCTGCATTCAACATTGAGAAACATATGTGTTTTTATACCCAGTTGAAATTTTTTGGGGGCTTTGCACATTGGTGCTGCAGTGATCAATGAGAAACAAATGTGTTTGTATACCCAGTTTAAATTTTTTTGGGGGCTTTGCACATTGGTGCTGCAGTGAACAATGAGACACATATGTGTATTTATACCCAGTTTAATTTTTTGGGGGGGCTTTGCAAAGTGGTTCTGCAGTGAACATTAAGAAACTAATGTGGTTGTTTCCCAGTTTCTATTTTTTTGGGTGCTATGCACTTTGGTGCAGCTGGGAACAATGAGAAAAATATGTGTTTTTATTCCCAGTTTACTTTTTTTGTGGCAATGCACATTGGTGCAGCTGTGAACAATGAGACACATAGGTGTTTTTATACCCAGTTTAATTTTTTTGGGTGCTTTGCACAGTGGTGCTGCAGTGAACATTGAGAAACTTATGTGTTTTTGCCCATTTTCTTTTTTTGTGGCTTTTCACATTGGTGCTTCTGTGAATATTGAGCAACATATGTGTTTTTATACCCAGTTTAATTTTTTCCTGGTGCATTGCTCAGTTGCTGATCCTAGCCCAATGATGAAGATAATTAGCTGATCCCCTTGTCCCTCGGGTATGAAAAAATAGGTGGTTATAGCCTGGATGGTTCCATTACCAATGAGGGGGAGAGAGATGTGATGGAGCAACTGCTTATGTCCACCAGGATTTATTGAAAAATTACCTTTCTTCCTGAGGGCTTATGTATAAAACACAAACATCTACATTGAGCCATGACACAAAAACTGACTTTATGAGCCATTCACATATGTTTCAGCCTACTGATGATGAAGATATATATACATTTCAATTTGTCTCGATGTTACGATATTTCCTTTTATCTTTTACTTTTGAATTAAGCCAGGTGATGTAATCTTCCGCGGGGTTGTCATTGTCTTTAGGTACGCTGCTTCCCCTATTTTTCATGTCATTGTTATATCTCTTTAAATCATTATTCATGCTAATAATTGTTATTTCTTGCAAGGTTAAAATGAGCACCGGTTCCAGCTCTTCTATTCAATCCAGACCCAGATTTCCTGCAGGCGGGGAGTTGGCGGCTGATGATGATGACTCCAAGATTTGCTACTGTCGGCTCAAGGTTGCCAGGCGGACATCATGGACCCGTAAAAATCCAGGCAGGCGCTTTTGGAGCTGTCCATCCCGCGTGAATGGATGCAACTTCTACGAATGGAAGGATCCACCACACTCCGACTGGTCAACCTATGCGATACTTCAGTTGCTGGATGAGATTGAAAGAGGCCCCACCAATGCTCCCTCTTCCACATCGTTCTCGGATCGGCGGCTTTTAGAGATAGAGGGTCGGTTGGCCTCGCTCGTGGGGCGATTTGAGCGAACAAAGGTGCGAATGGACACCGTGAAGTGGGTTTTGTTTACGCTCCTAGGGTTGATGTTAGTTGTGTTATTGTTGATTATACACAAGAGCGGTTGATGATGGGTTGGGTACAATGTTACTCTTTATAACTGGTTGTTTGTTCTGCACAATGAGACTGTAATATGTTTACTATAAGTATTTTGTATATTTCTGATGTTCATGGGTTATGTTACCTACGATAGTGATTTCGGTTGTATGCTTTCGCTGCAACTCATTTGTACTTTTTACAATTTATGACTGGTGGAAATGCAATGGACTACCCCATTAGGGTGCTTATAAACTAATTACTGCCATCGTTTGTATTTAATTGACCAGTAATGAAATTAATTAATTCTTTTTTTATTTAAATTCGGTAATTTAATATTTATTTTTGCTACATTCGATATAATTATGCGTATTTAGTAGATATTTACTTAATAGTTAATAGTTAGTTAATTAATAGTTATTAGTTTAATTTAATAGAAGAGTTTCTACTTGGGAGATACATATGGGGTTATTCTCACCTCATAACACCATAACCAACTACCAACAATCCTCATCCAACTTTCCCAAAAACACAATTTACCAAAGAAACACAAAACTTTACTATGGGCCCCACATAAAAATCCCAAAACAACTTTCCCACCCACTTTCCTTCCAAAGAAACACAAAACTCTATTTCTCTCTCCTCAGGAATCCACCATGGATTTACTATTCACAACAGTAAATCCCAAACAACTTTCAACCAAAGAAACAAGCCCCAACTCTCAGATCCCACGGCTCCCCATCAATTTTTCTTCCCACAGGATATTTTTTTGCACACACAAATTCTCATTTCCCAGAATTTTTTTTTCGTTCCCATTTTTCACGCTAGCCAGAGGTTTCTCTACCAAATTCTCCCAAGCCATCCACAGAGATAAAGCCATCCATTTCCTTTAATTTAATATTCCAAAGAGCATTCTTTTTGTTTCTCTGTGGCAATCAAACCCCCTTCATTTGAATTTTTTTTAAATCAAAGTAGCCCTAAACTCCAGAGTTCCCAGCAGTGCGATTTTTTCTACTGTGCTCTTCTATTCGATCCAAAAGCATCCATCTAGATCGGCGAGCAGTTCGAGCCTCCAAAGTTCTTCCGGCAAGTGCCCAGCTGTTCACCCGCCGGTGACAGCCGCGATCCATCCGCAACCTGATCCGAGCGCCGTCAAACTTCTTCGATCCACCGTCGATTTGCTCCGATCCGGCGCCATCAGTCCAGATCCGCCACTGATTCACGTGCCTCCGAGTCAGTGGGCAAGTGGGCAAGTTGTTGCAACCGCATCATCCACGTGCCTGCGACTGTTTTTCACGCATCAATCAGCTTCTTTTATATTTATTGTTAATTCTGCAATTTATTTTTTTGCATATTTGTTCCCACAACTTGAACCTAATATAAAACTTGATTCACACATTAATCAATCAGTTGTAGAGACTATTGCCACCGCCATATTATATTTTATTTTGTTCCTTGTTGGACACCTTATAACCTAATTAAAATTTGTCACTTTCATTAATATTAAAATTTGATTTTTAGGGTAGGTTATTAGATATAAATTTTTTTATTGATCGGTATTGTCATATTCTTGAACTTTGTACCTGAACCTTACTTTATCCAAAACAGTAACGAACAAGGGCAAGCAAATTGATTGCGTCTGAACTGGTCAAGATAGAACGTCTAAATGGTTCCAACTATGACATGTGGCACCGGAAAATTAGATATGGACTTATACATGACAATTTAGATAGTGTCATTGAGACCACTGCTCCTACTCTACCTGAAAATCCAACAGATGCCTAGAAGAGAGTTAGATCAGTGGAAAATTAATGACAAGAAGGCTAAGAGTCTCATGCTTATGTTCATGGACGATAGCCTAATTAAAGTGTTCGAAAACTGTAGTACTGTCAAGGACATGTGGCAGTCTATTAAGGAGAAGTATGATATCACATCTGACGTGAACATACAACTCCTGCTGCATAGGTATAATTCATGTCGTATGCAGTAAGGTGACAATGTCACCGAACACGTGAATAAAATGATTGTCATGGCTAAGGACCTAGCTACTGCAGGAACTGAAATTCCTGAGAAGCTTCAGGTGGCAACTATTCTGAATAGTCTGCCACCGTCGCTAGATATGGCTGCCACTACGCTTAGATTAAATGGAACCATTAAGCGTGTAACTGACTTGCCAGCTCAGCTCGCAATGGAACAAGACCTTCTGGCTAGGAGGAAGGGCTCGGACGTCAACCTTGTGCAGGAGGAAGAGGTGAATGCTGCTCAATACCGGAAGGCACAAGGGAACCAGCGTCTTGGACCAGTGAAGCCCTCCTTCAAGGGATTCGGCCAGCAATCAGCTCGCAGGAAGAAAGGACCTCCTGGATCTTGCTATATCTGCAGGAAGTATGGTCACTTTAAGGCCAACTGTCCTCAGGCAAGGAATAAGGGCAACTCAAAATGCCCAGAACAGGATCCGGAAAGCGGAAGTTCATTGGCGTCACTGAATGTAACGCTGCAACAACAGACGCTGAAGGCTGGTCGATCGACTCGGGTGCTATCCGACACATAGCAAAGACGAAGGAAGGAATTGTCGACTTCCAGGAACTGAAGAAGGGAGACCAACGGATATACATGGGGAACAATACCTATCTAGATGTAGAATGTATTGGTTCATACAGATTGGATATTGGGGACAACATCATGGTCCTCAAAGATGTGTTTTATGCACCTGGCATAAGACATAATCTGGTCTCTGTTCCGGCTTTGCTAAAGAAGGGTCTTGAAGTTAGATTTTACAACAATAGGGTCTCTATTGGGAAAGACAAGAAGGTGTTTGCTATGTGCAAGTTTGTGCCCGGTCATGATTTATTCTGTCTTTCCGTTGTAAAATCTGATATTGGTAATAAAGATGCTGATTTGAATTATTCCGTGTCTTTTGTCTGATTATGATCTTTGGCATATGAGATTAGGTCATCCGGGTAACAATAAGATGGACCAGTTAATCAAAATGGACTTATTACCGGAACTGACAGGTGTAAGGACATTACCCTGTGAACATTGTTTAACTGGGAAGATGACCAGGAAATCATTCTCGAAAGGTCAAAGGGCTAATGAATTGTTAGAATTAGTTCATTCTGACATTTGTGGGCCCTTGAGCATAAAGACACGTGTGAATAAGGAATATTTCATAACCTTTATAGATGATTATTCCAAGTATACTTTTGTGTATCTTTTAAGCAGAAAGTCGGAAGCTTTTGAAAGCTTTAAAAGATACAAGGCAGAAGTTGAAAGAAAACTTGGAAGGAACATAAAGGTGTTAAGAACTGATAGAGGTGTGGAATTCAACTCAAAAGAATTTGAGGAATACTGTATTCAGTACGGTATAAAGAAGCATACTACTATGCCTTATACGCCACAACAGAATGGTGTGGCTGAAAGGAAGAATAGAACATTAATGAATGCAGTGAGATGTATGCTATCGCATTCTGGTCTCTCCAAGGATTTTTGGGGAGAAGCCATAATGACTGCAAATTATGTTCTGAACAGAATTCCCACAAAATCAGTCGAGACAACACCGTATGAGATATGGAATGGACGCAAACCTAATTTAAATCATTTGAGAAAATGGGGTTGCGTGTCACATGTTCTCATTTCATATCAGGTTAGAGATAAGCTGGATCTCAAAACCATAAGATGTGTATTCATAGGATATTCTGAAAAGTCTAAGGGATATAGGTTCTTCCATGAAAATAAAGGAGTCATTGAAAATAGAGATGCTACTTTTCTAGAGAATCTAAAAGAAAAGGAACAAGTCCAAGAAAATGTGCCACCCTTGCTGGACTTAGATGATGTTCCGAATGATGACTTGGATATAGTGGATGATGTACATCATCCAGCTATGGAAGATGAACCTGTAAATGAGAATATACCTATGGCAAATCAACCAGCTGAACCTGTCCAGCCTGCAACCCTTAGTGGCAACAAAAGACCCAGAACAATACCCGTATGGATGGATGATTATTATCTATATTCATGTGAACCATCTTGTTTCTCTGTGGATATTGATATAGATGAGCAAGCTGATCCCTTGAATTATACAGATGTAATGAAATCATCTGCGTCAGATCAATGGCTTGAGGCCATGAAAAGGGAGCTTGACTCAATTGAGAGAAACAATGTATGGGAGCTATGTGACTTACCAGAAGAGAGGAAGTCCATAGGATGCAAGTGGGTGTTAAAGAAGAAATATCAGGTTGATGGGTCTATTGATATATTCAAGGCCCGGTTAGTTGCAAAGGGATTTACTCAGATAGCAGGGATTGACTATCAGGGGACTTATTCTCCGGTGGCTAAGTTTGCATCCATACGGATAATCTTAGCGATTGTTGCGCATCTTGACTTGGAACTCTACCAAATAGATGTCAAGACTGCATTCCTCAACGGAGAGTTGAAGGAAGTTATATATATGGATCAACCTGAGGGATTTCAGGTTGAGGGACAGGAAGACATAGTTTATAAATTGAAGAAATCTTTGTATGGTTTAAAACAATCATCTAGACAGTGGTATCTCAAATTTCACAACACTATTATCCAACTTGGTTTCGTTGCAAACAAATTGGATAACTGTGTGTATGTCTTGAAAAGTGGGAGCAGTTTTACGATATTATCCATGTATGTGGATGATATTTTGCTCGCTGGAAATGACGTTGAAGTGTTGAAAGGAATTAAATCAGCACTGTGTAGTGAATTTGAGATGAAGGACATGGGTGATGCATCCTACGTTCTTGGAATACAGATCCTTAGAGATCGGAAGTCTAGAATGTTAAGTTTAAACCAAGAAAAGTATTTGCATACAATATTGAGGAGATTTGGAATGTACAATTCCAATCCGGCCCCTACACCATTGGTTATGGGGAAGCCGTTAAGTAAAGAACAATGTCCTGGAGAGGGACAAAGTCGGCTGAATGTTCCATATGCTCAGGCTATTGGAAGTTTGATGTATGCAATGCTGTGTACTAGACCAGACTTGGCGTACCCAGTTAGTCTGGTTTGTAGATATCAAAGTAATCCTGGTCCAGCTCATTGGGAAGCTGTTAAGAGGATTATGAAATATATAAAGGGTATGGTGCACCACAAGTTAGTTTATCAAGCAGATTCGCTTGAGGTTCTTGGTTACTCCGATGCAGATTTCGGAGGGGACAAAGATGACATGAAGTCAACTGCAGGACATGTGTTCATCTTTGGTGGTGTAGCTGTTTCTTAGGGTAGCAAGAAACATGGTTGTGTAGCGAGATACACACAAGAAGCTGAGTATATAGCCTGTAGTATGGCAGCTACTCATGCGGTCTGGATCAAACGGTTCCTATTGGACTTGGATCTCAACTTGGTGGATGGACCAATTGAGATGTACTGTGATAATCAAGCAGCCATCAGCTTGATCCACAGTGGTGCAAATAGTTCCAAAGGAAGACATATTGAAATACAATATCATTACATACATGATATGGTGGAAAAGAAAGAAGTCAATGTGACTTATATTCCAACAAGTGATATGATTGCTGATCTCTTGACGAAGGGTATTCCAGCAGGTATATTCATCAAACATGTTGGTTTGATGGGACTTAGAAATATCTAAGTCAAGAAAAATTTCATGAATAATGAAAGGAGACAATCATATATAATGATTGTACTCGGTAAATAAAATGTGCATATCTCACGGATTGTGGGAGTATGTGAAATTACATCATGTGTTATATCTCACGGATAGTGAGGGTATAACCGGAATGCACTTGGCCATTTCAGGCCAAGTGGGAGATGTAAGTTGGTTATGGCCTGATATGGCCAAATCTGCTGCTAACCGACCCGATACTCGGTTGAGGATTTTCCTCAACCGAGAGACCAATTCTCACATGGCCGTTGAGGAAATCGTGGGCGGTTGAGCAAAATCCGGGCCAGTTGAGGGATGGAAGATATGGCGGTGGCCCCTATATAAGAGGATGGAGTTTCTCTTCTAGAGTATCTCAAAAAACTCTCAGCCATATCTGAAATCCCCAAACTACAAATTTCTCTCCCGCTCTTTCTCTCATTGGTATCAGAGCCAGGTTCTCTCTTCGACCGCGCGCTGCCATTTTCTTCTTCTCTCGATTGCTGCGCCAACAAAGAACAAGAGCCAGCGGCCCTTTTCTCCTTCCCACAGGCCATTTTCAAGTCCTACCAGAACTTGCATTTCTATTGGGTACTTGGAGCATGCCATTTTGTAAGTATTTTCCTTGTAGACAGCACTACTGTAATAATTTTTACTTCCCTCAAAAGAAAAGAAGCAAAACTCCATTATAAGTTAATATGAAAAATATTACTTCTGTCTCAGGCACCCAAGTGGTAGAGATTCTTCAAACTGTAACCTGCAGCCTTTGTTTCATTGGTTGACTGATAATGTATCCTACTTAGGTTTTGCTTCTGTGCAATTTCTTCAACAGTACCTTGATAAAGTTGTAATCCCTGCTAGTGCATTGCCCATACTTTGATAAAGTTATAATCCCCTTTACCCTGGAATCATCCTTTTGGTTACCGCAACTAACTTGTTAAATACAAACATGCTGATGTTTAACTGCTTTAAAAGTGTTCTCTAAGCCCTAATAGACTCGGTTTAATATAATAGAGACAGCTTAGCATAAACGATATTACTAGAAACATGAAACACATTGATTGAATATAGTGCTTGCAAGTATTGGTTGTCGTGGACAAGTTTGTTTCTGATAGCTTGATGAATTAGTCCAAGTTTAATTTGCTTGAACAATGGTTAGGTTTTCTGTAGTTTATAGATGGAGAATTTTGGTCATTTTAAGTTTCCTTAAGTGTTAGAATCAAATTTGGACACTGCTACATTAGCAAGATGGACGAGACCAATTGGTCATGTTTGCCTGATTTCTCAAAAGTCGATTTCTTTTAAAATTGTTTATTGATTGAGCCTGTAGCTTAGGGATAGATATCTTGGACAAATTTGAAATGTGGGAAGTGTCTACGCCTTCTTTCAAAACTGCTAGTAAACATGTTTACCCAAAAGCTTAAGCTATTGAGCTGTGTGTCATGTTGCAAGGACATGGAACACGACACAACATGGCAGCACTAAAGTATATTCTAAAAAGTATACTAAAAATAGAAGAATTGTGTCCGATTCGTGTGTTTGACACCAATGTCCAACATGACACGGCTTTTTGATTGAGGTGTCTGTGCTACAAAAGTTGTGCATAAACAATGAATATCTGCAATGCCAACACTCTGTTGCACAAACTTAAGATCTCTATTTCTGAGTGTTTGGATTGACCAACATTGGAGTGGTTATATGAAACTTGCTTCAGAATCACAAGCTCAAATTGAGCAATTGTCCAGTGATGTCATGTTGCCTGCCTTACAAAAGAAAAATATTAATTTCAGCAATAAGTTGATGTTGGATATTTAGGGAGTAAAACTATTGGAAATTGGTTTTTTTCTTCCCTACTGTTCCTAATTGTACTAAATTAACCTTTTGGTAACTTGTAGGAAGAAAATATGAAGCACAAACACTTCAAAATGAGTGTTGTTAGTGTCAGACACATGTTGCCTGATATTTTTACGACACTTGCCCAACACTTCAAACACTCCAAATCAGTGTCCAATTTTGAAAGCCTATAAAGTTGTATGTGGAAACAATATCAGCCTTAAATAAAATCTAAAAGTCGCATGACATACACTTCAGTGCCACATATAGCTTTTTTTAAATATAAAATTGATTTTAACTGTACTGGTCTTATATCAACCAAGTGTAAACATCACTTGAAGTTGATTAGGGATCAATAAGATTTTTTTTGGGATTATTTTGATTTCATTACTTGATTAGAACTATGGATTTATATCATTTAAATGTTACATTGTTTCCTTTTTATTTTGAGTAAAACATATTCTAATCGCTTTGTGTTTTGATGTGTATCATATATAAATACCCAGGCATGGATTTAGCAATCGCTTTGTGTTTTGATGTGTTTTGATGTGTACCTATCCTTTAGGAATGTGCGTTGGATTTTTTTTAAACTTTCCCTTCGAAAAGAATAATTTTAGAAAACATGGTCTTACTGCTTATGCCACTAGCCATGGGGATTTGCATTTTGCTCATGTCTTTCCTGTTAATGAAACTAGATTTTGCCGTTTTTGATTAATGCTATTTGTGGAAAATGAAGAACTTTTACTCCCATATACACATTAAATTTGAAGTTGAATCCAATTTTCCTTTAAAACTTCTATTATAGACAGTAATATCCGTTTAATATCCGAATCCGATAGGAGTCAAAAGGTTTTGTCTTGGATTGACTGTTTCAGATAAAAATGTATAAGATGCCAATATTCATTGTCTGCTTTCTGCCAAGTGCATACTGAAATGATTATGTCATTGTTTATACCTTCCAAATCCTTCTTATCCAAGAATTTCTTATTTTTGTCCTCACAACAACTTGAAGTTACCCTCGGATAGCTTCTTTTCTAAACATGATCATTTTTTGTAGGCTGCTTATTAAACTGTTTAGCATATATTTTGAGATATGTACATATAAGTCAGCTTTTAACTGCCTTGAGGAAAAAGGTTGTCAAAAGACATTGAAGTTTTGAGTATATGACATATTTTTAGATGTCGAATTACCTGCTCTGACTTTTTATTTTATTTTTCATGTTATTGAAGATTAAACTTTGCATTTACACGAGCGAATTGACTAGTAATATGATTGCATTAATGTCAAAATACACTTGGAGAAGCGCCATCAGTTATCAGTGGCATTTGCTTGTCTTGTGAATACGTGCATTGCATATTTGTCGTCTGGTCCCTTGGATTTCAGACAACTAAAAGTTTTTGATATATTTGTTAAAATTTTCTGGTTATTTTTATTAACCTCTTGTATGAAAGGATGCCTTATATCTCCATCCTTTTATGGCTATATTTAGCTATATTATTATTTCAAAAAAATTATAATTGTAACTCGGAAACATTGATCATAAATTCACCAGGTGACAATTTTCAGGTGAAGCTAGTTGACTTTTTTATGATATGTTTAATATTTGACTCTGTTTCCATTCTTCACTAAATTGTCTGTTGGGTATGTTAGTTCAGGAAGTTAAATCGTTCTTTCAGACAATACCGTGTTGAAAGAATTAAAGGATGCCTTAGCATTTGGACTAGTAGAGTTATTTGGAACCTATCAATATTATCACATGCTAGCTAGATCTTCCACATCTGAGCAAGATGGTTTTATTGAGAACAATATGTTATTAAGTATTCTTATAAAAAACATACGTTATGCATACCGACTGCAAACCATAAAAAACTTATGTCACTTTTACAATCTTGGCAAACACTTGTTTTTGGAACACAATTCTATCATCTATCCACACCAAAGGGTGAACTGATTCATCATGCCTAGTTTGTTTATGTGACATTTTAGTTTGTTTGACGTGGCAACTCCAGAATGTATCATGTGAAGCTCTATGCCAGTTGCGGGTTGCAGTCTTTTAATTTGTTTAGGTGGTTTGGAGGGGGGAGGTGTGTGTGTGTGCGCGCGCCCCCCAAAAGTTTTGTTGTCCTCCTAAGTTTTATAAGCGCTTTTATAAGCGCTATCTTAGTAAACCACTACGATAGCGCTTATAAAAGCGCTATCCAAGTGTAAAAAAAGCGCTATGCAAGCGTTTTTTTAGTAGTGAATAAAAAGAGATTAGAGTTATATCATATCATAGTTTATCATGCAATATACTAAGTTCACAGAAATGAAACCAATATTCACAACTCATTCTCTAAGCAGCGTAATATGTCATGATCAAACGTTTTCAAGCATGCGTGGTATTTTGTTATACTTCATGGAATGAATTTAGCAAATGCAATCAAGGTAAGAAATCACCACACTACGACCATTTCAAGACTCCTAGAACCCATCAACTTTGTCATGTCTTAGTTCTATAAAGAAATGGAGATATGGATATGGGATTTTGTAGTTTTATATTGTTTTTGGCTATATGAAAATTTCATATGCATTTTTCTTTCTTTGTATACACGAGATAACTCAATATATACAAGAAGCGGCCAATGCATCCCAGACCAGACGGTCTTAGGGCATTAGGTTACGAAGAACCCATATGGCCTTTTATTCAAGATATTTGTTTGATTTTTGTATTATTGGGATTTTTGCAAACTCACGTAAACGCAATGGAATAAAAAGTATGATCAAAGATCATTTATTGGCTATTTTCAAAAGAAAAAGAAAAAGCATAGAATCTAGACATGGCTCAGTTTCAGGAATCCTAATCATAACTACTTTGGTTGTCGTGGGGTTATCCTATCTCTTTTGAATCACTAAACATCCATGAAGCACTAGAATTATCAATCAAATCACGCAGGTGTCAAATAATTTTTAGAGTTGATTCATTCATTTTTAACTTAACTGTTTCGAGAATATGGTTATGAAACTATGGATTCAACTATGAAAAAGCAAATTAACAAAGATACACTAATCAAGGAATTAAACTCTAATCTAACAGATATCAATGTTCATAAAAAAATAAATCCACGATATTTCATAAAAAATAAAGCATATGAGACATAACTATAAGAGTGAACATGATTCATATGGAAAATACGAGATGTGTTTCACGATAAAGCAAAGCGCGTGCACTATGTACTCCCCCAAGCTTAAACATCACATTGTCCTCAATGTGTGCATGATATAAATAGAGGACAACGACAAGATAGGGGGTGCCACTTAACAAAATGGTCTCCCTCCCCCAAGCTTAAACATCACATAAAAATTGGGGAGATGGGCAAAATAAACGCCAAAAATAATGGTGGCCAAGCATGATAAGTAGAGGGTTGGGTGCAAAAGGTAAATGGGCCGTCATGTGGGGTGAATTTATTTAACTAAGAAAGCATATAAAATCCTATACGGTCCTCTCGCTGCCGAGAGGATTCGTGATTATTTAAAGCATAAAATTCTACACTACTGGATTGGTACCACCTGTAGCAAAAGGCGGATCCATAATCTTTGCCGGTGCAGGCAGCTGCTTTATCTGCACTCTCCGTGGCTCCGCCAGGTGCCTATCTCCACGGGCTTCATCAGATTCCAGCAACGCGGCTCTCAGCATCTCTCCAAGGACTCCACCTGTACCCTGCGAGAGACAAGCTGCATCAATCTGATGTGGAATATTTTCCCCTAAAATAAAATTTTTCCAATGAAGATCGTCAAAAGAAATATGTAAAGGAAAAATAGGTAGACGATACTTCCCTGAAAATACATCTCCGCTCTCATGTACCACGACAGGCAGTTCCTTGTCGTTTATCTCAGGCTTTTCAGGCAGCTCTGGCATATGAGTATGGGTCTCATCAGGCAACTCATCCTCATTCTCAGATTCTTCAAGCACGGTCACATCCAAGCATACCTCCGGTCCAAAATTGTAAGTGTCCTGCAATAGGTACGACGTGTCAAAAAGATCTGGATCAGAATAAATATCAGATGTGATGCATGATTCAGAAATGGAGTGGGTAAAAAGATCTCCCTGAGTGGGAGCAGTAGGCTCTGGTGGGTGGTCCTCGGCGTCAGTGGAAGGATGAGGTGGCTCTATGTGCTCAGGCATCTCCTCCACAGGCTCAAGAGATGAAAGATACTCGTTGATTTCGTCCTTATCCTTCTGCCATCGATCATGTGACTCATTCTGCATAGCGCTGACAGCCGTGCTTTCATCTACCGATGCCATGAATGCATTGAGTGTCAAATTGAGAGGATGGTCGGGACTCAAGAAACAGACACGGCTTTCCTAGGGCATGTGTCCCTCCTTGTCACAAGACTCGCAGTAGGCATAGCTGTCACGCCCCGCTTCCCTAAAATGGAGGCGAGACGTGAGAAGGTCCGCACGGATGTGGAGCAGTGAAGCTTCGCACCCGATAAGCGTCAGTAAAACAAGTGCATGCCCCTGTAACCACAAACGGAACAACAATAATAACACAAGGAGATACAGAATTAAGATTCCAAATCTCAGCATTGTCTAACATTAAAATTTAGTTCAACATTCAGAAAAGCCACCAGGCTAATAGAAAGAGTCTAAGCCCAGAACAAGGCCAACAGAGACAACATAAACAGAGTATTGGTGCTACGCACCGACAACAAAACAGTCTAAAACGAAGAACACAAGCAGCCTCTACGACTGATCGCCCGTGTCCTCGTACCCCTCAACGAACGCAGGCTCTGACTCAGCGTCAGCAAAAATCACGTCCTCCGCGGCACTCTCAGGCTCGGGATCTAACATGTGTCGCCCAAAAGAGTAAAGGGGCACATGTCAGCAAGTCTAAAAGACTTGGGCAAGGAAACTAAAAGAAAGGTAAACTAACAACCTAGCAGTTATAGTATGCATGACATGGAAATTACTGTATGAGAGCACAAGTAAGGCATGTTGTAACAATAGGTGCAAGAGAACAATTATCATGGCATGACAGGAGTTGCCAAGCTACTAACAATCTCAATCTTTTCACTAGTCACGTTTTCAAGTTATTTGTAGATGTTTACGCCTTACAGCTGAACTGTTGGACATTCACATTGATTGGTCGCTTAACACTACCCCAAAACCCAGAGTTTACGCCTTACAACTGAAGTTGCTGATCGGGCAGACTCCCAGTTGATTGGCCGCTTAACCCTTACCCCTCCCACACGTAAACAAGCCAGTGTCCCTGTACACGATGCTCAGTAAATGAGCCAGGGTTGCCCCGCACAAGAGCTTGTTTTTAGGTCCACAATTTGGCATAGGGTTGTGCCCGCTAAAAGCAGGTGCCTAGCCTCAATCAATTCACTAGGTGTAGCGGAGCTACGCAATCACGAGAACATTTAAAGAATGCAATGACATGACAATTAATTCGCGTACCGTTAATTGAAATGAAATATGACATGGTAGTTATGCAACATGATAAATGACGGATCTAGCTTCGTTGTCAAGCTAGATCCTGAAATTGCGCCTAGGCGAGTATCATTTCGTCGCCTAGTCTCTTTTACGTCTACAACAAGCAAATGACTTAAGACATGGCCCAAAACCCTAAGTGGCAAGTTTCACTTGCCTAGCACCAAGGATGACGATCAACGAGGCACGTCACAAAATGTTAGCTACGGGGATGAGATCGCTGCCATGGCAAATCAATATTAGAACAACATCCAACCTAGTTTTATTAGGGTTTAACAAAAATCACAAAACGGGTTATGAGAACATTAAAGGATCGAACACTACCGTATTGGAGCGGAAGAACGATACCGAGCAAGCACGGCAACGAAAGAACGATCCGGGAAACTAGGGCTCAGATCTGGAAATGGGGAGAAAATCTGGAGAAATGAGATTTTTGGGGGTTTTCCGGCGGCCTAGAGGTGATGGCCGGCCTAAATGGAGAGGGGGAGAGGCTCTTGAGGAAGGAGGAAGGCCAGGGGAAGATGGATGATGATTTGAGGAAGAAGGAGGCTCAGGAGAAATGAAGGAAGAAAGAAAAACGATTGGGGGGTTTAAATAGGCACAGCCGACGGCTGGGCAAACCTTAGGTTTACGACAGCGATTAGTCAGTCAAAGAAGGGTTGTTGACCGACTAGTTCAACAACTAGTCGGTCGGTCGACCAACTGTGACCGACTAAAACCAAACAGTAACTCAGGTTGTCGAAATGGTCGAAGAATTAGTCGGTTAAAGAACAATGGTTTACTGACTAGTTTGCAACCTAGTCGGTCGGTGGTTGTTCTTGGACCGACTAACGATAAATAGTAACTCCTGTACAATTGATTCAATGAACTAGTCGGTTCCAGTAGAGTTCCTGACCGACTAGATCTCAATCTAGTCGGTTGGTCCCCCTACTTGAACCAACTAAGGTGCACGAAAAGTGCCAAATTGAAGCGCGAAGCTTCGGGAAGATTCCTATAGCTTCTAAGATCACTCTAACTCTAAAATATGAGTGATCTGGAGTTTGTCACGAGTGACTTACTCCAAGATCAACGATTCTAAGGAAGAAGCTCGAAAATCACGACGAAACGATCGAAAACGAAAGCTACGGAGACGAAAACCACACATAAGGAGAAAATCCACCAAAAGATATAATATAATATAGATAATCCGGATACATGAAAACCAGTCGTTACATCCTCCCCAACTTAAGAAAAATTCCGTCCTCGGAATTTCCCAACACTCACGTGTCCGGGAACAAAAGTGGGTAGCGCTCTCGCATCTCATCCTCATTCTCCCAAGTAGACTCCCCTGGCGAGCCATGTCGCCACATCACCCTCACAAGATTGACAACCTTGTTCCGGAGCGACTTCTGACGCCTGTCCAGAATCTGCACTGGCTGCTGGTCATACGTCATATCATGGCGAACGGTAATCTCCGAGAAATCCACAGCATGAGATGGGTCGCTAATGTATCGACGAAGCTGCGACACATGGAAAACATTGTGAACTCCTTCCAAAGATGGCGGCAAGGCTAAGTGGTAGGCTACCTCGCCAACTCTCTCCAGAATGTCAAACGGTCCAATGTATCTTGGGCTCAACTTCCCTCGCTTCCCAAAGCGAATCACACCACGATTCGGGGAAATCTTCAGAAACACATGGTCGCCCGGCTGAAACTCCAAAGGACGGCGTTTAGCATCCGTCCAATGCTTAAAACGGTCCTGAGCAATCCTCAACCTCTCCCGAATGTTCCTGACAACATCCACGGCCTCCACAATAATCTCAGGTCCCAACAGCTCCCGATCACAAATGTCGTCCCAACTCAATGGCGAACGACATTTCCTCCCATATAGCGCAGCAAAAGGCGCCATGCCAATACTCGCCTGGAAGCTGTTGTTGTAGGAAAACTCTACCAGATGTAGATGGTCCTCCCACGAACCCTTGAAATCCAACATGCACGCCCTCATCATGTCCTCCAAGATCTGAATCGTCCTCTCGGACTGGCCATCCGGCTGTGGATGGTACGTCGTGCTGAAACTCAGACGCGTACCCAAACTCTTCTGCAAACTCTGCCAGAACTGAGATGTGAACCTCGTGTCTCTGTCCGACACGATACTCACAGGGACTCTGTGAAGTCGTACTATCTCCTGCACGATTCGCGTTACATCACTATCTAAACTAGGAAAAGGAATTAGAAACGGAGAGTAAAAGAATTTACCTCCATATATCTCCTCGCTAGCGCCTCAGTGGACTGTCCTACTCGGAATGGAATAAAGTGCGCAGATTTGGTCAATCGATCTACGATCACCCAAATCGCGTCATTCTGCTTCGGACTCCGAGGTAGTCCAGTCACAAAATCCATAGTGATGTGCTGCCACTTCCACTCTGGAATCGGAAGCGGTTGTAGCAACCCTACCGTACGCTGATGCTCCGCCTTTACCTGCTGGCAAACCAGACACTTGGCTACACTCCGAGCCACGCTCCTCTTCATACCATGCCACCAATAGTTCAGACGAAGATCCTTGTACATCTTGGTCCCACCAGGATGCACAGAATACGACGAACTGTGTGCCTCCACCAACAACTCCTCTCTGATATCCCCAGTTGGAACACACAACCTAGCTCCAAACCTCAGCGAGCCATCCTCATGAATCAAAAAGTCAGTCCGCAGACCGGCTTCCACCTGCTCCCGAATCTTAGCCAGCTTCGGATCTCCAGCCTGGCCAGCCTTGATCCGATCCATGATCGTCGACTGTATCTGCATACACATCAACGAAGAAGCCTCCCAAGGAAGAACAATCTCAAATCCAGACTCGCAAAAATCCTGCTGCAATCTCCACTGTGAAGTCAACAATATCACCGCTGGAAGCCTACTCAGCGCATCAGGAACCACATTCACCTTGCCAGGGTGAAATTGCAAATCAATCTCATAATCCGCCATGAGCTCCAACCATCGACGCTGTCGCATGTTGAGCTCCTTCTGAGTAAAAATATACTTCAAGCTTTTGTGATCGGTGAAGATCTTCACTTTCTCACTCAGCAGGAAGTGCCTCCAAATCTTGAGCGCAAACACGATAGCAGCCAACTCCAAGTCGTGCGTCGGGTAATTCTTCTCATGAGTCTTGAGCTGACGCGAAGCATATGCCACCACATGCCCGTGCTAATGCAACACACAACCGAGACCCTTGCCATAGGCATCACAAAAGATCTCGAACCCTCCACTGCGATCAGGCACGACAAGAATAGGGGCAGTCGTCAATCTCTCCCTCAGAACACCAAGGCATTCTCACAATCACCCGACCATACAAAAGGTACATCCTTCCGCGTCAATCTGGTCATCGGCTCAGCAATATGGGAAAAGTCCTTAATGAAGCGCCGATAGTAACCAGCAATCCCAAGGAAACTCCGGATCTCAGACGCTGACTGTGGAACAGGCCACTCCCTGATGGCCCTGATCTTCTCGGGATCCACTGAAATACCATCGCCTGACACCACATGCCCCAGAAAAGCAACTCGGTCCAGCCAAAACTCGCACTTCAAAAACTTAGCATACAAACGATGCCTCCTCAGGATCTCCAACACTGTCCTCAAGTGCGAGGCATGCTCCTCCTCCGACTTCGAATAGATCAGAATTTCGTCAATAAAGATAACGACAAACTTGTCTAAAAAGTCGTAGAAAATCAGATTCATCAGATTCATGAAAACTGAGGGTGCATTGGTTACACCGAAAGGCATAACCACAAACTCGTAGTGTCCATACTTCGTCCTGAACGCTGTCTTCGGAACATCTTCCTTCTTCACCTTCAGCTGATGATAACCACTCCTCAGATCCAACTTCGAAAACACCCTCGAACCTCCAAGCTGATCAAAAATATCATCGATGCGAGGCAACGGGTATTTATTCTTGATGGTCACCGCATTCAGCTCCCGATAGTCCACGCACATACGACGCGAACCATCCTTCTTCTTCATCAACAGCAACGGTGCTTCCCACGGAGACACACTAGGATTGATATAACCCTTCTGCAAAAGCTCATCCAGCTACTTCCGTAATTCCTCCAACTCAGCGGGTGCCATACGATATGGCGCCTTCGAAATCGGCTGCGCTCCCGGAACAAGATCAATAGAAAATTCCAGAGATCGATCAGGTGGAAATCCAGACATCTCCTCGGGGAAGACGTCATCAAAGCCCCGCACTACCGATGGTCTCTACAGCTCCATCTGCATAGCCACAATCTCCACTGACCGCGCCCAAAACCTGACCGGACCGAGCGAACTGCTACCTCGGCTGAACTCAAATACTGGATGTTCAGGAATCTCGAACACCACCTTCTTCCTCCGACAGTCGATCGTAGCATAGAAGCTCGCAAGCCAATCCATCCCAAGGACCGCATCATAGTTGATGATGTCGTGGACAATGAAATCAGCGTAAAGCTCATGTCCACAGACCACCAACGAGCAAGAATTGCAACCAAGATGCACCGAGACCACGCCATTCCCTGTAACGATATTCCAACTCTTCGGAAGAGGGGACGTCGACAAGGAATGCTTCTCCACGAAGCCCCGAGAAATAATGCACATCGATGCACCAGAGTCAAAGAGGACTCGTGCAGGAAATGTGCACACCAAAATCACACCTACACACAGTCTAACAATCAAGCCCTATTCTAGCAAACAATCATGTGCAAGTAACCAGACATAGTCTAACAAACAAAACTAACTAAGAAGGAACAACTAGATTGAGGATTACCTGCGATAACCTCATCCACTGCCCCGTTCTCCACAGCGGTCATCAGAAAAGCCTGCCTCCTCGGCGGAAAAGCCTGCTGAAAAGCCTGCCTCTGTGGGACAAGAGCTGCTCCACGTCCAGCAGGAACATGCGCTCTCTGTTGCAACAGCTGTGCTGCAACAGGTGCCCTCCGCAACTGGTTCGCATGCCGACAATCCTTCGCGACATGAGAAGCATCACCACAAACCAAACACTGGCCCAGAAATTTCCTACACTGATCCTTGATGTGGCCAGGCTTGCCGCAGAAATGGCAAGTCTTCTAATTAGGCCCTCCTGGCCTCTTGAACTGCACTGGATGATTAGGCTTGAAACCAGGCCTAACCATCGACCTGGCCTGCTCCATAGGCCTCTTCCCAGCACCAGAAACATGTCCTCTCCTCTGGCTCAGGTTCAGCTCCTGCCTCCTCGCAGCTACCAGAACCTTCTGATAAGAGTCCAGATCAGAGGAAGACACAAAACTCTGAAGCTCCAAAGCAAGTCCCTGCGGGAACCTCTGAGCCCTCTCATCAGCATCCTGCACCATCTTCGGTGCGAACCGACTCAGCCTAGTGAACTCTTGGTGGTACTGGTCCACCGTCAAGCTCCTTTGCTTCAGCTCAATAAAACGCTGCAGCATCTCCTTCCTGGCAGCCTTCGGAAAGAACTCCTCATCAAACCTGGACTTAAAGGTAGCCCAAGCTATCGGCTCCACCAGCATCTTCTCTTCCGCATCCCACCAGTTCCGAGCATTATCCTTGAGTTGCCTCTTCGCCAGATCAACCCATCCAGCCGGGCTGATCTTCACCATCTTCAAATTGTCTTCTATGTTCCGAATCCACTCATTGGCAGCTAGAGGACCCTCAGACCCATCAAAATAAGCGGGACCCAGCTCCCGAAATTGCTTCGCTCCCGGCTCGGAGCGAGGGGCATCCTGAACTGCCCGAGCACCCCGAACAACTGGAGCATTCTGGACTTGCAGGAGCACGCCCTGCTGCACCTGCATCATCTGAATCATCATCCGCATCATCTCCCCATTGGTGGGTTCCCGCTCAGGCTCCTCGTCATGAGGGGGCGCACTACCACCACCACGGGTAAATCGCCTTCCTGCCATCTAATGACACAAAAAACGAAACCGATTAGACTCATAGCTTATGACTCGGATGTCGAACTTAGTTTATTGGACATTCTAATATTATTATCGTTATTCCGATAATTCGCAGTTACAGTGAGACCTGCATGGGCCACCAACAAAACCTGTCACGCCCCGCTTCCCTAAAATGGAGGCGAGACGTGAGAAGGTCCGCACGGGTGTGGAGCTGTGAAGCTTCGCGCCCGATAAGCGTCAGTAAAACAAGTGCAGGCCCCTGTAACCACAAACGGAACAACAATAATAACACAAGGAGATACAGAATTAAGATTCCAAATCTCAGCATTGTCCAACATTAAAATTTAGTTCAACATTCAGAAAAGCCACCAGGCTAATAGAAAGAGTCTAGGCCCAGAACAAGGCCAACAAAGACAACATAAACAGAGTATTGGTGCTACGCACCGACAACAAAACAGTCTAAAACGAAGAACACAAGCAGCCTCTACGACTGATCGCCCGTGTCCTCGTACCCCTCAACGAACGCAAGCTCTGACTCAGCGTCAGCAAAAACCACGTCCTCCGCAGCACTCTCAGGCTCGGGATCTAACATGTGTCGCCTAAAAGAGTAAAGGGGCACATGTCAGCAAGTCTAAAAGACTTGGGCAAGGAAACTAAAAGAAAGGTAAACTAACAACCTAGCAGTTATAGTATGCATGACATGGCAATTACTGTATGAGAGCACAAGTAAGGCATGTTGTAACAATAGGTGCAAGAGAACAATTATCATGGCATGACAGGAGTTGCCAAACTAATAACAATCTCAATCTTTTCACTAGTCACGTTTTCAAGTTATTTGTAGATGTTTACGCCTTACAGCTGAACTGTTGGACATTCACACTGATTGGCCGCTTAACACTACCCCAAAACCCAGAGTTTACGCCTTACAACTGAAGTTGCTGATCGGGCAGACTCCCAGTTGACTGGCCGCTTAACCCTTACCCCTCCCACACGTAAACAAGCCAGGGTCCCTGTACACGATGCTCAGTAAATGAGCCAGGGTTGCCCCGCACAAGAGCTTGTTTTTAGGTCCACAATTTGGCATAGGGTTGTGCCCGCTAAAAGCAGGTGCCTAGCCTCAATCAATTCACTAGGTGTAGCGGAGCTACGCAATCACGAGAACATTTAAAGAATGCAATGACATGACAATTAATTCGCGTACCGTTAATTGAAATGAAATATGACATGGTAGTTATGCAACATGATAAATGACGGATCTAGCTTCGTTGTCAAGCTAGATCCTGAAATTGCCCCTAGGCGAGTATCATTTCGTCGCCTAATCTCTTTTACGCCTACAACAAGCAAATGGCCTAAGACATGGCCCAAAACCATAAGTGGCAAGTTTCACTTGCCTAGCACCAAGGATGACGATCAACGAGGCACGTCACAAAATGTTAGCTACAGGGATGAGATCGCTGCCATGGCAAATCAATATTAGAACAACATCCAACCTAGTTTTATTAGGGTTTAACAAAAATCACAAAACGGGTTATGAGAACATTAAAGGATCGAACACTACAGTATTGGAGCGGAAGAACGATACCGAGCAAGCACGGCAACGGAAGAACGATCCGGGAAACTAGGGCTCAGATCTGGAAATGGGGAGAAAATCTGGAGAAATGAGATTTTTGGGGGTTTTTCAGTGGCCTAGAGGTGATGGCCGGCCTAAATGGAGAGGGGGAGAGGCTCTTGAGGAAGGAGGAAGGCTAGGGGAAGATGGATGATGATTTGAGGAAGAAGGAGGCTCAGGAGAAATGAAGGAAGAAAGAAAAACGATTGGGGGGGTTTAAATAAGCACAGCCGGCGGCTGGGCAAACCCTAGGTTTACGACGGCGATTAGTCGGTCAAAGAAGGGTTGTTGACCGACTAGTTCAACAACTAGTCGGTCGGTCGACCAACTGGGACCGACTAAAACCAAACAGTAACTCAGGTTGTCGAAATGGTCGAAGAATTAGTCGGTTAAAGAACAATGGCTGACCGACTAGTTTGCAACCTAGTCGGTCGGTGGTTGTTCTTGGACCGACTAACGATAAACAGTAACTCCTGTACAATTGATTCAATGAACTAGTCGGTTCCAATAGAGTTCCTGACCGACTAGATCTCAATCTAGTCGGTTGGTCCCCCTACTTGAACCAACTAAGGTGCACGAAAAGTGCCGAATTGAAGCGCGAAGCTTCGGGAAGATTCCTATAGCTTCTAAGATCACTCTAACTCTAAAATATGAGCGATCTGGAGTTCGTCACGAGTGACTTACTCCAAGATCAACGATTCTAAGGAAGAAGCTATAAAATCACGACGAAACGATCGAATACGAAAGCTACGGAGACGAAAACCACACATAAGGAGAAAATCCACCAAAACATATAATATAATATAGATAATCCGGATACATGAAAACCAGTCGTTACAATAGCTCTCTGAATATTGATCATATCCTTCCATCTGATAGTATGGGTCCCGTGAATAATATTCGCATTCTTCCATTGGAGCCTCATATTGTGCCGAGTAATCATTGCCTGAATAATTCCACGATCGATCCATTGTGCCTGAATAATCAAAAACAGCGACCTGGAAAAGACATCAGTGGTACAAGAGAAAGAGATAATAATAAAGCAGGTGGCAAGGAAAATATATCTCCCTTTTATTTATTTATTTATTTATTTTTGAATTTTTTTTTGTTTTTTTTGTTTTTAACGCAAGCTAATCAACCTAATTGTGGTAAATAGATAATATGGCAGAACGCTTCCCCGGTAACGGCGCCAAAAACTTAATGCGTCCGGAATGTAACCCCGAACGGTGTCGTTTATTGCAAGCGCACGGTATAGTGGCAAGCGGGTATCGAACACGGGGAAGCGGTGCTATACTACCGATCTACTCCTAGGTTGAGTTAGACTTGCGGGTTTATTGATGGATGTGGAGTATGGAGAGTTATGATGGTGGTGGATGCGAGGGTTGTGTCACTCAATGTCGCATAAAAAGAGCTAGGGCGTTAGGGATCGCCGCTAAGATCGTTGGGGGTCAATGTTGGAATAGGATCCTTGCATTACATTGGGACTAGGGGATAAATCCCCCAATTCGTACCACTCTCATGGGTTAGAATTACGGGGTATTTCGGTGGCTCTTGGTGACGCAATGGCGATAGCCGTCAACTTAGCAATATAGTTCGTCGATGGATCCCCTCAAGACGCGAGCCGGGCATGGTCACATGCCTTGATTGGATCCACCGATTTCCCTATTCGAATCCCTAGATACCACTTAAGCACATCAATTCCACAGACCGTGGGCATGATCTCAGTACGGGTTATCTACGGATTCGGTAGGATCTACCGAAATTCAACCCTAAATCCCCAATTCAACGTAGGGATCCAGATCTACATTTTCCCCCTAAAATCCTAGGGTTCACCCATCAACCCTAGAAAGATCTACTCATACATGGCGATAATAACAGATAAAAACACCATTTTCATAGATGAGAACATCATAGCAATTGGTAAAATAAAGATCAGAAACTTACAGAGCGAATACCAGATCTCAAGAGAAACTCAGATTCCAAGAACGCAAGAAAATAGCCAACAAGCTTTAATAGAATTTGATCCAAAACGTCTTCAGAAATTTTAATCTAAGTCTAACAATTATTTTCTAAAAAAGTCTCCCTAAAATTCTCTCTAAAAAATCTGTACCGAATTCCCTACTCTCCGACCCACCAACAATGGAGGCTACGCAAAACCCAAAAACCCTCAAAATCTCCCAAAAAATCCGCGCAGTTCAAAGAATGGGCCCACAATGACTCGGTCCGAGCACAAGGCTGCTCGGTCGAGTCGATCGGCAGCTCGGTCGAGTCGTTTGGCTGCTCGGTCGAGTTGTACAGAGATCCGAACGCATCCAAAATATGTCGCTCTGCCAAGCCGGGCTGATTCGGAGCTGCTCGGTCGAGTAGGACGTTGCTCGGACCGAGCAGGAGGTTGCTCGGTCCGTGTAGGAGGTTGCACGGTCGATTAGGGACTAAAAACGCACTTCAGCCTCATTTTCACATGACTCGGGCCGAGTAGGAGGTTGCTCGGGCCGAGTAGGAGGTTGCTCGGTCGAGTCGGACACCAAAAACAGCATTCTGACCGAGTAGTGCACGACTCGGGCCGAGTAGAGTGCTACTCGACCGAGTAGGCTGTTGAGAATAATTTCAGCACTGTACCATCAACTTGCAGAAATTCTCCAGGGCTCATCCGACCTCCGATGTGTGCGTTCTTGGTAGCATTGGAACCTTCTTGAAGTCTACGACCTGGGAAAAATATCAGAAAAATAGTGAAAAATCCCAGGTAATAGAAGATTTTGAAATAGTGCACGGATGTCCTGTTTTCAGCACTTCAGGTTGCTCGATTCCTTCGCCGCATCATAGCTCGATCGCGCGACTTTCTCTCTTGCCCCTTCCTTGCTCCAGTATTCTTCTTTGGCACCTTGAGCATGTCATCATGAGTCTCATTGGTGCTCTCACGTCGCCGACCGTCTTATTGGCTCCAAATTGCTCTAATATCGCCCAAATCCCTGAAATGGACATAAACGCTCCGAAAGTCATATTATTCAAAATAATAGCGTAAAAGCGTATGAAATATGTAATTGAGCAATCATTTTGACGTGTAATCTTATCAATAAAATGTGGAATATAATGACACATCAGGGTGCGGAGAAGTGGAGAAAGTGGTGGAGGTGGTGGATGGATGGGTGCGGTGGTGGTGTGGATGATGGGTGGAGTGACGGTGATAATGGTAAGTGGGAGGGATGTGGCGACCAATGAAGTAGGGGTGGGCAATGATTTCGAGCGCACAACTAATTTCTTGCGGCGCGAATATGCACTGGTGATGAAAGAGGGTGGTGGGAGTGTAGGAGCGACGGTAGTGGTCGTGGGTGTAGAAGATGTGGTGATGGAAGGGGGTGATCGCCTAAGGGGTGAAGGAGGTGGTGACGGTGCTGGAGTAGGTGGATGAGGACCGTAGATGTGTGTAAGATGGCGAAGAATGGCGGCCACGTTTCGCTCGAGTGCGAGGAAACGTGGGTGCGAGAAGAAAGAAGTGGATGGGTCCGAGGAGGTAGAGATAGATGCGCCAACACGTAGAGCAGCTAACTCAGCCTCAAGAGCGAGGCGAGCGGAGGTGGCCTGACGAACAGCAGAAGAGGTGCCGACGGTAGTGGTCGTGCCGGCACTGGAGGCAAGGCCTAAGAGGGCCGTAGTGAGTGCCTCAGAAGAAACAACAACAGAAGCCGGGGTCGTGACACTAGGGCCAGCCCCAGGATCCGCCCTAAACACAGGAATATCCTACACGCCTAAGTGGACGGCAGGGGACGGTGGTCGTGGTGCGTCAGGGAGTGGAAACTGAAGATGTAACCCCCCTACAAACTCTGGGTCTGGAGGAAACGACCAGTCTGCCTCAAGATGAATAGTCATATGGCCGGGATTAGGCAGAGTGGTATAAGGAGCAGGGTGTGGCCATAGTAAAAGGAAAACCGACCGTCGCCACATGATCGGATCATGTGGGTGTGCCTCAGGACATCAAGATCTAGATATGTAGATCCTGGGGCACGCGGCAGATCACGGGGGATAACGATACCGAACCGGGGGGTGTAAGGTAATAAGGGTAATGAGGCCTCCGCAGCAATACTTGCCCTTGCCGGCGCGGCTAATATCAATGAGTTTTTGGATAAGCCACGCACCGGGGTCAATGCGAACACGCGGGGCCTCAAAACTGATCCCGTCAACACCAGGAATGAATGCGAACGTCATCGCCCACAAAATGAATAAGTCAGGGATAGTCTGTAGGATCCTGTCGCGCGAGGATGGAGGATTGAAAGAGAACTTACGTTAGCGTACGCAGCGCCGTAGTCTCTGAACTTTGCCCTCGGATTCGCCACAATAGTCAGTACTTCGTCACAGAGGATCGAAGCAGAGTTTCCACCGTCTAAATCTCTATTTAGAAGAAGAACAAAATGGAAGGGAGAAGAGGAAAAGTTTTGCCTTATGCAAACTTATGGCATGTATGGATTAGTGTAAAAGCCTTACCCTTGGGTCCTATTTATAGGCTTTAGGGGTAGTTATTGTAGGAAACAACTACATATAAGCTTATTAGCCTATATTAGCCCTTTTACTTATCCTCTTCTTCATTCACTTATCAAGTGCCTTTATGCACTTATAAAGTGACTTTTTCCACTTATCGAGTGGTCCTTTTCACACGTGAAAAGGTTTCCTTCGTGCACACTTTTGTGCACGTGACATCTGAGGTCCATAGACCCTCATACATCCCCTCATGGGTGTATACATGTCGTCCATATCCAACATAGTCACAGTACCATACTCATCCCTGGAAAAGAAAGCGCTCGATATGATGCGGTGGGCCAGACGGAATACGGGATGAATGATAGAGGAGGCCTTGGCCTTGCCTCGAGGATAATGGTCGTGAAGAGTAAGGAGTCTCCAAAAAAGATAGACGTCGAAGTTGTGATGCATATCATAGGGGAGAATAGGGTCCTCGAGAATAGGGAAACCGAAGATGTTGTTGATTGTGTTCACGTGGGTGCAAAAGTTTCGGTTCCTGAGGTGGAAATCTATGATTGACCCCCACCCTCAGTTTTGAGAGTCGAGAGGAATTCGAGTGTGAGGGCGGGGTACGATGGTGAATTCGAGTGTGAGGGCGGGGTACGATGGTGCATGGGAGTTAAAGAAACCTAGCCACCCTAAGTTTGCAAATAAGGACTCGACCCTGGAGAAAACTCTGATATCGATAAGGGTTTGACTATGGGAAAACTTAGTGGCTAGGTGGGATCGTTGGTTGAGTCGAGTATAAAAATATTTATGTTCTAGATTTATGAAACAGATTCCCCGTGGGCCCGTCAGTGGGTCCACAACGGGAATGATGGGTTGGGATGGTGGTCAGGTAGGAGTAGGAGGAGCACGTGCACGCGGTGGACGTGTGAATTTTTGTCTCTTGCGAGACAGATCCTCTTCCTGCATGATCCTCTTACCCTTATCTTTGGCCATGATTGTGTGGTGATGCAATGTGAATGCAAGACTATATGAATGCACACAACCAAACGACAATGGAGCAGAATGCTAATGCTTGGGCAAAGTAAAAATAAAGCTCAAGAGCAAGTGTACCCAGTATCGACGCGATTCCTTGCTCGCAAAAGGTCCTTCGTCATACAATTGAGGAGTATGTGAAGCCGCGGCTCGTAAATCCAACAATAGATGAAATTTTCGAATGGGGGGGGTTAGGGCTAGGGCTAGGTCGAAATTGGGGATGAATGTAGATGGGAGAGGGTCGATGATGAGAGAGAGAGAGATGGATGAAGTGGGGGAGGAAATTTGGAGCTGTGGTAGAGAGGAGAGATCGTGCGAGAGAGAGGGGAAAGATGAAACGATCAAAGAGAGAGAAAGTTCGGGTGAAAAATGAAATCGGTTGAGTGGGGGGTATTTATAGGGTTAGGCGAACCGATCGGGTGAGATCTCACCCGATCGGTTGAGTTAATTTTCGAAAATTCTTGTTGGAAAGCAGCTACAGGCGAACCGATCGGGTGAGTTTTCACCCGATCGGTTGATCGCTTCACAAATTTCCCAAGAGCTCAGTACTCTCTACCCGGTCTGCCACCCGATCACAGCTTCAGCTCAACCGATCGGTTGGATTTTCACCAAAATTCCCGAGAGCTCTGTACTCTCTACCCGGTCTACCACCCGATCACAACTTCAGCTCACCCGATCGGTTGACTTATGTTCTGATATTGGCCATCTTCAGACACAGCCCACCCGATCGGTTGATGCTTGAACTGATCGGGTGGGGGTAACTTCCTGCACAAACACAAAAAATCATCTAAGTCTCCCGACGAAAATCTCCATGGCAGAATTTATTCACCAAAAATAAGAAAACTAATCCTATAAATAACGACGAGAGTTCAGAACATGGGTTGCCTCCCATGAAGCGCTGTTGTTTAAAGTCGTTTGCTCGACTACCGATATATGATCTTCAGGGGGGATTGTACGATTGATGCCCAATGATCGGCATCCCTTCAGCTGAAGGAGCAGGTGCATTTATCGGTGACAGAGGTGACAGGTAGAGGCTCTCGACGATCCTCCCGCTGGTGGTGTCCGGGGGCTTTCCCCTCACGTTGGCGTCAGTCACCACTCTGTTCAGGATGTGAACTTTATCAGCTGTGAGCCCCAAGGGCTCTTTTGCTTTGCTCTTTTTAAGAGCAACCTTCTTAAATCCGGGAGGAATCGTCCGGGAGACACGCATTTCTCCAGCTACTTCTTCTTCTTCCAACTCAATGTGCTCCTCAAGGCCCTCCAAGATATCGGAGGGGTTCCTTGAAAGAACTTCCCAAGATCCAGCCTCAACGATTCTTTCTTCCTCGACCTCCAGTAGATTGCATCTTTGTTCCTCCGGTGGATGCTTCATTGACAGTCCCAAATCAAACTCTACTTTCTGATCCCCAACATTCAAGGACAGCTTCCCCTTCTTCACATCAATGAGTACACCCGCGGTTGCCATGAAGGGCCTACCAAGGATAATCGGGGTATGATTGTCCTCCGACATGTCCATTACTACAAAATCCACAGGCATATGTACGCCGCTGACGTTCACCGGCAAGTCGTCCACAACCCCCACCGGGTACTTCACCGATCTGTCTGCCAGTTGCAGAGTCATTCCGGTGGGTTCAAGGTCGCCCATTTTTATCCTCTTGTATAATGATAAAGGCATCAGACTCACGCTCGCACCCAAGTCGACGAGCGCTCGATTGATTTTCACCTCTCCTATTGAGCATGGGATAGAAAATCTCCCTGGGTCCTTGAGCTTTGGCGGATTCGCTCGTTGAATCAGAGCACTGCACTCCGCCGTCAGGACGACTTTCTCTTTTCTTGTACCATTCGTTACCAAATCCTTCAGAAATTTTTCATAGGAAGGGATGGTTTCTATATTACAGGAAGGAAATTTGCAAACTCAAGTCTTTCACCATGTCGAAAAACTTGTCGTACTTCTCGTCTATTTTCGCCTTGGCAAGCCTTTGAGGGAATGGCACCACAGCCTTGAAGACTCTCAAGTTGCCCTCCTCATTCTTCTTCTTTTCTTCCTCAGAAACTCCCTTCGGAGCCATAGTGTTTGATGCCGAAGCTCCACGGTCATTTGCTTTTAGATTTGGTATCACATTGACCAACGGAGCTTCGGGTTCTTTAGCGGCCTCCCTAGTCGGAATCTATGTACTGCTTCTGAAGACTATCGCAGACACATTTGCATGATCATGCGTCAAGGCCAATGTTTGATTGGGCCCCCTAGGATTGACCTCCGGTTGCCCCGGCAATTGGCCCTGTGTCCTCTGAAGATTGGCCACTGCAACCCCAGCTGGGTCACTTGATCGGCCAAGGTCTTCTGTCCATCTGCAGCTGCAGGTTTATCTTCTCCTTGTTTGATATGTATTGGGTCAAGAGATTCTCGATCGGAGAGATTACCTGTTGTTGGTTAGATGGTTGCTGCTGTGGCGGGGGCTGCTGATTTCTTGGGGGGGAGTACTGTTGAAACATCTGTTGGGGTTGTTGTTGCTGCTGGTACAACTGCTGCTGCAGTCGAGGTGGCTGATACAATTGCTGCTGAGGTTGATGTGGCTGCTGGTATGGTGCCCTGTAGCTCAGGTTCGGGTGGTTCCGGTTGTTGGGAGAATATGCCGGATTCGAGCTTGTCCTCGGTGGATAGGGTGCATTACCTGTCGGGTTATAGAAAAGAGCACTCGCTTGATCCACCGGTGGTGAGATATCACCACAATTAAAGTCTCCCAAGACTTCAGCTTCTATTGCTGCCACTTGCTGAGTTTTGGCACCACCAGCTCCTACCATGAATGCCGAGATCTGGGTAAATAGAAAATCAAATTTGCTAGACAGCTTGTCAATCTCTTCTACTCGGTGCATTCCTCTAGATCTAGGCATGGCGCGTTCATCGCACCACCTTTCATTATTAGATGCCATATTCTCCAGAATGTTTCCGGCATCTTCTTCGTTCCTTGACATGAAGGACCCTCCAGCCGCGGCATCCATTGAGGACTTAAGATCGTCCCTCAACCCATTGTAGAACAAATTGATGATTTGCCATTTGGGGAGCTCATGATGAGGGCATTTCCGTTGCATCTCCTTATACCTCATCCATGCATCATGCAAGGATTCGTGGCTGGCTTGGGAAAAGGAGGAGATCTCGCTCCTCAGCTTCATTGTCTTCCTCGGGGGAAAGAACTTGTTCAGGAAGGCGTTGGACAGCTTTCCCAAGTTGTAAAAGTATTGGGGTCCTTCCCCTTCAGCCATTGTTTGGCTTTGTCCTGCAGAGAGAATGGGAACAATCTAAGCCGGATGGCTTCAGCTGACACACTGTTGATTCTGAAGGTGTCGCACTTCTCCAGAAATGAGTCCAGGTGCTCGATTGGGCTCTCCATAGGAGCTCCTAAAAACTGGTCCTGTTGGATCCACATCACCAACGACGGCTTCAGCTCAAAATTTCCGGCCGTAATGGCCGGAGGTTGGATTCTAGACGTGGACCCGATGGACGGCATTGAGTACTCAAGTAAGGACTTCTGGAAAGGGGTATTTTCTCCCATGGTGGCAGCTTCTTCCCTTCTTCTTCTCTCGGCGTTCAGACGCCTCACGATGGCGTTTATCTCTGGATCTAGAGGAATCAAGTCATCGAGACTTCTTGTATTCCTATGCATGAAAAATCAAGAAACACCCGTGAAGCACGTGTGGTATATGACAGATGAAAACAGAAAATAAAGAGTAAAAAAATAAAAAGTAAAAATGTAGAATGCAAAAATTATCGTGTGGTCAGGATGTGAACTAGTCTCGGGGGTTCACAGGGTCCTAAAAGAAACAAGCATGTTGCCTCCCCGGCAACGGCGCCATAAAGCTTGACGTCCCCTAGATTTAGCAATATATGCAGTAGGATCGTGGATACCAGATTTAAATATTTGTAACCGCAAGCGCACTGTGTTGTAGTGTGGCTTGGGGGTCGAACTCAGGGATGCGTGTGTTGTGCTTGTTATCAAGTACGAACCGGATCACCGGGTGGGTGAGCTAGCCCTAACAATCGGTTGGTTGTCACAAGAAAGAAATACGAAGGATGTAAGATATAAAAGGGAACCTAGGACTTTGGTTTCCACCCTATCATGAGCTCTCTCTATCACGACCGACGGATAGGAACACGATCGGATTCTAGGGTTTAGTGGTGAGACGTTGCCTCTACGAGTGATACCTAGCGTCCCATGGGCCCGATATTCCGGTCGATGCCCAGGATGATACGCTAGGTCTACCCGGGTTCGATCAGTGGGCATTCCCATGTCCATTAACACCGACTGACTCCGAGAGCACTAAGCTCGCAACGATTGCTCCCAACATTTCATCCTGCCGTTCCCACGAGCTAGGATTCAATGTCTACACTAGGGGTGTGAGCTGTGGTTAGGGGATCAAACGCCAGTTTTATTTCCCCTTGGCCCGATGGTCAGAGGAGGTCTTTCTCCAGTCAATGACAATAAAACGCCCCGCGTAACCATCAAAATTCCTAAATCCTATTGAAATCCTAATCCTATGGTCGTTCTAGGGAGAACCCACGAAGGGGTTTCTACCAATGCCCTAGATTGGGGAACTACTCACGATTCATAGCAAAAATATCAACACAACAAAATTTAGCCATTATAATCAAAATCAAGTAATAGAAATGTAGAGCTAACAATAGTATTAATGTAATATCAAATTTTCAGAACAATCAGAAGACTTACAAGAGAGAATAAATTCGGAGCCGTCAAAAATCCCAAAAAGACAGAAAAATAACTGGGGATCCGTTCTGGGGAAAAAACTAGGTCTATATATAGAAAACACGACCACCCGATCGGTTGAAGCATCAACCGATCGGGTGAGTCGACGGTCGACATTGCCTTCAGTTCTTCAGATACATCACCCGATCGCTGAACCAATCGGGTGAGTCATCGGGTCGTTAGCTGGGAGATTTCGGCTACAGATGAACCGATCGGGTGAGATGTCACCCGATCGGTTGAAATTCAGCTCCAAAAGACAGAGAGCTTAGCCGTTTTCACCCGATCACTGAACCGATCGGGTGAGATTCTCTTCACTGCTGCTCCTGTCCGGGTTAGATACGCGTGCACGAACCGATCGGGTGGCTCTGTCCACCCGATCGGTTGAGGGCTGAAACATGGTATTCTTCGACGTTTGGCCCTCGGGATTGCGCGTGACACCTCCTGTTGCTCCGGAGACTCATGATATCTGCTTTATATGTCCCCAGCACTGTCATTCTCCTGCATTGGCACAAAAACACAAAGAATTGAAAGAAAACTAAAAATCGCAAGAGAATGGGTACGGAACAACGGAAAACAATGGAAAATCACGAAGAAGACATGCGTGAATATATAAAATATAAACGCACGTCAAAATACCAGAAAGAAACAAGGCGAGAAGCACGACCTCGAGGTAACCCCCATCAGGAACTGGAAGACCGATGGTGAAGAGATAAGAGTCCACTTAGTATTCAGACACTGGGCTTCAAGTCCCAAAGTCCAAATACTACTAGGCATTAATTGTGATTTAAGTTAATATTATACATGCAGGCTACTACGACACACTGGAATAGTACAGAAAGTAAAACACAAAGCTCCAACAAAATTTAAATCCACATGTACTAAAAAGAAACACTGAATTGAACATTACATTATATAAATGTACATCATATCTCCAAACCGTACAAGGGTACAAAAGTACAAAAGGGGGTAAAACAAAAAGAAACCCCAACCCTCAAAGAAACCCAAAAGGTGTCCACACCCATACAACGTACTCCCTAGTCTACCCAGGGAAGTCCAAGTGGACAAAATCTCTGTAGGTCTCCATTTGTACCTATAAGGATGGAGTAATCTGTTGAACACGCCCATGCTCTGAAGTCACTAACTCTGAACATGAAAACATAAATGGGACACGTCAACACGTGACCTAGTAGGATACCTAACTAAATTAGGTAGGACCCAGTTTTAGAACCAGACTACCTATCTAAAGGGTGGTCTATAAATGTAAAGTTTTACAGACTATTAATCAGGTACACATCATAATAAGCAAGACTTGCAAGTAAAACTGTTCAGCACAATCAACATGAGATAATACGCTTTATGAATTAAAGACAATTACATTAAATTATCAATTTATATGTTTGGGAATCCGTGTAAATTATAGGACACTCAAGGAGTTGGACTTCACCCAGTGTAGGTGAAAAATGGTACCTCAACCAGCGACACGAGCACTGGAGGGGCCTCTCGTAATTCCCCCTTCAGGAGTGAGACAATTCTTGGTTTTAGGGTCAAACGGAGAAAACCATCAATTACATAATGGTGCATCATAAGTACACCACTGGCCTCTCTAACACTAGCCAACTCCCCCTTTTGGGAGCGCGAGTGAGAATCTAGAATATATGTCCACTACTTAACCCCTATTCTTTACACGTAAACCCATATCTAGAGCTTCACCCATTTTAGAATGGATTGAAGACTCCAAACTTTTTCTCTTACCTCACTCATAATTTCATTGTTTCATTACATCTTTAATTTTAGTGGTCTTAATACCATTTTCACATCTTAAATGGATATCCTTTCCATATCCATTCATCATCATCATGTACTTCATTTCCCTTTTCAATTTCATATGAAAATCACATAATGAACAACATGCCTCTTTTTAGATACAATATGGATCATCTCATGGATTTCTTGCTTTCAATATAAATGGTTAAGCAAGTAAATGAATCATAGCTCATCATGTAATTAGCATCCAAACATGGTAATTATTTAACAAGAGTAGCAGCAAAATTAACAATTTAAAGATCTGTCAGAACTTGGAAAAATATGGCCACACGGCCATTTAAGGGGTTCATATGGCCGTGTGAAAAGGTTCAACTTAGTTTCATAAACACCCACACGGCCGTGTGAAAAGGTACACACAGTCGTCTTGAGAAAAACTAATGTAACTTAATATATTATTCAAACGGTCGTGTGGTTTCATCCACACATCTGTGTGGTACTGAATGGGTTAAAAATAATCAACATGGTCACACGACCATGTGACCATCTCACACGGTCATGTGAGGCAACAGTAATCGGAGCTCAAAGGAATAACTCCACACGGTCATTTCTAGTACGACACGACCGTGTGGATGAGAGAGGTTTGAGGTTTTGCGTCTAAGTTGACAAAATCCTGGTTCCGAGGATCGGTATGGCCGTGTCAATGCTTGACACGGTTGTGTGGGCCAAAATAAGGTAACACGGTCGTTTGACGACCGTCTGCTGCTCATGATGGTCAAATGATCTCCACACGGTCGTGATTCGACCATGTGGTGATAATAAGACCCCCACACAGTCGTGACTCGACCATGTGGGTTCATTCAACTGTCTATTTCGATGGAAAATTAAAACTAAACATTAGGAAACTGAAACCGATCCTAACTAGCTAAGTTAAGATCCTACCTGAGATAGTCCTTCAACAGTTCTGGGGCCCTTCTTCTCCTTGATGACCCTCTGAAAGCTAGCTTCTTCTTCCTTCAAGAATTCGAGTTCTAGGGTTTGGATTGTGTTTGAGTTCTTTGGCCTTGACTGGGGAAAACGACAGTTATGGGTGGCCGTTAAGGCTTGTGCATGAGTGAGTGGTTGAGATCTCTCTTCTCTCCACTCTATTTTTCTTTCTTTTCTTTGATTTTTTCCTTTGAAAATTTTCCTTTTAATCTCTCCTACTATCCTCATCACCTTCCATAATTTGGGCTTCTTGCACCCGTGCACCAAGAATGTCCTCCATTTTGGGGTGAAATTTGCTGTCCACCGCTGTCCACAAGCTGGCGATAGTAGAAATACTTGTTTAACCTAATAAAGGCTCTTGCAATAATTGCTTGTATCGATAGCACTCTAGCTCCTTTGAGAACCCTATTGAAGCTCTTCGAACAATTAGTTGTCATGATACAATAGTGTTTTCCCCACCATCTTCATGCATATCCCACCTCTTTGTCTCCCCAACCAAGTCTGTAGTAATCCATTCATTTGCTGTAACTAACTTGCTCTAATCTTTGCACGATATGCATTATATAGCACTTCTGATGCATTACTGTTACGACCACAAGATCGGCCAAGTCGATCTAGGCCCACATGTTCAAAGCACAAGCCATGGCCCGTAAAATCTCCCCAATGAGACCTAGTTCACTGAGGCTCGGAGAAGCTTGCCCAAGCAGAGCGACAAGCTCGACATCCGAATCAGAGAGAAGAGCCATCCGACTGATCGCACTTGTTCTACGATAGCTCGCCCCAGTGTAGCTTGCCTCAGAGTAGCTCGCCCCAGATGTAGCTCACCTACCAGTCCGCCCCATGGAGGAGGCGACCCGCCACTAACACCAATGCCAGTTTCACTACAGACAAAGTCTGACAAAAGTGCACTTGGCTGCTTCGCCAACTGACAGCCTGCCGAAAGCACGCCTAGCCTTTTTACCGCCAGACAGCCTGACAAAAGCGCCATCTGATATTTACGGCTCTGACCACCTGACAAAAGCACGCCTGACGCATTCGGCCCTAACATCAATGGTTGAATCCCTGACACCCTGACACCGCCAGCTCAGCAAAAGCAACTGACTCCAGCAGCTTATAAATACCCCCTCTCCTCCCAGCGAGAGGAGGGTGGGTTGGTCGAGTAATCTATAAGAAACTCCTTACACATCTACTTATATTCAAGGTCGAATATCCTCCACATATTCGTGCCTTCCACACTAGTTTTCCACGTAAGCGCCAATCTGTCTCTAAGATCGTCCTTCGTGTCCGACATTCTCTCATCAGTCATTAACTGACTTAAGCATCAGAGTGGCTGTGGGCTGACAACCGGCCCAGCCTTTCTGACGAGTTGCTCTTCTTGTAGTAAGTTCGCCCTAGCTGCCAGCGAGCGTGCGACCTGCGACGTCCATCTCCAACCGATGAGCGACCCTCATCAACTAGCGGGCGATCTACTCTGATTGACAGGCGACCTTGAGATCCTCACCTACAAATCGTCCTCGAATCGTGATTAGCCTCACCATCACCCCCGAAAAACTTGTAATCATTGTGCCCTTGATTCCCCAAATTAATATAAATTCACTGTAAGCGGATTCTACCTTGCAACAATTGGCGCCATCGATGGGATCTTAGGGTCACACCCATGTCTAATCACATACCTTTCAATCCCAGTCCTAACCGTGGCAAACATCTCATGGAGGACGAGCCACATCCTCTCAGAGGGACTTCCCTGGCAAATGTACCCCTGGATGGGACGGCAGAGGCTATTTATGCCTCGGCCCGTGCTATTCACCAATGCTTTGAAGCCTTTACGAAGATGATGAATGATTGGGACGCGAGTGGGGCCAAGACATCCACCATCCCCTACACACCTGAATGTGAGGCGCGGCCTTCACCCCTAGATCGAAGAAGAAGAAGCCGCCCGGCAGAGGGGGCTTAACGAAGAGATAGCGGCCCAGCAGAGATACTCGATGCGGAGATGGAGGCCGCTCGATAGAGGCACCTTGAAGGAGAAGCTGTTGTTCAACCGAGGCAGCTTGACAAAGAGGCGGAGGCCGCTGCTCAACAAATGCAGGTGGATGAGGAAATCGCACGTCGACAACTGTGATTCATCATCGCCGCGCGAGAAAGGCTCTAGGAGGAGAGCCATAGGATCCCGGAGGCGTCAACCCTGAACCGATGGCACGCATGTAGCCTGCCGCCGGTGGATATCTCGTCGCTCGGAGGGAGCATCTACAGGTCGGCCCACCAATCTCCTAGGCATGATGATCGTCGACGACGAAGCCGTGATCGAAGCAGGACTCTCCTGAGGCGGGGAAGGGATGTTGTCGAGCGTCGAGGTGGCTCATCTGATGACTCCAGTGATGGGCGAGGCGGTCGAGGCAGCCGTGTCGACCCTCGAAGATTGCATGTGCGCCTTCACAAGTTGCTTGCTCGACCCACCTACCCAAAAGTGGCTAACCCCCTGGCTAGACGAGTGACCACGACCCCGATACCTCGTAGATTCAAGCTTGCTCAGCTTGAACTATATGATGGTGCGGGCAATCCCCTCGAGCATGTGAAGCGGTATAGAGGGGCAATGGAGATCCAAGGCATGGATGATCCACACCTATGCAGAGGCTTCCAAATGAATCTAAAGAAGTCGGCATTAGAATGGTACAATGGCCTGCCCGTCCGCTCCGTCGAAGTCTTCGACGACCTATCCCACAAGTTCTGCCAGCAGTTCAGGGGGAACAAAGAAGGAAGAAACTAGCAGACTATCTATTTTCGATAGTCTAGAAAGAGGGGGAAACGATCCGAAAGTATTTGCATCGTTTCCAGGAGGAAAGGCTTGGCGTGGTGTGCTTCGGAGATGAGCTCGCCATAGCGGCCTTCAAAAAAGCGCTGACCAGTCGGAGCCTGCATAAGTCACTCATCCAAGATCCGCCCACCGATATGGATGCACTCTTCGCTCGGATGGAGAGATTCATGCTGAGCGATGATGCTCTGGGAGTGAAGAAGGTGGCCACCCCGGTTGGGACATCTCGCAACAAATTGTGGCCTGTTTTTCGATCAAGACAGGAAGACCGTCCTGGAGGGCACGACCAACTGGGAAACCAGCGGCTTGATCACAGAGGCCGTCGACCGCAAGATTGCCCCGGACCAGCGTGAGAGTTCGTCACACCTAGAGAGCCCCCGTCGGCAGTCAGTAGGCCCGAAGGACGTCGGCAGGCCCAGTACACGCAGCTCAATGCCCCCATGATTGAAGTATTGGCCACAGCGACGAGAGCCAGACTTCTCCGAGACCCGCCTCAGGAGAGGAGGACGATCCCAACCGCGAGGAATCAACAGAAATACTGTCAGTATCACCATGATCACGGTCATGATACCGACGAGTGTTTTACTCTGAAGAGGGATATCGAACGGCTGATTCAGGAGGGCCATCTCCTAGGCTTCATTGAGGGGAGGAGACATGCTCGTAATGAAAGAGCGCCCCGGGAGCGTAGTGGCTGAACCAGCCCCAGAACATCGAGCAAGACATCCCTCGCCAGCCTAGAGCGGTCATGCACATAGATGTGATATGCAGTGGGCTATCCTCGGATGGAGCATCGGCCTCGGCCAGAAAGGTGTACGCTCGACAGGTGATGACGACGGGCATAGGCGATGAAGCAAAGCAGAGAAGAGTAGCTCGTCCCCCATCTCATTCTCAGACGACAACTTGGAGGAGGTCGATCTACCACATGATGACACCATCGTCATCGAAGCCCAGATTGGAACAACCATAGTCAGTCGTCTCTTGATCGACACCGGAAGCTCATGCGACATTCTTTTAATGTCGACGATCGAGAAGATGGGGCTGAGGCAAGCATATCAGAGGCCATGCACGGGTCTGATTATTGGCTTCACCAGCTACTCGATTTCCATCGTCGGAGTCATCACCCTGTCGATGTCTTTGGGGGAAGAGCCAAGAATCGTCACTCGGATGACGCAGTTCATTGTCGTCGACATCACATCAGCATATAATGGCATCATATGGCGGCCATACATGACCGCCATCGAAGCTCTCCCCTTACTCTTCATCAAATGATCAAGTTCCAGACTCCGCAGGGGGTTGGACAAGCGCGAGGGAGCCAAAACCTATCTAGAAGCTGCTATGTCGGCTCCACCAAACACAAATCGCCCGAGCAAGCCCAGCTGGTCGAACTCAACAACAATTAGGAGGACTTCGGCGATCAACCATGGAAGGTGGCAAGTTAGCCCGCTACAGGAATAATGAGCATTTACTTAGATATTGTCAATAGCTTTGTAAATATAACTATCATTTTCGGTGCATACTCTCAAATATTGTCATCTCTATTTGAAATTTTCAGCTCCCCTCAAATATTCTCAAATTCCGAAGCAAGCTTACGAGCTTTGCCCTCAATAGGCACCAAGTGGGTTAAGTACGGAGCTACGGCTCACACCCTCCCCTCCCTCAACTCCGGGGTAAGCTTACAAGCTTCGCTCTCGATAGGCGATGGGTGGGTTAAGGACTGAGCTACGGCTCACACCCCCTTCCTCAACTCCAGGGCAAGCTTATGAGCTTCACCCTCGAAAGGCGCCAGGTGGGTTAAAGACCGAGCTACGGCTTGCACCCTCCCCTCCTTCAACTCCGACGCAAGCTTACAAGCATTGGCCTCGATAGGCATCGGGTGGGTTAAGGACCGAGCTATGGCTCGCACCATCCCCTCCCTCAACTCCGAGGCAAGCTTACGAGCTTCACCCTCGATCGGTGTCGGGTGGGTCAAGGACTGAGCTACGGCTCGCACCCTCCCCTCCCTCAACTCCGGGGCAAGCTTATGAGCTTCGCCCTCGATAGGCATCAGGTGGGTCAAGGACCAAGCTACGGCTTGCACCCTCACCTTCCTCAACTCCGGGGCAAGCTTACGAGCTTCACCCTCGATAGGCGCCGGGTGGGTTAAGGACCGAGCTATGGCTTGCACCCTCCCCTCCCTCAAATCTGGGACAAGCTTACAAGCTTCGCCCTCGATAGGCACCGGGTGGGTTAAGGACCGAGCTACGGCTCGCACCCTCTCCTCCCTCAACTTTGGGGCAAGCTTACGAGCTTCACCCTCGATATGCACCATGTGGGTTAAGGACTAAGCTATGGCTCGCACCCTCCCCTCTCTCAACTCAAGGGCAAGCTTACGAGCTTCGCCCTCGATAAGCACCGGGTGGGTTAAGGACCGGGCTACGGCTCACACCCTCCCCTCCCTCAACTCTGGGGAAAGATTACGAGCTTCACCCTCAATAGGCACCAGGTGGGTTAAGGACCGAGCTATGGCTCGCACCCTCCCCTCCCTCAACTCCGGGGCAAGCTTTCGAGTTTTGCCCTCAATAGGCGCGGGGTGGGTTAAGGACCGAGCTACGGCTTGCACCCTCCACTCCCTCAACTTTGGGACAAGCTTACAAGCTTTGTCCTTGATAGGCGCTGGGTGGGTAAAGGACCGAGCTATGGCTCGCACCCTCCCCTCCCTCAACTCTGGGGCAAGCTTACGAGCTTCGCACTCGATGTACTTCTCAAACTCCGGGGCAAGCTTACGAACTTTGCCCTCGATAGGCACCGACTCCACGACATTCTGCTTCTCCTAGGCCTTAGCCACTTCTAAGAAGAAAGTTGGGGGCATGCACACTAAGACAAAAAGTGACGATAAGCAGCAACACAAGCATAAAAGATAAACTAGGCAAACCGCCTAAGGTATATTTCATTAAAGTCAAAATTAATACATTTACATTGAACTTGCTACACTAGGTCCTACACATGGCCCCAAGACCGGTCCTACATATGCAACCACCTTCCGAAGACTATCCAGTGTTGCCTCCACTGAGCATCAACCTCCTCCTCTTCATCATCGGAGGCCATAGTCAACTTGGAGAAGTCGACCTCCAAGGTGGGGTACAGCTTCGCCAGCCTCGCCTCCACCCTCTTGAAGCCCGCCTGCTGCCCTTCTTCCATGCCTTCTGCCCTCATCGACCTCATCATGGGGAGGTACTCCTCCTCCTGATACTTGCGGATGGCCCGGGCTTCTCGGCCTCTAGATATATCGCCTTCAGTGCCACCACCTCCCGCTTCAGCTCGACGATCTCCACCCCCTTGGCCTCCATTTCCATGGAATGTGCGTTCATGGCGGTGACTCTTCAATCCTCCTCTTCCTGAATCTGCCGATCCAGCCCCGTCGCGATTTTCTCCAGCTTCCCAGTCTCCACCCTCTGGGTCACATACCACTCCTGCAGCTGCTCCAGCCGGTCCTCCCTATCTTGCAGCCTCCCGGTGACCTCTTTGAATTGGGCCTCTATCGCCCGCAGCTTACCAGTGGCTACCTAAAGATCTGCCTTAGTCTTCCTATGGCTCGCTTTAAGCCCGATCACGGTAGTATGGCACTGCAAGGACACCATTACCGTGACCGCCTGTAGGAGAAATAGAAAACATAAGTACCCGTGGAAGAAAGAAGACCGGCAGTGTGTAGAAGAGAGAGCGGCAAACCTGCATACTATGCCAGATCGTCGTATCACAAAGGCGCTCTGGACCAACCTTAGCAAGGGACGCACGATCCCTCGACAACAGACTATTCTCTACCAGGCGAACTGCGATGCCAGCCTTATCGAACACAAACTCCATGATGCCCACCGGGTAGCTCGTCGCGAAGAGTCCCTCATTCGGGATGGCGTGAACCTCGGCCTTTGTCGCCTTAAAGCGGGCGAGCATTGGTCCACAGCTCGGATGCCCCGGTACCCTCGTCTCACAAGGAGGACATCCATAAGGCCAGCGCTTAATGGAACCCTGTCGGTCTGCACTGCGGGGGCACCTTGAGTCGCCGAGCTCCAGGGTGTCACCTCCTTTTCACTAGCACCAAGGTCGACGGTGCCGCCCTGCACCACCTCACTGACCGTAGGGGTATGAACGGTCGCCACATGTGTCTCCCTTGCCCTTTTGTCGCGCTCACCCCTCTCGGCCCCAATGACAACCCTAGAGCTCCTTTTCTGCCCCGACTTCCTCGCCAAGCTCTCGACCACCGTCCATTTTCCTTTCTCCTGGGCCGAACGCTTCTTGGCCGTCGGCTTCTGTATGAAAGTAAACAACAAATGACATTCTCCTCAATCCAATTCCAAGAGAAGTAAGGAAATAAGCACAGTATCACATTCTTTGAGATATATCACAAATGGCAAAGTTTCTAATTTTCATGGAAATGGCCAAAACAAAAGAAATTCCTCTAAGTTATGGGAGATGAGATTGCATCACTCATGTTGCTTATTCTTTCATTTATTTATTTATTTTTCTTTTCTTTTCTTTTCTTTTTCCTTCTTTTTTTGTATTCTTTTTTTAGATGTTTATGTTTTGCATTCACGCGATAACGCTATAAAATGCAAACACGGCCACCTTTGCATACACGCGATAATGCTATATAGGAAAAGGGATGGAATGATCCCCTAAATCTCATTTTTGGCGTCCTCTCCAATGTTTCGTGGGGCACCGGCTACTCAATTTGATTAGAAAAAAACATTCACTTATATTACTCTCTTTCTCATTCTAAACATGAATTATCAACTCATCCACCCTCTCCTTAAGAGGAAAACAAATCATAACCTAATGGCCACACCCAATCCAATTAAAAAATAAGCCATTCATCCCAAATCATGCAATCACTTATACCAAACTATTCCAAATTATTTCAAAGAGATATCACAACGTATAAAATAGCTTCATACATGGCATATTAGCATTTGATTCCAATATGGAAAAGAAATTAAAACGTGCCAATCAAACATCGAAGAAGTTGATACGAAAATAATAATCCGAAAAATTGCATGGCATTAAGCATGTAGGGACTATGCATAAAGCTAGCGGCATATGGACAAGGAGGACAAATATGATATGCAATAAAGGGCAATGGGTGATGGCGAAATGGAGGTATCTCAAAAAAAATTTAAGCTACCATCAAAATCCTAACAATCCTAAAGATTCTAACACTCTCCCCCCAACTTAAAATAAACACGCGTGCGCTGGGGTAAAGCGGTGCGGGCCGGGCGCGGGCACGCGCGGGTCGCGTGCCCGCCCCTTCTGCAGGGCGGCGTGGGCCGGCCGGCCGGCCCACACAACGGCTGTCCGTTGGGTTTTTTTTTATTTTATTTTTTTATTTTTATTTTATTTTTTATTATTTTATTATTTTTTAAAAAAAATTTTAAGCTACCATCAAAATCCTAACAATACTAAAGATTCTAACACTCTCCCCCCAACTTAAAATAAACATTGTCCTCAATGTTGGGAGAGTATTAGATCTCGGCAAAAGATCCTAGAAAAGAAAAGAAAAGCATACGAAAACACTAAAATAAAACATTTATTTATTTACACTATTGGAAAGAACACGCCGTGGCAAATGGCGGATCTCGAATGTATAACAGTGGTGGCAACTGCTCGATCATATCCTTTTGCTCCTCCGCCAGCTGCTTTGGAGCTAGGCCTCCACCGGGCTCCTTGGATTCCAGCAATGCAACTTCCAGCGCCCCCTTTTGATAATATGGATCATGTGGAAGACGAGTTGCATCAATCCAAGCCATGTCCTTATGCCCTGCAAAAGCATTCCAAAACGGGTCGTCAAAACAAATAAAAGAATGTAAATGCAATGGACGACAATCTGAAGCAAATGTATATGGAAGTGAAAATTTGGGTTCAGAAATGCAAGGTATGAGATGGTGGGGACTTTCCTGAATAATGGTGCTAGGTGTGGCATGATACATGGCCTCAAGAGGAGGTGGAAGTGGCTATAGAGAGAAAACTGGAGTAGGAGGGAGCTCGGGCTCAATATATACCATGTCGCCATCCCCATCACTATCCTCTTCCTCGACGTCAACATCAACAATCTCTGCGGCACTCCCCACAATTGGTAACTGCTACTGACAAATCTCCTCGATGGCTGGCAAGTGCGCATCCTGAGGTGAGGAAAGTGACATCTGTGACAGGACTGGAGGTAGACATGTCTCGGGCAAATCCAAGCACACATAATCCTTGTCATCCCAGGAATAGTTTATCTCAGTCGTCCTCCCTAAGTACTCAATTGCCTCAACCTGTGAAGCTAACTCTGAAGTGGCTTGTGGCTCAGGCTCCATGGTGTCCTCAATCTGATCTTGGCCATCATGCACATCCGCTTCATCCTCAACCTCAAAGTGAAAATGCATCGTGTCACTGTCGTGGTCGACACACACTCCATCATCCATCTCCTCTGACTCCTCAAAATATGGACATTCAGCTTCCTTTACTTGGCTCCAATGCACCCCATCATCATGTTCTGCTTGTTCCTCCGTAGGGCCGTAATGGAATGAGCCCTCAGCTGGCTCCTCAGGCTGATCCTGGACCTGCTGGACTGTCTTCTCATACTCTGCAAGGTCCCTCAGGTAACACCATGAATCCTCGGTCGAATAATCAAAGAACTCTCCACCGCAGCTCATCTGCACGAAGTCACGCCCAGATGGAGATAATCACGTATAAAATATCTGCAGGAGATGATCCTCGTGGAAACTCTGGTGTGGGCACGCAAGCACCAAATCATTGAACCTCTGCCAAGCCTGATGGTAGGCCTCCCATTCAGCTTGGATAAAGCTTGCTATATGCTGCTCCATGGCATGCCGCCCCTATACCTGCTCCAAGAAAGTAGGCAAAAATACTCGGAGAACTTCAGCCTGAAATGACAACCAAGTAAAATGTGAGTCGAGAGACAATGAATCAAACCACAATCTAGCATCATCTTGCAAAGTAGAGGGAAAAAATCTAAAGTATATGCAATCATCAAAAATTTTCCCACTAAGACATGAAAATATCCAATCTTCAAACTTCTTTATATGTAAATGAGGGTTCTCCCACTCCGAGCCATGAAAGTATGGCGGAAGTGGGATATCCTCCAAATCAATATCGGAAAAATCTGAAGATGATACCATGTTGTTGTTTTAAAAAAAATTCTCAAGAAAATGAAAATAAACAACCAAAAGACTCAATGAGTGGAAAATAAATAAAATGGAAAGACACAACACTAAGAGATAGAAGTATCACACTAAAACTTTCAAAATCAATCAAAAAATGCAAGTAGTAAAAACCGTCGTCCCCGGCAACGGCGCCAATTGATTGAACCGGATGACGTGCAAGGAGCACGCCTTCCACTCCCAAGCGTAGGAGCGTCAATATAATATATTTATAAATAACCGGTGAGTACCTGGTCGGATCACAGGGACAAGTCGGTCTACACTCGTAAAATTGATTGATAAAGAAAGATAAAGTGTGTTACAACCACCTCGCTGACGGTGGAAAAGTGTGGGAAAAACGTGGTGAATCTAAATTCCTAACCTAAATGGGTAGGGTTAGAGAACCAAATAGGGATTTAGGATAGCAAGGCGAGGAGTATGGGTTGTGGGTTCACTAAGATTGGTGTTAATTAAGCTCTAATTACCCGCATATAACTCAATTGATCATCCGACTAAGGACACTCAATCGGAAAATTTTAGCATTCATGAACACAAAAATTAGCATTAGGCATGGATGCATCGTCATAGCACTAATCAATATACGAACATGAACTTTTCTCAAATTATGCCCTCTCGGGACTTTATCAATTAAAGTGTGTCCTAACAATTCATCCAAGATTAGCAAGATAATAGGCAAGAGGAAATTAGAACTAAAATTAGCAACCAACCATAATGAATCACAACTAAAACAAATTAACACTACCCAATCATACTAAACAAGATGATAATCTTTTACAAAAGCTTCATCCAAGTTCAATACAAAAGTGAGATATCAAATTACAAAAGGGGAAGAAAGGTATCACCCAAGTTGTCACCCTAAATGAAGCCTTCTCTCTACCAATTTGCTCCTCCTCCAAGCTTCACCAAGCTCCAATGGCCTCCAAGACCTAACCCTAGCTTCTTGGGGAAGAAGAGGGGGCAAAACACCCCAAATTCTATCTCTGGCTGAAAAAAAACCAAAAAAACGAACTGACTTCAAAATTAACGCAACAGGCCGAAATAAACAGGAAATCGGGCTGCGGGTCAGGTTTTTGAGCCGACCCGACCCGCCCAAAAGCTGCCCACGCATGCTGGGGTAAAGCGGGGCGGGGCGCCCGACCCGCGGGCGCGGGCGCGCGCGGGCCGCGTGCCCGCCCTTGCTGCAGGGCAGTGTGGGCCGGCCAAGCGGGCCGGCCCACACAACGGCCAGCCGTTGGTTTTTTTTCTCTTTAAAACTTTGGCGGCCCGCTTAGGAGAGCGGGCCGCAGGTCGTGGCTTTTTTCATTTTTTTCATTTTTTCTTTTCAAAATTCCCAGAAAAGCCTTCTTGATTCCAAAAATCCCCAAAAATAGTTCTGAGCTCCAGAAAATTCTGAAAAAATTCCAAAAAATCCAGAAAAATCCCAGAAGTACCTGAAAAATAAGGGGAGCAAAAATTAGTTCATAAAAACCACATTTTATGTATAAAATAAGATTAGGCGTTAATAATCTACAATATCACGAAAACGCACGTATCAACGCCAAAATAAACATGATATACACGTAAAATGCCCAGAAATGGGGGGGGATAAGCAATTTATATTCCGAATCAGCTTTGAGGTCGTCGGCTCCCTAGCCCTTCTTATCAGCTCCTCCTGCGAAAGGATCATGGCCGCACCTGCAAAGAGAAGAAAGATCAAGGTGAGCGTATATGGACAAGTCCGATAAGCGTCGATCAAGTTTAAAACTGCAGGTCCTTGCAACGCTAACGAAACAAAGATAATAATAATGAAATGAGACAAAAGAAACATCTCAGAATATCCATAAAATAAGTTCCAACATCACAGAAAAAGCCACCAGGCTGAAAAGAAAAGAGTTTAAAGGCCCAAACATGGCCAACAAAAGTACAAAGTACAAAACAACGGTGCTACTAACAAAAGCCCTAAAATAAAATAAATCTCAACAAAACTCAAAGCATGGTCACCGGTGTCCACCAAAATCCTCCTGGGCAATCATGGACTCAGACTCAGCGTCAGCGACTCATCACGTACACAGCAACGATCTCTGGCTCAGGGTCTAACATGTGACACCCAAGAGAAAGGGGCACATGTCAGCAAGTCTGGAAGACTTGTGCAAGTGAAACTGAAAGTACAAGTAAGAGCAACCTAGCAGTTCTAGCATGATGCAATGACATGGCAGTTTAAGTATGAGTGCAGCAGGTAAAGAAAACAACGAGTAGCTAGCATGGCATGGCAAGTGTGGCAAGGACTAATAACATTTACAAGGATTTCTCTAGTCATGTTTTCATGTCATTTGCAGAGTTTACGCCTTACAGCTGAAATGACTTTCTTTCACACTGATTGGCCGCTTAACTCCGCCCCACCCAGAGTTTACGCCTTACAGCTGCAGTTGCTGATCAGGCAGACTCCCAGCTGATTGGCCGCTTAACTCTTACCCCATCCCACGTGTATCGAGCCAGGGCCTTACCCCCGAACGGTATGCTCGCTTTTGGATCACGAGCCAGGAAGTGTTTTTAACAAGTATGGCGTAGGGGGTGCACCTAGCCAGGACAAGCAAGTACAAGTATGTAGCGTGTGCTACGAATGCAATATTCAACTTGGATGACATGTAGAATGCAATGCATGGCAGTTAAAAGTGCGTACAGATAAGGAAAGTAAACGTGACAGTTTAGTATGCATGAACATCAAGTTTAAAGGGTGGATCTAGCCTTCGTTGTCAAGCTAGATCAATTAGGTGACGGATCTAGTTTCGTTGTCAAACTAGATCAAATAGGCGTCTAGCCAGCTATCATTTCACTGGCTAGTCTCTTTTACGCTAAAAGCAAGGAAGTGGCCTAAAAACATGGCCCCTACACAAGAGTTGGCAAGTTTCACTTGCCTGCAAATACGACGTCTGGGCACACCGTCCAATGAGTCCAAAAAACACAATTATCTACGTGCACAAGTCCACCGGCCTAAAGTCCATATTATTAATCTTGATTAGTGAATTTAAAACATTTAAAATACTTTGAAAATACTGATTTTAGTCTTGATTAGCATGCAATTGGGTTGGGGGTCCTAGGGGTGCAAAACGTTACCCTCAACACGACGCGAAAGCTACACCGGCGTCGGGTAGCGACGCCGGGGGTTGGAATAATAGAACGCGCTCCAAGTCCTGATTCCAATATAGTTTCCTCGCTGGAAAGTTCAGAGCATCAACCCGGGCGACGATTTCAGATTCCAAAGCTCGCACGTGCGACGACGGGCTACGACGTGCGACGACGTCGTACGCGGCAAGTCGTCGAAGAGAACACTCCTAGGTGGGGCCCACAGCAGTCCTAGGTGCCTTTGGGGAACCCACAATAACTCTGGAGAACTTGGGGGGCCCACGGAGGCAAGTGGTGCGACGGATGCGGGGTTGCGACGAGTGACTCTCGGTCGTACCCCTCCAATGCGGGAGAATTCCTCGGTCGCTGCGAGAGAACGGGGCTGTGCAGCAGCGGGGGTCGGTCACAGCGGCGGGTGCGGGCGTTTCCTTCGGTCAGACCGATAGGGACCGTCGGTCGTGCGCTTGGGATGCGGGGTTGCAGCGTTGCAACGTTGCAACGTTCGGGCGCTCGGTCACAGCGGCCGCTTCCTTCGGTCGGGCACGGAGCGGAGCGGGGCGACAGAGCGGGCGACAAGCGGGGGGTCGGTGCGGAGCGGGGCGACCGGTCAGAGCGGGCCAAGCGATCGGTCAGGTCGATGGAACGGAGCGGGGGTGCTGCAGCGTGCGGAGCGGCTTGGGTGCGGGCGGGGGCTTCGGTCGGAGCGGGCGAACGGGGCGATTTTCCTCGGTCGTGCGGGGGCTGAACGTCGCAACGTTGCGACGATTCGTCGCAACGTCCAAAATGACTTTGGAAGAGGCTAGGGCTAATTTCTTTGGAAAAATAGGACTTGCTAGGGGTTGCTTATATAGTGTAGGTGGGTTGACTTGGTCTAGGGCTAAATCTAATAGGATTAGAATTCAAAAAGATTTGAAATTTGAATTTAAACTTCTCCAACCCAATCTAGGATTTGACCAGGTCCAAATGAGCTGGAAATTGGCTCAAAAATTCTTTAAAACGTTTAAACTCAAATAAATTTTATTTGGCCGAAATTAATTTAAAAATAAATTATTAAAAATAATATAAAACTTGTAAAAATTATAAAAGTGGTCAAATAAACTCCAAAAATTATAAAATAAATATCGTTGTGATCGTGGCGACGAATGTGAGCTAACTAAGAAGACGGATCTCAAATTCGAACGTCGGACGACGAAACTAAAAATAGAAACGTCTCCCGTCAAAGTGAAAATCGTCACGTCTCATCAAGTGAGTTTAAATTGTGGGAAAACGACTCGAGAAGTGTCGTTCCAGGATAGTGCCACTATTTAATACTCTCAGAGACGTTCGCAACGGCATATCACACAAAAGTGTTCGCAAACAACCAAAGTCTAAAACAAACACGTGCACGGCCAAAAGCACGTGCACGAAAAGCGTACGACGAAAAGTGGTCGTTACATCCTCCCCACCCTTAGAATAAAGTCCGTCCTCGGACTTTCTAATATAGCTAGTCGCTCTAGTAACTACCCCAATCAAGTCACTTTATAATTCAAACCAAGTATAGTCATTACAAGTGCTCATATATGCACTAGGTAGTCAAACATTATTACTACCAACACTTATATATTCACGTACGTATACACTTATACCTATTATAGTCCGTCAACTTCATACATGTATTCTCAATCAGGTATATAAACATACATCCCTTATATCACTGCTACTCACAACAGTAGTTCAGATACTTATATAGGATAGTCTCACACTTAGCCAATACAATCATCGCTCTACCTATATGTAGCTACCTATGCACAAGCATCAAGGGTATACTACCCTCTAATATTCATCCATTACCAAGCATCTCAACACATATAGTCACACCATACCATTATTAAATCAAGTTCACTATATCTAATATACATTCACCACTACTATAATTTCACAATATATAGTCATTCAAATACACGCAATTAGTTCACCCATATATTCACATCACGTACGGTCCTATAACTATATTTACGACACGCCACATAGACCATAGTCATACCATACCTATAACTAAGCACATACTTACCCGTGCATGGTGCACTCCCATACACGCTAACATTTCATTTTCATACGCCAATCATACCATTATATAACTAGCACACCTACACACCTAGTTTTAGCTAGTACACATACGTTCACACAACAAGTCCTTAGTAAATAACTATACCGCAAGACCGGCACAAACACTCCTATCACTATACATACATCAAGCATTGCTATATTCAAACTACAACATACATTCAATATACTTAGAGTATACTCACTCAAGCTTGAGTGAGACTCAATACACATATCAGAATATTCCATATACGTAGCACGACATTCATACTTATACCATATCACTCCAATATTTATACGTCTACCAATACAACCATATACATACCATAAGTCATTCACCTAATATCTAGTCAGGTAATATTCACATGGTTAAATCAATCTATATACCATAATAATAATACAGACATCAGCACACGTATAACTATAATACACTCCCTAATACATACGCATTCATCGTATAGTCACACACATGTAACATATATTCACACCATAGCCTACTACCTATAATTAGTATACTAACACATCCACACATACATAATTAAGATGTGCAATGGTCGTGTATACCTCACGGTATGCACGCATGCGACATCCCGCGAAAGCAAACAATACCAATCAAAATTATAACCCTACTACCTATATATATATCACCTATATACTCATGCAACGAAACATAACTACTTACATATAAGCACATATATACCTACCTACGAGCACATACTCATACGTAATAATATATGGGTCATTCAATAGGCCTACTTACTTAACTATACATACACTTATTATTATCACACCTAGCACACACATAGCTTTACCAATCATTTTATTTCAACCATTATAAGTATCTCTTACTACATACACAACTTAGATATTCCAACGCTAATTCAAATATACACAAGCATCCCTAGTATAGTATATCTAACCACTCACAAGTCTATACATTCTAGCACACAAACAACTTCATAATATCACGAATAACTCCAAGTACATATATATATCACACAATAGGCAAGCATCAATATACTATGGGGGTAACACTCATTCAAGCCCACGTACACAACTTAGGTACGTGCACAACGACACCTCACAAGGGTCCAAGGGTCTACTAACAACTAAGGGTTGACACAGCCATTGACGGTCCCTAAGGCCTAAGCAATAAAGAGAGATCGAGGGCGAGACGAGGGAAGGATCGACAAGCACGAGTTCAGATAGGACGAATACGAGGAGACGGCTTGGTTGGACGAAACATTGACTCAAAGGTGAGGTTTAGGTTGAGGGAAAAAGGAGATGTAGTGATGCTTGAATAGAGTACAGAAAAGCAACTAGGATAAATAGCATAAGCTAAAATACGCAAAATTGAAAACGGTTGTACTTTAAAATCCTCATCTGAGAAGAAATGTTTGGGAATCGATAAAACGAGTTGTTCAAAATAAGTTTGAGTTGAATATTCATAATAAGAGAAAATGTTTTATTAGCTTATCAAAAATCATTAAGAAAAGAAGTAAAATCATTTACACGAATATTAAGGACATGGTTTAGAAAATTTTAAACGTCAGTAATTTAATATAATGTTGTCAAAAAAGTTTTTGAAAGTTAAAGAATGAAATCAAATAACGGGAAGAATTTAAACTCATGTTAAATGCTTACAAAACTTTTAGGCTATGGAAGTTGAAAATAATCAATTTGAAACTACTTTTAGAGAACCAGAGTTTGCCAAAAATGAGAAACTGATTTTCACAAGGTTCTTAATATACGAGCACAATAAGTCTGGTACGGGTATAAAAATAATTGAAAGTATGTATGGTGCACGGAAAAATAATAATAATGACTTAGTGTAAGAATTTTCAAGATCGAATCGCAAATCCTTAAAATCAAATCAGGGAGGGTCTAAAGCAGGAAGAGGTTATGAAAATAGTAGTTTGCAAAAATTTGGAATAGTGAGTACGACGAGTAAAAATCAACTTGCTGAAATCTGAAATTCCATGTGACATGAAAAGTATATTAAAAGTAAACACGAAGTATTATTCAAATGGCATAAATAAGAGGGAAAATTATAAATCGAACTGAGCAAAATAAAAGTACGGTTCAGAATAAAATTTAATATATGAAAAGACGACATGAGTACGAAAACATAGGCTGGGAAAATATTGTCAGCTAGAGTTCAAAATTCCGACGAACGTTTAAAAATTTAAATCAATGAAGAAGTATGAAGTATAAGTATATTAAAATTTTGAACAAATTTAAACATAGTGAAAGAGGAAATCGAAAGATACTTTTGGAAGATTCAAGATTGTAACGGAAAGGTTTGAAAATTGACGACGATCGTCATGGGGCGATCTCGTGATTCGAGGCAAGGAAATTGGTCAGGTGATCAAAACATTCGTATGCCTAGGATATGACTCAGGAGAGGCTACGGGAAACTCCTACGGTCGACCAACTAAAGATTAAAACTAAGCGCTAAGACTTCTAAAGGTTAGAGCGTAAAGAAATGCGTTCAGCTTGGTCCGAAATCGATGACCCCAAGCGAACGACAAAAGGAAATTCTAGAAGTCTAATATGGTCAGAGGTAGACAAGGACCACTAAGGTAACTCCTACGACGATCAAGTCAATTGCTAGAAGGGAGTCTAACTAACAATCAGGGGCCTCTAACTATCAAGCACAGACGTTTAACTAAGTCTTCTAATCACCTAGTGTCCTAAAAACGACTAGACTCAGGGCTTCTGACTCGGATGTTGCAATTTATTTAATGGACATTCTGTTATTATCGTTGTTTCGTTAATTCGCAATTGCAAGACTGGACCTGCATGGGCCACCAACAAAACCTGTCACGCCCCGCTTCCCAAAAAAAATGGAGGCGAAGCGTGAGAAGGTCCGCTCAGACTTGAAGCTGCAAAGCTACAAGTCCGATAAGCGTCGATCAAGTTTAAAACTGCAGGTCCTTGCAACGCTAACGAAACAAAGATAATAATAATGAAATGAGACAAAAGAAACATCTCAGAATATCCATAAAATAAGTTCCAACATCACAGAAAAAAGCCACCAGGCTGAAAAGAAAAGAGTTTAAAGGCCCAAACATGGCCAACAAAAGTACAAAGTACAAAACAACGGTGCTACTAACAAAAGCCCTAAAATAAAATAAATCTCAACAAAACTCAAAGCATGGTCACCGGTGTCCACCAAAATCCTCCTGGGCAATCATGGACTCAGACTCAGCGTCAGCGACTCATCACGTACACAGCAACGATCTCTGGCTCAGGGTCTAACATGTGACACCAAAGAGAAAGGGGCACATGTCAGCAAGTCTGGAAGACTTGTGCAAGTGAAACTGAAAGTACAAGTAAGAGCAACCTAGCAGTTCTAGCATGATGCAATGACATGGCAGTTTAAGTATGAGTGCAGCAGGTAAAGAAAACAACGAGTAGCTAGCATGGCATGGCAAGTGTGGCAAGACTAATAACATTTACAAGGATTTCTCTAGTCATGTTTTCATGTCATTTGCAGAGTTTACGCCTTACAGCTGAAATGACTTTCTTTCACACTGATTGGCCGCTTAACTCCGCCCCACCCAGAGTTTACGCCTTACAGCTGCAGTTGCTGATCAGGCAGACTCCCAGCTGATTGGCCGCTTAACTCTTACCCCATCCCACGTGTATCGAGCCAGGGCCTTACCCCCGAACGGTATGCTCGCTTCTGGATCACGAGCCAGGAAGTGTTTTTAACAAGTATGGCGTAGGGGTGCACCTAGCCAGGACAAGCAAGTACAAGTATGTAGCGTGTGCTACGAATGCAATATTCAACTTGGATGACATGTAGAATGCAATGCATGGCAGTTAAAAGTGCGTACAGATAAGGAAAGTAAACGTGACAGTTTAGTATGCATGAACATCCAGTTTAAAGGGTGGATCTAGCTTCGTTGTCAAGCTAGATCAATTAGGTGACGGATCTAGTTTCGTTGTCAAACTAGATCAAATAGGCGTCTAGCCAGCTATCATTTCACTGGCTAGTCTCTTTTACGCTAAAAGCAAGGAAGTGGCCTAAAAACATGGCCCTACACAAGAGTTGGCAAGTTTCACTTGCCTGCAAATACGACGTCTGGGCACATGCCGTCCAATGAGTCCAAAAAACACAATTATCTACGTGCACAAGTCCACCGGCCTAAAAGTCCATATTATTAATCTTGATTAGTGAATTTAAAACATTTAAAATACTTTGAAAATACTGATTTTAGTCTTGATTAGCATGCAATTGGTTGGGGGTCCTAGGGGTGCAAAACGTTACCTCAACACGACGCGAAAGCTACACCGGCGTCGGGTAGCGACGCCGGGGGTTGGAATAATAGAACGCGCTCCAAGTCCTGATTCCAATATAGTTTCCTCGCTGGAAAGTTCAGAGCATCAACCCGGGCGACGATTTCAGATTCCAAAGCTCGCACGTGCGACGACGGGCTACGACGTGCGACGACGTCGTACGCGGCAAGTCGTCGAAGAGAACACTCCTAGGTGGGGCCCACAGCAGTCCTAGGGGCCTTTGGGGAACCCACAATAACTCTGGAGAACTTGGGGGGCCCACGGAGGCAAGTGGTGCGACGGATGCGGGGTTGCGACGAGTGACTCTCGGTCGTAACCCCTCCAATGCGGGAGAATTCCTCGGTCGCTGCGAGAGAACGGGGCTGTGCAGCAGCGGGGGGTCGGTCACAGCGGCGGGTGCGGGCGTTTCCTTCGGTCAGACCGATAGGGACCGTCGGTCGTCGCGCTTGGGATGCGGGGTTGCAGCGTTGCAACGTTGCAACGTTCGGGCGCTCGGTCACAGCGGCCGCTTCCTTCGGTCGGGCACGGAGCGGAGCGGGGGCGACAGAGCGGGCGACAAGCGGGGGTCGGTGCGGAGCGGGGCGACCGGTCAGAGCGGGCCAAGCGACTCGGTCAGGTCGATGGAACGGAGCGGGGGTGCTGCAGCGTGCGGAGCGGCTTGGGTGCGGGCGGGGGCTTCGGTCGGAGCGGGCGAAACGGGGCGATTTTCCTCGGTCGTGCGGGGGGCTGAACGTCGCAACGTTGCGACGATTCGTCGCAACGTCCAAAATGACTTTGGAAGAGGCTAGGGCTAATTTCTTTGGAAAAATAGGACTTGCTAGGGGTTGCTTATATAGTGTAGGTGGGTTGACTTGGTCTAGGGCTAAATCTAATAGGATTAGAATTCAAAAAGATTTGAAATTTGAATTTAAACTTCTCCAACCCAATCTAGGATTTGACCAGGTCCAAATGAGCTGGAAATTGGCTCAAAAATTCTTTAAAACGTTTTAAACTCAAATAAATTTTATTCTGGCCGAAATTAATTTAAAAATAAATTATTAAAAATAATATAAAACTTGTAAAAATTATAAAGTGGTCAAATAAACTCCAAAAATTATAAAATAAATATCGTTGTGATCGTGGCGACGAATGTGAGCTAACTAAGAAGACGGATCTCAAATTCGACGTCGGAACGACGAAACTAAAAATAGAAACGTCTCCCGTCAAAGTGAAAATCGTCACGTCTCATCGAGTGAGTTTAAATTGTGGGAAAACGACTCGAGAAGTGTCGTTCCAGGATAGTGCCACTATTTAATACTCTCAGAGACGTTCGCAACGGCATATCACACAAAAGTGTTCGCAAACAACCAAAGTCTAAAACAAACACGTGCACGGCCAAAAGCACGTGCACGAAAAGCGTACGACGAAAAGTGGTCGTTACAAGAAAGATCAAGGTGAGCGTATATGGAGAAGGTTACCATGATTGCAATACCTTTGGGCCAGAAAAACTGGGCGAATTGGTCGCCCTTAGTCAAGTTTGCATGCTTCCTAATGGCTTCGGGGATCTCCTCCAAGATCTTGGAGTTCTCCAGGTCTTGCCCCGCCAGGGTCACCCCTTTATTCACTAAGGGATTCAGCATCCCCCAGTTCGACCACAACATCGAGTCCACCGGCATCAAGACAAAGACAAACCTTTCCCTCCATTCTCTCACCTCGCTCGGAAGCTTAAGGATGAGATGACGGCCCCTCCTCATACTAGCACAATGATACATCCCCCTCTTCTTCGTCTCAAAGTAATGCTGGAAGAGCGATATGCTTGGACTTATCCCGCTAATAGTGCAGAGGACAACGAAGCCAACCATTGAGTTGATGGAGTCCGACATCAGTTGGAAGAGAGGAAGCTCAAGCAAGTTCTGCAAGTGAAGGAGGTGGGGGTTGAGCGAAAACTACAGGTCGAGTTCGAAGGTCGGGTAGTAGACTCCGACTTCGTTATCCATTGGCGAGCAAACCCTCTCATTGGATTCGGGGAAGCAAAATGCGCAGGGTGGCCACATGTATTTGTAGCAGATCTCGGAGAGATTGATGGTGCTCATTCTGCACTGGATAGCCCTGATCTCCTCCAGAACAGTGCCCCTGACTCTACCGAAGCCCGATCCGAGCCATCACTTTCTCCTCCTAGGCTCCCCCTGCACCGTCGACGATGAAGTAATGGTAGGATGTGCTTCCCACTCCTCCGGCCACACCATCGTCTCCTCCGCAGCTACTGCACTCCGACTCCCAGGCCCTCCAGAGCACCCCTCTGCATTCGGATTGGAAGCTGAAGAACCAGAAGCCATTGATAGATCGGACTTCCTGTTTCGAACTCAGATGACGGGGGTAATTGTTACGACCTCAAGATCAGCCCAGTTGATCTAGGCCCACATGTTCAAAGCCCAAGCCATGGCCCACCAAATCTCTCCAATGAGACCTAATTCACCAAGGCTTGGAGAAGCTCGCCCAAGCAGAGCGGCAAGCACGCCATCCGTATCAGAGAGAAGAGCCATCCGGCTGATCGCACATGTTCTACGATAGCTCGCCCCAGTGTAGCTTGCCTCAGAGTAGCTCACCCCAGATGCTGCTCATCTACCAGTCCACCCTATGGACGAGGCAACCCACCACTAACACCAATGCCAGTTTCACTACAGACAAAGTTTGACAAAAGCGTAACTGACCGCTTTACCACCTGACAAACTGCCAAAAGCACGCCTAGCCGTTTCGTCGCCAAACAGCTTGACAAAAGTGCCACTGACATTTACGGCTCTGACCACCTAACAAAATCATGCCTGATGCGTTTGGCCCTTACATCAATGGTCGAATCCTTGACACCCTGACACCGCCAGCTCAGTAAAAGCAACCGACTCCAGCAGCCTATAAATACCCCCTCTCCCACAGTAAGAGGAGGGTGGGTTGGTCGAGTAATCTGTAAGAAACTCCTCACACATCTACTTATATTCAAGGTCGAATATCCTCCACATATTCACGCCTTCCACACTAGTTCACCACGCAAGCGCTGATCTGCCTATAAGATCGCCCGTCGTATCCGACATTCTCTCATCAGTCATCAACTGACTTAAGCATCGAAGGGGCTGCGGGCTGACAGCAGGCCCAGCCTTTTTGATGAGTTGCTCTTCTTGTAGGAAGTTTGCCCCAGCTGCCAGTGAGCATGCGACCTGCGGCATCCATCTCCAACCGACAAGCGAACCTCATCAACTAGCGGGTGATCTACTCTGATTGATAGACGATCTTGAGATCCTCGCCTACAAATCGTCCTCGAATCGTGATTAGCCTTGCCATCACCCCCAAACACTTGTAATCAATGTGACATTGATTCCCTGCATCAATATAAATTCATTGTAAGCGGATTCTACCCCGCAACAATTACCATCCCACCAGAAATGCTTTTCCAAGCTAAGTGTTTGGTATCCATTCGACTTAAAATTTGCAATGAGAAGTCGATGACAACACCTACGGTGTCTAGAAGCCAGCCATCCCTCCCGTGGTGCTCTTAGAATACCTTTCATTCTTTCGAAAATGAAGGTAATAGTTCGGTTTCCATGAGCACCGGCTATCAAGATATAAATACATCTAAAAATTATTTCCTATTTTCTATATTTTTAGCAGTTACAACAGCAAATGCTAACGAAAAAAGCCGCCATTTGCATCCACTCATGTGGCCACCAATAAGCATCCAACATATTTTCCAAAAAATGTGTGCCATCTATACTTAGGACTGGCCGTTAATACTTGAAACCTTCAATTGATGGTCCAAATGACCAAAACACGCCTATAAAATGTGCCACTCCTGGTCTGATAGTGTCGGATGTAATCTTATCACTGTTTCAGGATTGCTTTTCTTGATGTCCTCTAAGTACTGTGGGAGCCTCTGATATGACTCCTCCCAATAACCAAATATCCTAGCTAATTCCTTTGATCTAGCCATACATGCTTTGTAAAATGACATGCTTATATGTAACATGGTGTGTATGGCATCTTGGATTTCAGCCGATGACATATCAAGCTTTGTCTTCATTATTGGCATAAATTTGTTACTAATGAAAGTTGATGTGGCTTGATTATGATCAATATTCAGCATGTGATTATTACTGGTATCTTTATCGCCTACTTTCGTTATCTTAAACCTCCCAATTGTTCTTTTTCAAACTGCTGCATGAATTCTCCAAGGATAATTTTGACTCGCCTCATCTTGGGTTTGTGGATTCAACTCAAAATGTAGGCCACATATCACGAAATAACTTGTCTCATTTGACTTGATTGGTCTGAATGATACATTGTGCAAGATGCTCCATTCTGTAATTGCTTTAATCAAGTCGGTCTTTGTATCATATAGATCACTGACTTTAAACACTCCACTATTGCTGGAAATCCTTGACTCTTCCACATGTCTTTCTTGAGTATTTCTCATAACTGTAGTATTAACACTTTGCTCCTCCTCTTTTTCATTTGGCAACGACTCTTCAAATGACATATATATATATTATCAGCAACCAATTTATGTATCCACTCTGTATCGTCTGCATTCAGATCGGCAGCATACTGCATGATATCCTCCCTTGCACCAGTAGGTCTATCGTTATCGGTGCCATTACTTTCTTCGTCCACTCTGACACGTATGTATCATGCCCCCATATCTGAAATACCCTTTTATGTGTGTATTTGTATCAAGCTCTCCATGCTGGTGTTCTCTGCTACTGTCTGGCATATCTGGCGTGAGCGCAACTGCCGGATCTTCCGCTTCAGGGCGTCCCCAAAGGACGTCCTTCTTGCTAGGCTCTCCTCTGATGTATTTGATGCTATGATATCTTGTGACCTTGAAGGTGTTGAGTCTGTGGATAGTCCTATTTTTGGGAACTGTGGGCTTTGTTAAGCTGGTTTTTTGTGCGCCTCCCCAGTAGAGTTTTTTCCTTGTTCTTGGTATTGGCCATGTAGATCTGGCGTAAGGTGACTACTTCCCAGCCTTTCCCCTACCTGATCTGCTTGTTGGTCTGTGCCCTGATGTAGTCCCTTGTTTATATATATACACACACATACGTATATATATATATATATATATATATATATATATATATATATATATATATATATATATATATATATATATATATATATATATATATATATATATATATATATGAAAAAGGGTATCTAAGGTGCCTCCTTAGATGAAAATCTAAGGAGGTGTCCCCATTTCCCCACATCTCCTACAATTGTTTTGGAAATATTTTTTCATGGGGTTGTTGTTCACATCATGGATGATCAACATACCAAATTTCAAGGGATTCCAATACTTTTGTAGCCACCATCTACCCCTTACAACTTCAACAGTCTAAAACGTGCTGAAAACCCCATGATATTGCAAGGGGTAGATGGAGGCTCATAAAGTATTGGAATCCCTTGAAATTTGGTATGTTGATCATCCATGAGGTAAACAATAAACCCATGAAAAAAAATTTCAAAAAAAATATGTGAGATGGGTGGAAATGGGGGCGCCTCCTTAGATTGAATCTAAGGAGGCACCTTAGGATCCCTTTACCCATATATATATATATATATATATATATATATATATATATATATATATATATATATATATATATATATATATATATATATATATATATATATATAGCGATCTTCCGTTGCGAAAAAACCCGTGCGAAAACAATTTTTTTATTTTTTTGAAATTTTTTTTTTCAAAATTTTTTTTTGATGTTTAATCCATACAATTATATTCCCCAGGGAAAATAATGGGTGAACCCGTTGGGCATTAGAGCACACATCCACCCGTTAAAAATTTAACAGTCTCAAAACGTGCGAATTTGATGAAATGCCTTGATCGAAGGCCAAATGACATTATTTCTCAACCATTATTTTTTGAGGGGGGTATAACACCATATAATGAGGGTGGAAAAAAGAATTTTTGAAAAAAAAATTTCAAAAAAAAGATAAAAACATTTTCGCACCGTGCGAAATGTTCTCATTTGAAAATTTTCATATATATATATATATATATATATATATATATATATATATATATATATATATATATATATATATGCCCACGGAAAATAGATGGCCGTTTTTCTCGGATCAAGCGATCTGCGGGCGACTGCTAAACCTGGCGGCGCTGAGGGCGTTCCGGTCAAGGGGCGATCTGAGGGCGGCTCAAACAAGGGAGGAGATGGCATTCCGGTCAAGGGGAGAGAGGATGCGGCTACCCTGGGTGGAGGCAGCCTTGGGGCGGCGACGGGACAGGGTTCTGCACCTCCGACTGGTGGTGATTTCTCAGTCGATAAAGAGAAAGCCTCAGGCGATTGGGGTGAGGATTCTGTAATGAATCTGGACGATCAGGGCTGGCAAACGGTTGTTCATGGAAGAAGGAGAAAGGTAAATCAATTGGGAACTGAGCTCGTGTGAATAGTAGATGGGCTTCCTCTCGGCCATTGGGACAGGGTCCTTCTCGACCATTGTCTCGCTGGAGGCCTATGACTCGAGGGGCTCCCTCTCGGCTAGATCTAGGTCCTGCTGACCGGCCCCACCATCAGTATCATTAGCAAACCATACTGGCCGTCAATTGTTTGATAGAATGCCTGTTAGGCCTCAAGCTGAGATCAGAATCAATCCGGATGTTGGTAAGAGGTCGTGGATAGACATTTGCTCAAATCGTCATAAGTATGCTGACCCTCTTGTCATGACCCACATCCTGCCAGAATCAAACCCCGATGGTATTCCTAAAGTTAAGGTGGCAAATGCACTGGTTGATTATGGTGCTTCAAGATGGAACAATATGCTTGTTGGGTATGTTCTTGGCGATGTACCCTATTTTGGGCAAATTAAAGCTTGGACTGATCGCATGTGGAAATTGAAGGGAGACCTGAGAATTTTCAGCCGTGAAAATGGGTTTTTCTATTTTCGTTTTGAAAACGTAGCCGATTGTGTGAGCATACTACAGGGGGGCCCTTGGTTGTTTGATGGACGTTTGGATGTGCTACAATGTTGGAGCCCTACTGTTAAACATGAAAGGGATTTCTTGACTGCAGTCCCAGTTTGGATCCAACTTCATCATATGCCGCTCTCTATGTGGACAATGGATATTCTCAACATCATTGCTAGTAGGGTTGGTGTTCCTTTATGCCTTGATAGAGCCACATCTAATATTGACAGAATTCAATATGCCCGTCGTCTGGTGGAAGTTGACGCAAAGGGGCCCTTGCCTAAGGAAATTTTGGCAAATGTGGAAGATGGTTCTCAATTCGTGATTGAAGTTAAGTATAAGGGTGAACCCCCAAGGTGTAGCAGCTGCTCCTGTTTCGGGGACACCGATGCTCAATGCCCGACTGGTAAAGAGGCTAAGAGCACCCCAGCTGCTGATTCTCGTTCTAATCCCATTGGAAACAAGAATGCACCCGTTGTACAAGGCCCTATTGATGTTTTAGAGTTGGGCAAGTCTGACCTTGAGTCAGTTCCCATCCACACAACCCAGGTTGCAGCAGTTCATGAAGGGAGGCTGGATAAAACACTTCAGCATGGAGACAGCCGTCCAGACCGCCAAGTATTTCTGGGGAATGCTCTAAGGGTATTGGGCCAGCTGCAAAGGAGTTCGGGACAGGTTTGAATTCATCAGCAGGATGGCAGTGTTTGAATAATTGGAGGAAGCTTGGCTTGCTTGCTAGGATGGCAGTGTTTTTGATGAAGGGGGTTCAAAATATTGCAACTTTAATGTTGATGCATCTCTCCATGTTGATAAAGATGTTTCTGATACTGACCCAGAGTTGGTCCCCAGCCCAGAACCAATGAATCCCAGGCCGCTGATTGATTCTACACTAGCAGCCCCCTCTCTCTTGCAGGAAACTAATATTTTAGTAGACCTACTCACCACTACAAACCCTGTGTGGCAATCAGAATATGTGGCTCTGAAGGAATCAGCCTTAGAATCAAAGGGGAAACAGATGCTTAAGAAGCCGGAATCATCTACAGCACCTCGTCGTAGCTCGCGCATTACAGGTGGCAGCGGAGCTCCTTCTACCATTGCCTAAATGTCTGTGCTCTTTTGGAATACAAGGGGGCTTAACTCCTCGACTAGGAGGAGTGATCTCAAGCAGATGATTCGTCAGATTCGTCCCTCTATTGTTTGTTTATTCGAGACTAAAGTAGAGATGCAGTTCGCCCATAGAATCTCTAAATGTTTTCCTTGCTCTTGGATTAGTTTTGATAATAGACTTCATCACACGGGTGGCCGCATTGTCATCCTCCTTGACCCTGCCTCTTAGAGCGTCACTATTCATTCCTCATCCTCTCAACACATTACCATGATCTTCACTAACACAGTGGGTCTTAAGGCCGCTCTTACTGTTGTGTATGGTTTCAATCTTGCCTCCCTTCGTCATCAGCTTTGGGATGCTCTTTGCATGGATGCTACTTCTCTTACATCAGTGCCATGGCTTGTCTGAGGGGATTTTAATTGCGTCCGACACTCTAATGAGAAACTGGGAGGGCGTCCCCTTGATCCTATTACTACGAACACCTTTAATGCTTGCATTAGTTGCTATTGTTTGCTTGATATGAAGAGCGTTGGCAAACGCTTAAGCTGGAATAATAAGCACCGGGGTGCAGGGTGTATTGCCGCCATGCTTGACAGAACTCTTTGCAATACAGATTGGATTCATCTTCTGCCAAACTCCTACACAGAATATCTAAATGCTGGGACTAGTGATCACTGTCACATGCAAGTCTTTCTACAACCAAAGGTAACCTCGCACCCTAAACCTTTTAAGTTTTATAATTCTTGGTGTTTGAATCCGGGATTCCATGAACTTGTTCTTTCGGTTTGGAATCGGCCCATCCCAGACTTTACCCCTATGTTCAAACTTGTTTGTAAGCTCAAAGCTTTTAAACAAGTGCAAAAACACTGGTCCGCTAGATTTCAAAATCAAAGCGCTGAATTCCGCAGCATCTTAGATCAGCTTCAAGCCGATCCTCTTTTGCATTACAATGATCTATTACAGAAGCAGGAACAGGATGCCACATTCAGATTAGCCCAGGCTCTAGATGTGGAAGAATCAGATATGAGGCAAAAAAAGTCGTCAGAACTGGCTTAATTTGGGGGACAGGAATACACAGTTTTTTATACAGCCTTGAAAGCTAGGCGCAGCAACAATAATATTAATCACCTCTTTACAGCTGAAGGTGTGCTTAATTCCAGAACTGAATTTCTGAGGGAGGAAGCCCAATTCTTTTACAAAAATCTATATCAGCAGGAGGACTATTGGACCATTTTTCCCAAACTCACTCCTAAACGAAAACTCACCCCTCTTGGTACAGCTTGGATGGATAGGAATGTTACAGCAGATGAAATTACGTTAGCAGCATTTCAGATTGGGAAAGATAAAGCCCCTGGGCCAGAGGGGTATAATGCACACTTTTATCATCATAATTGGCCAATAATTGGAGAAGATGTTATTGCCGCTGTCAGTTCCTTTTTCAGATCAGGTTCCATTTTTGCGCCAAATTAATCACACTTTTTAACCCTGATCCCCAAGAATTCAAATGCTTCCAATCTAAGTGATTATAGACCCATACCATGTTATAATGCCACATACAAAGTAATTAGTAAGATTCTTTGTAACAAATTAACGCAGGTCATAAGTGGGTTGATCTCGACCAATCAAGCTGCATTTATAACTGGTTGCCATGTGGCCCTTGGAAATTCCTTCTCCAAAGTCGCAGTAAATCCCAGAAGCTTATTAGACGCATTGTGAATGACAGTGCATTTACTTCCTGTTGGTATGATAACTGGTTGCCATGCGGCCCTCTTTCCCTCCTGCATCAAGTTCCTCATGGATCTGACAACAAATTGGTCATGGATTACTGGTCGGGTTCTGATTGGATTCATGATCCGGAACTTGATAATTTACAACCTCTTCTCCATTCTAGGTCACGGTGGTGATACATGGGAGTGTATTTCTGGATCTTCTTATACCTTTCGGGAAGCTTGGGAGGGTTGCTGCACCAGAAAAGACCCTTTCCATTACCACAACATTGTATGGTTTAGTAAACATGTGCCCAAAATGGCGATTACCCTCCTGAGGGCATTTCATGGTAGGGGTGGCAATTCGGGCCGGTCTGGTCTTATCGGGCCGTGCCGGCCCGGCCCGGTTTTCTTAAAGGACTGGGCCGGCCCGGTCCGAGAAGATTTCGGGCCATTCCGGAGAGGCCCGGGCACGGTCCGATAAAAATTCGGGCAGCCTGGCCCGGTCCGATAGGGTTGAATGAATTATGTATTGTGACAATATTTTATCATATTTTTAAACACAAACTTGTCTCATATGCTTAAAGATGCATCGAAATGGAGCACGAAAGAAGAGGATTAAGTGGGTTGCATAAGGTGATGTGTCCTATATTATTTTCATTTATTTGGCAAGATGAAGTAACATGTTTGGTGGTTCTTTGTCTCTTCTCGAAAACTGAGATCGACCCCCAAGATCCGAAGACAGTTGGCACTGGCGGGAAGTTGTTAAAATTTATGATATTTGGACCTTGATCTGATAAGATTCATGACATTGGACTCAACACCATAAATGAATGCACATTACTGAAATCCGCTTTAGATTAGTGTGTGGTCAAATTGAAGTGGGACAAATAAATGCTTTTCGTGCCGTGCCGTGCCGTGCCGCCCATAGGCAGAAAAGCTTGGCCCGAGTCCGGCCCGAAAATGAACCGGGCCGGTCCGGTCCGGTTCGATAAGGATTTCGGGCCAAAATTGTTGGCCCATGAACGGTCTTATCGTGCCAGGCCCGTGCCTATCGTGTCGGGCCGAAAATTGCCACCCCTATTCCATGGTAAGTTACTCACCAGAGAAACCCTTCATAAATGGGGGGTTGCTCCTGTGCAGTCATGTGTTCTCTGTGAAGATGGATCGGTGGAGAGTATTGATCACTTATTCTTTGAATGCCCATACACTCGTTATATCCTTTGCATGAGCTTGCTTAAATTCGGAATTACTGCAGAGCCGTCTACATTAAGTGAAATGGGGGATCTTATTCTAGCTCGCTATACAAAAAAAATACTGTGTGGGTATTTTAGCTAGAATGGCCCTTGCTTGCATGGTCTGGCATATCTGGAAACAACATAACTGGAGGATTTTTGCAGGGAAAAGGAAGGATAAAGTTAATCTATTCGAGGATATTGCTGCTGATGTCTGTATTGCTCTGCGGGATATTGATATGGATCAGCCTTTAGCATCTACCCCTTTTTCCAATTGGGGTTTTCTGGTTCCTTGATTTTATTTTGCTGCTATTATTTACATAGTACTTTTATCTCGCTAGTTGTGCCTATTTAGAGTTGGGGTTGTAGTGGGTGACGACGCTTGTACCCTCTTCCCCATCTCCCCTTTTCTAATGGGTTACTACTAGTGGTGAAGTTTTGTATTTTTTATTAGTATATATAAAGTTTTACTCTTACTAGCCTATATATATATATATATATATATATCTCTCTCTCTCTCTCTCTCTCTTCAAATGCGAAAAAAGGCTTTTCGCACCGTGCGAAAAGATTTTTATCTTTTTTTTGAAAATTTTTTTTCAAAATTTTTTTTGTGATGTTAATCCATACAATTATATACCCCAGGGAAAATAATGGGTGAACCCATTGGGGATTAGAGCACCCATCCACCTGTTACAAATTTAACGGTCTCAAAACGTGCGAATTTGATGAAATGCCTTGATTGAAGGCCAAATGACATTATTTCTCAACGATTATTTTTTGAGGGGGGTATAACAACATATAATGAGGGTGGGAAAAAGAATTTTTGAAAAAAAAATTTCAAAATAAAACTAAAAACATTTTCGCACGGTGCGAAATGTTCTCATTTGAAAATTTTCATATATATATATATATATATATAGGAGGGATCAAATGACCCCCAAAAATAACCCCCAAAAATGACCCCCCCTATCAAAAATCCTATGCCCCCCATGTTTTCGGAAGATCCGAACCGTTCATCTTGATCTTCACCCTCTAAATACCTGACCCACCAATTTTCAACCCGATCACATGTGTTTTGCCTATTCTTCCATCCGACCCAAATTTAACGGTTTCACATGAACAGAACTTTTGCGAATGGTTGATGAACGGGCAAAACACATGGGACCGGGTTGAAAATTGGTGGGTCAGGTATTTAGAGGATGGAGATCAATATGAACGGTTCGGATCTTCCGAAAAATGGGGGGCATAGGATTTTTGATAGGGGGTCATTTTTGGGGGTTATTTTTGGGGGTCATTTGATCCCACCTCATATATATATATATATATATATATATATATATATATATATATATATATATATATATATATATATATATATATATATATATATGCCCACGAGAGGGTGGCCTGGTGGTAAGTCATACCACTCCAAAGCCAAGAGTCATGGGTTCAAGGCCTTTGGCCTACATGGGTTGGTATTTGTTGGGGGATTATTTACCTGGGGCTACATCTCCCCTCTCAGACTTACCCGGGGACCATTGAGGGCACGGAGGTTTCCCCCAGTTTATATAGTCTCGGCTGGGCTCTCACCTTACCCTCCTATGTCGAAGGCGGGGGGGAGGGGGTTGGGGATTTTTCTGGGTTGTCTATATATATACTAGTCATGAACCGTGCCCGCGGGCACGGTTCATTTAAGATTTTTCCCTACGAAATCTTTGTTCCCTAAGGAATTATTTCCACGGCCAAAATTGCGCGCAACAAAAAATTAGCGTAAAAATATTTAGCGACACGGAAACCTTCGGTGCGGAACAACAAATTCGGCGTGGGCGCTTTCGACACAGAACAACAAATTAGTGTAAAAAATCGACGCAGAAAAAAAAATTAGCCTAAAAAATTTCCTTCGGCTCGGGAAATTATTCTCATCTTTCCCCCATATGTCGAAGAGACGGTGGGCCCCGTGTTGACAGAGAGATCATTCGATCTGCAGCAGATATGTTGTTCCACCGCGAAATCTTTGTTCCCCAAAAAATTATGTCCACGGCCAAAATTTAAAAGAAAAACAAATTAGCATAAAATATTTAGCAACACGTGCACCTTTGTCGTGGGCACCTTCGATGCGGAAAAATTCGGCGTGGAACAACATATTCGGTGCAGGCACCTTCGGCGCAGAACAACGCGTGAGCACCTTTAGCACGGAACAACAAATTCGGCGTGGAACAATGCGCGGCGCATTCGGTGCGGAACAACAAATTCGGCGTTGGCGCCTTTGGCGTGGAAAATCAAATTAGCATAAAAAAATTTAGCGGCACGGGCACCTTCGGCGTGGGTGCCTTCGGCGCGGAACAACAAATACGATGTGGGCGCCTTCAGCGTGGAACAAAAATTTTAGCGCGGGCGCCTTCGGCACAGAACGACACGTGAGCGCCTTCGGCGCGGAACAACAAATTCGGCGCGGTCGCCTTCGACGTGAAACAACAAATTCGGCGCGGACGCGTTCGTCACAGAACAACGCATGAGCACATTCGATGCTGAACAAAAAATTTGGCACGGGCGTCTTGGGCACGTAACAATAAATTAGCATAAAAAATTGCGTCGGCGCCTTCGATGCGGGCGTCGTTTGTTGGCGCGGAACAACATGCGAAAGCATTCGGTGCGAAACAACAAATTAGCGTAAAAACTTTAGCGGATGCCTCCGGCACGGAACAACAAACCTCAAGGTATTTTTCGGTGACTGTATTAACTTAAATTTTTTTACGCAAATTTTTTACTTTGTTTGATTTAATGGATCATATTTCTCCACGATCTTTCACAAGACACTTTTAATTTCAAAGTTTTGGTTCCCAATACACTTTTTCCACCCAATTAACCTCTACAATCTTTCCCAATACACTTTTTCCACCCAAATTTAACTTCTACAATTTTCCCAATACACTTTTAATTTCAAAGTTTTGGTTCCCAAGACACGTCCCCCCCATTTAAGTTATCCTACTAAAATTTACACTAAATCCAATCTCAACCATTGATTTACCAAGATCAAATCCCAGCCACTCGTTATCTTGTTATAGTCCGCCCTAGAATTCAAAAAAGGTTGTCAAATGTGTAATAGATCCCCTTCAAAATCTTGGATCCCCTAATTTTACACGATCAGCAATAATTAAAAGCAATAATTTTTATTAAGTTCCCCTTAAAAAATTTAGTTCTTCAAATTTTAGTTTCCTACAGAATTAGTTCCTCTAAAAAATTTCAAATATTTATTTTTGCCTTAAAATTTAGTTCACAACTGGGAATTTAGTTTCCCTCAAAAATTTTCGTTTCTTTCAAAATATAAGACCATTCTGATTTAGTTGACCCCAAAATTTTAGGGATCCCCCCCCCCGAAATTTTTAAGTTCCAAAAATTATAGTTCCCCCAAAATTTAGTTCCCACAAAAATTTTAGTTCAATCTAACATTTTGTTCCCTCAGATTTAGTTCCCTCATGATTTAGTTTTTCTCAAAATTTTATGGAATTCTTTCTAACATTTTCACTTTATAAAAATTTTAGTTCCACTCAAAAATTTGTTAGCTTTAGAGAATGTAGTTCTTTCCAAAATTTTAGTTTCTCTCAAAAATTAGTTTCCTCTGAAATTTTAATGTTTTCCACGTAAAATTTTCACAAACTATTTCTATTAGTTGTAGTTGGTGAGATCATGTTGGTGAAATATAGCAGTCTCCTTTGTAAGTGGCAATGCAACAGTTTGCTTTCAAAAGCAGCAAGCATCAAATTCTTTGCCTTCCTGCCTACCACCAATATTTCATACATGCAAATCTGACATGTCCTTACTAAGCCACCCTCCTCTTTTTTCCATTTGGATCTAATCGAGGATGGTCCTCACGCACAGTATTTAGCAACATTAATTAAATATATTCCACTCAATATGGAGTTCAGCTTACACGGGCTCAACACGCGTGAAAACACATAATATCCAAACTCTCATAGGTGGTGGATTTAATTGAGTGATGTGAAAACAAAGAGGCTCCACATTTCCAGCTCTGGCTCTAACTCATTTTTGAGGGATTGTCTCTTGGTGGTGAACCCACCATATGTCCCAAGGGTGGTTGCAGTGGCATGATGTGCAACCTGACCTCAAATGGTCCACCAACCTACACCAAATATAATTAATATAACCAACATCTTATGTATGTAGCTATGATAAAATCACTACCCTAAACTTTTGACCCATCAGACGTGACCAGAAAGTGAATCAAATAGAGAATAATTGAAGAAATTAGAATACAAAAACACAAAAACAACTAAAATCAACAGCATAGGACAAAAGAAACTTAGTTCACAACAAAATGATCCCCTTTCCTCTCACATGCATAACAATCTCACACTAACATAGTAATAAGCTTCTACTACTCATGCACTTAAACAAAACAAAATATCAGTACTGGCATGATGACGATATTACATTAGAGAAACAAAACAAAACTTCCACGCATCAGCTTCATATTCATAAGACCTAACATAAAATTACAATGGATTTGATTTCTTTATCATATAAACCCCATAAATAACCTCTAGTTTAGTCTAAGAACCATGTCCTTGTGAGAATAACATTCCTCGCATTGCGCTAGTCTCTCCCCTTGAGAGTCCTCCACTGCTCCCTCATACACTGAGAATGAAGAGATCTGGCTTCTAGCAAGCTATTTAGCCAGCCATTCATGTGGAAGGACTTGATCATCAACGTCTTCTTCTTATTCATTTGCATTATATTGATCTACTACATTTGCATTGGACCAGCAAAGTTTGGAGCACTCAAATATGTTAACAGGAGTAGACTGCATGTGGACTCTGCATTGACATTGGCCTCTGGGATCAGCCTTGAAGCATGGGGAAGCCTTTTAGAGCATGAAGAATATGGTGATGAAGATTGGTCGTTTACTCTCGTGTGAGAACTTGGGCTCCCATTTTCTTTCCTCTGCCTGGCAAAAGACCACACATCTTCCTCAAAATCCTAAAAATTGGGCAACAATTTGTGTTATTCATAATTGATACTGGTAGGAAAAAAAACTGAGGAAGTACATACTGTACAATTGGTCCAACAGACTGGATTTATGCAATATATTCTCAAAAAACTGTCTTTTTTGTATTACAATCCTTGATGTTTATTTACAATTTACATTGATTTGATCATATACAGAACTATGAAAAGTTTTGGAGCTTTTTGCTAATGCTAATTCCATGTGAATCAAAACAACAGTTACTTCAAAGTTGACATTTAGTAATGTCTTGTGTAAACTGAGATTATCTGGCATCATTTGGAAATGTCCTGTAAATTGAGAATAATTAAACTCAGGTGTAATCTATGGCACCAAGTTGAAAATGCAATGTAAATACAGAAGCATTGTAAATACATACTTAATTTGTTTACACCCCTACTGGAATGCATAAAAGTAGGTTTTAAATGAACTTTTTGACAAACAAACCTAGAAATGAACCAAATAGTACATATGTAATTTCCTGTAAAATGACTAATACCAAATGTCATGTAAAACAAATAATCTCAGTTTAATTAAACTCTTCTTCCTTGTTCATTTGGTACCAAATTTTATAGAACACTTCTTCCTTGTTCAGTTTGGTTATGTCCTGCAACTGTAAAGTGAGAATTTGGTAATGTCCTGTAAACTGAGATTATCTTGCATCATTTGGTAATGTCCTGTAAACTGAGAATAATTAAACTCAGGTGTAATCTATGGCACCAAGTTAAAGATGTCAGTGGGCTAGACTATTTTCTGAGTTTTATTATTTATCAGTCATTTTATGTAATCATATATTGTCAACATCATCTTCAATTCCTTCTTGAGCTAATAATAAAAAAGTTTATCACGCTGAGCGTATATATTTATAGTGATCATAATACGTTGACAATTAAAAGCATTAAGAAAACTAAATGATACCATGAAATTCATCTTTGGTGTGTGAAGCATCATTATTGTCTTGAGGGAGGCAGCTGGAGAAGACTGGCGATGGTTCTGCTGATGTTACCTAAGATCTTCCAATGGCTTCATTTTCGTGAAGGCCAAGACATTTCAGAAGACGATGAATCTGTCATCTTAAGGTAAACACATAGCTATTCTTCACTTACTCAGATTGCCTCTCGAACTCAGATTTGTGTGTTTTGAGTTCTAACATGCAACAAATTGAAACTTCCAACTGTGATGAAACTGGGAGGAGTGTGAACAAAAATCTTGCATGCCTGTACAATCAAGTATCAACCCATGACAAAACCAAGTCAATTCCATGCACTAAAACTGAGGCAAAAATTTTCTATTTTGAACCTTCCATCTATTTCCAAAAATCCGAGATGTGATAATATTTATCTGGAATCAACCCAAAGGCTTTTGATTCCTAAAGATATACATCAGTCAATAAAACAACCAATAATCAGCTTCATTTCTATCAATTAGAAAAAAATTGGAATGAATTAGTAAAAAATCACAACCCTTGCAGATATATGAAGAGAAAAAAAGGATAGACCTTTTTTGGTTGGAGAGCGGGGAGTTGAATCCATCAACGACGAAGTTGGACTTGTCATTAGGTCTCCCTAATCTGCTTCACGGTGAGCAAAAGCACGTCATGGCCCCACGGCCATGGCATGCTTTCGCTCACCGTGAAGCAGATAAGAGCAACTAAGATGCTAGAGGTAGAACTCAAATGAGATCGATGAAACTCTAACCCAAAGTTTTTCTCAGTGGATGATGCTTGAGCGGCGGTAACGGCAACAAAGAAGCAAAACCCTCAGTGGTCAGTTGGATGATCGGCGATGGAAGGTGTCCCGAGGACGAGGTCAGCGATTGGGATCTCAGCTGGGCATGTAACGTAAACCAACAAAGAAATAATAGGTGTTCCCACAATTTTAGTCCATATATTCTTTTTTCCCAGTAATATACCATCCTCTTATAGGTTGTGTTTGGCTTCAAACAACATTCTAAGGTAAAAAAGGAGATCATGAAGGAAATTGCATTTCAACATATTTCACCTGCAACTAAGATTAAGTTATTATTTAATAGTAAACAAATAATTGCAAGGAAATATAGGGTACACGGCTCGTTTATCAAGCTCGTCCTTTTCATTTAGAAAAGCACAAACATAAAAGCATAAGAATCAAACTTAATCAAACTTGCAGAAATGTACATACTGCTTATGACTCAAAAATTAAGACATCTTAAAAGTAACATATTACCTAAGCATTTGGACCACAGAAACCAAATTTCAAATGATCAATCTTAAAATACAACATTTACTAAAAGAGAAACTTGAATGTTCATAGAAACCCAACATTTTAAAAGGACATTTTGGTACCTTGACAATGAAAGTCCTTGATCAGAATATTTCATTAACAACTTGGAAGGTAGAATCAGATAAAGATCTAACAGTAGTAGATGTGTTTAGTGTCAATAAAGGCTAGTCACAGAAGACCGATTTCTTCCAATCATAGAAAATGAACATAAGAATGGGATGACTCAGTAAAATAATCTATATAGATCAAAATAAAAATTTCATTAAAAACTATTATTGTTGTACATGATTGCATTGCCTAGAAACATGTGACTTGATTTTGTTCCATGCATACTCTTTATGTTGACCGTAAAATAATTTAAGCATAAAACTATTACAATTACATAATCAACAGTTAATGAGAGACTGAATAATCAAAACAAATAAGCTGAATAGCATAGTTCGTCATATTACAAACTCATTGCCAACCACATCCCAATATCGACATGGATATCATAGCTAAATTGTTTGTTTCTACTTTCGTTTCATCAAATAACTTGTACAGACAATTACTTTAAGATTTAAGCTCTAATATCAAAATTCTTATATATATATATATATATATATATATATATATATATATATATATATATATATATATATATATATATATATATATATATATATATATAAGATCCCTTTAAATATCACTCCCTGGTATGGTACAGATTCAATGTTTCAAAAATGAGCATCATTTTATTAAAAGCTTTCCTAGGGAAATTAGCCACCAAGGATAGCTTACAGAAGTGGTGGCCGGATATTAATCCTGGGTGCGTGCTGTGTGGCAGTGATGAGGCCGAAACACATCCCCACTTATTTTTCAGATGTGATTATTCTAAGTATATTATGCTCAGGTGCTTACTAAAAATGGGGATATCCGACCTCATTGATCCGATGCTGGAAGATGTTGGAGACCATTTCTTGTCATGTTATAGGAAGAAAGATACGTCGGGCATCTTGGCACGTACAGTACTATCAGTTGTTGTGTGGCACATATGGAAGGAGAGAAACAGAAGGATTTTTGAGGGTAAGGCGAAGCCGAAGACTGTTTTGTTTGAGGACATTTCAACTGCAGTTCCGGTAATACTCCATGATCTCGATGGTGATAATCAGGAGACAAAGCAAGCTATGGAAATGTGGGAATTTAGAGATGCTGGCTAGGGAGCTTTGCATTTGATGTCCTGTTTTGAAGTCAATTTCTGGTTCCAATTTTTTTTTGGCAGATTAATGGTGAGTTGGTTGCTGGTAGAGGGTGACGGCGCTTGTGCCCTCTCCCCTCTCCTTCAACCCCCTTGCCTGTACACTGCCAATTGTAATTACTGTATATTTGATCCTCAATAAAGATTTCACACTATTTCTCCAAATATAATATATATATATATATATATATATATATATATATATATATGGGTAAAGTGTTCGTAGGGTGACTCCTTAGATTAAATCTAAGGAGTCGCCCGCATTTGCTCACATCTCCCACAATTTTTTTGGATTTTATTTTTCATAGGATTTTTGGTCACATCATGGATGATCAACATACCAAAAATCAAGTCATTCCAATACTTTAAAAGCCACCATCTACCCCTTGCAACTTCAACGGTCTGAAAACGTGCTTAAAACCCCATGAAGTTGCAACGGGTAGATGATGGCTCTAAAAGTATTGGAATGACTTAATTTTTGGTATGTTGATCATCCATGAGATGAACAACAATCCCAACCAAAAAGAATTCGAAAAAAATGTGGGGTATGGGGGAAAATGGGGGTGACTCCCTAGATTAAATCTAAGGATTCACCCTAGGAACACTTTACCATATATATATATATATATATATATATATATATATATATATATATATATATATATATATATATATATATATATATATATATATATATATATATATATATATGGTAAAGGGATCCTAAGGTGCCTCCTTAGATTCAATCTAAGGAGGCGCCCCCATTTTCCCCCATCTCACACATTTTTTTTGAAATTTTTTTTCATGGGTTTATTGTTCACCTCATGGATGATCAACATACCAAATTTCAAGGGATTCTAATACTATTTGAGCCACCATCTACCCCTTGCAACTTCGTGGGGTTTTAAGCACGTTTTTAGACCGTTGAAGTTGTAATGGGTAGATGGTGGCTCAAAAAGTATTGGAATCCCTTGAAATTTGGTATGTTGATCATCCATGATGTGAACAACAACCCCATGAGAAAAAATTTCCAAAAAAATTGTAGGATATGGGGGGATATGGGGGCGCCTCCTTAGATTTTCATCTAAGGAGGCACCTTAGATCCCCTTTTTCCATATATATATATATATATATATATATATATATATATATATATATATATATATATATATATATATATATGAAGTTACTGTATTTAGTGCATTTCAAACGTTTCTTTGTTACATGTAAATATAGTAAATTTTCAGTTTTAAAACAAAAGGAAAATGTAAATAATAAGAACAGAAAACATCCAGGCACATGAAATTATTGATATCCTTCATATGCATAATGTTCTACATGTAACTGAATCAAGAGTAAAACCCAGATTACATTATACAAAGGAAATATAGAGACCTCTCTCGACAGATGTAACAAACACTTGTAAATGTCATGGGATTTATACATAATGTTCGACAGATACAAAAATGGTTCAGGAAATCATAGATCAAACTATATGCAACTTCACCCAAAATTGACATTATAAAATTAAGACATGAAATTAAAATTAAAAAATGAAGTTATGGTTGGAAATTTGCACTCAAAACACATAGCAGTTCAACACATAGCAAAGAAAATTTTAAAAATATTGAAACAAATCATATATATACCAATAAATTAAAAGCTTAAGAATTTACCATGATTACTTTCTTGATATAGAGTCATACGCTCCTTACAAAATCCTTTCCATCTTCACATACCGTATACTGCTAAAAGAACAGCTCTGCCCAAAAAGAATGATTGGTTAACTAAACAAAAAATAAAATATAGAAAGTTTACTGTCTTAACAATAAGGTTTTCGTTTAAATAGAGGTATCATACTTCGATTACCGAAAGAAATCCACGGTGCATAGCAAAAGACCAGACTTTCTCAATGCCAAGTATTCTCGCTCCACACTCATGTTTGTCCCACCCTTCGAATGCATGAATTATCCCAGCAAAACGCCATGTGATCATCAACCTTCTTGGTAGCTAGTTCTGCCAGGTATGGACATGGATTAATTGTAAAAGAAAACATGTATGATTGCAGAACATGTGCTATATTTATCTGTATTCTCATGCTGAGTTGTAGATTTAATATGGGAGATTTGAGATAAGCAATATTACATTCATGCAATAATGTTAACAGAATAAATAAACAAACCCTAGGTTTGCTCATTAGAAACCCAAATCCCACCGGTGATAAACATTTCCTGGTCCAAATCCCACCCAAATTATACAGACGAACATCAACCAAATCCATATGTAACCCACTACAGTACCCAAAATCAAGCTCAAATTCTCGGGTTTCAATCATAAAAAGATCAAAAATCGATACCTTGGTGCCTTTCGGTATAACATCCTTCGACTCACAGGAATCGAATCCAAGGCCATAACCAGAGCTGGGGTGAGGGTTTGATGGTGCGTGCGAGAAGTGCAAGGAGGTTGAGGTTTTGATAGCTACGATGAGGCTTTGAGGGTTTGATGGTGTGCGCGAGAAGTGCGAGGAGAGGCTGAGGTTTTGAGAGCGGTGCTCCGGATGTGAAGGGTTGAGGGTGATCTGAATGATTTGAGCAAAATCTTTAGATCCCCCCAATTTTGTGTTTCCCCCCAAAATGTGAGCTACGGGGATCTCAAATTTTTTCGTGTGGCAGCTGTTTGTATATGACTGGACTTATGACTGGGACAAAGATATGACTGGACTTATGACTAGGACAAAATTCAAAATATGCTCTCTTTTATAGAATATATATATATATGTATATATATATATATAATGGAGAAGTGCTGTCAGCAATCTGGGGTCGTTAGAGTATTCTTTTTTAAAAAATTTACAGTTGGTAGATATACTTGTTAGGTAGCTCTCCACAAATTTTCAGGTCGATCCAACACCGTTTGAGCCTCCGTTCATCGATTTCAAAAACGTTGCGCAAAACTGTGGACAGTTTTGCGCAACGTTTTTGAAATCGATGAACGGAGGCTCAAACGGTGTTGGATTGACCTGAAAATTTGTGGGAAACTACCTAACAAGTATCTACCAATTGCAAAAAAAATTTTAAAAAAAATCTTTAGAGACCCACGATCGCTGACACCGCTGGAAAAATTTCCAGTGCTGTCAGCACTTCTCCATTATTCTCATATATATATATATATATATATATATATATATATATATATATATATATATATATATATATATATATATATATATATATATATATGTTATCAAGAGAAATTGGATAAGAGAAATTGGATAAGAGAAATTAGACAAGAGAAATTGGATAAGAGAATTTGGACAAGAGTATATCTATATATTAAAACACAACTATTTTTGAATCCTAGGGCAGACTGGGACAAGCTGATGTTATGCTGATGTATAAAGAGGCTAGTAGAAGAACGGCTAGGATTTAATCTTGGTAAAAGTGAATACTAGGGCTGACTGGGACAAGCTGATGTCATGCTGATGTATAAAGAGGTTAGTAGAAGAATGGCTAGGATTTAATCTTGGTAAAAGAAGGGTTGAGACGAGTGTTTGGAAAAACCACCACTTTTTTCCTTTTGTTTTCAAACCCCCCACAATCACTACATTTGCACAGAATACCACCTATCTCCCCTTTTTGCTAAAACCCCTCTCATTTCACTTTTTACCCACACACCATACACAAACACACACTTATGCACTTCCACCATCGGCGCCTTCGCCTCCGCGCCAAAGGCGCCCGCGCCGCTAAATTTTTTTACGCTAATTTGTTGTTCCGACTCCCGGGTGCCCTCGCCGAATTTATTGTTCTACGTCGAATTTGTTGTTCCGCGCTAAATTTTTTTACGCTAATTTGTTGTTCCGACTTAAGGGTGCCATCGCCGAATTTATTGTTCTACGTCGAATTTGTTGTTCCGCACAAATTTGACTGTGTAAATAATGTTCGGAAACAAAGATTTCCTGGTGGAAAATATTAAATGAACCGTGCCTGCGGGCACGGTTCATGACTAGTACATACATATATAAACATACATACATACATATACATACATATACATACATACATATACATACATCTATTCTATAAAATAGGGATGGTATCAAGAGAAATTGGATAAGAGAAATTGGACAAGAGAAATTGAATAAGAGAATTTGGACAAGAGTATACATATACATATATACATATACATACATACATACATATCTATATTATAAAAGAGAGATGTTATCATGGGTTTTTGGATAAGAGATATTGTATAAGAGATATTGGATAAGAGTTTTAATTGTATTTGGGGTATATAAATGAGTGATGTTATCATGAGTTTTTGGATAAGAGAAATTGGATAAGGGTTGGAATTGTATTTGGGGGTATAAAAATGAGAGATGTTATCATGAGTTTTTGGATAAGAGATATTAGATAAGAGAAATTGGATAAGTTTTGGAGGGAAACTTGGGGAGAAACCTTTGATTTGGCTTGAAAATTATTAAGTTTGAAATTTGTATTTGAAAACTGAACTTAGGGGGGAGATAGGCTGCTGACTTTGGGGGACCCGTCTCTCTCTCAACCCCCTCCTCCCCAAAACCCGCTGATATCTCTCTCTCTCTCTCTCTCTCTCTCTCTCTCTCTCTCTCTCGGCCCCCTCCTCCCCAAAATCCGATGATCTCTCTCTCTCTCTGCCCCCTCCTCCCCAAAATCCGATGATCTCTCTCTCTCTCTCTCTCTCTCTCTCTCTCTCTCGGCCCCCTCCTCCCTAAAACCCGCACGGATCTGAAGGGAACGAAGAAAATACGCACGGATCTGAATGGCACGAGGAAAATAGGCGCTGATCTGGAGGGAAAGAGGCGCCATCGATCTAAAGGCTTCGGCAACGGACACTCTCCATTGATTCGGACCTGAAGAAGTTGAAGTCCACAGTTGATCTGAAGAGGTGCCATTGATCGGAAGAACACCAAAAAGGTTCGATTTTTAATTTAGATCTCATTGAGGAAAGTGAATTACTTGATCTCCTTTCCAATTGAATCTCCAGGTTTTGATCTCACCGTCGGTTGTTTTTTATTGGTGATCAATTGTGATATGGGTATAATTTTTGGATTGGGATTTTGCATATTGTGGATGAGTGCGGATTTTGTAGAGTGCGGATGGGTCCACTACAGTTCTTATAAACTGTTCTGCAGGGCCAAGCTGGGAAGGTTCGCTATATAATCGAAGCTTCAGTTCTTCTTCAGTTGTTGGTGCCATTCTAATCAATTTGTGAAGTAACTCTGCCGGAAGCTCATTTCCTGGTAACAAAAAAATAGGATAATACAGTTGTACTAAAATAGTGATGAAGGTTAATATTGGGAAGTAATGTTGAGATATTTCCATAGGTTTTGCTTGAAAATGAGTTAGACAAATAATACCAGGATGGATAAATGGGAAAATTGAGAATTTGATGAATGAGACAGTTTCAATTGATAATGACATTATGCTTTGTGATGTAGGCTCTGTTTCTTAATGATGCCGATTGCTGTGTAAATCATTTGTAGAGAGCTAGAACTTTTTAAGGAGCATGGATGGAGGTAAATTGAGCATTGTTTGTTATTCAATTGAACTTGCTGACATCAAAATCTTAACTGCATTTCATATATAAGATCACTGCAGACCGATATACATTGAGGATGAAACACTAAGGGTGATTCAACTGGTTCCATATCAACATTGCATATATTACTGATCATTCAAAATAAAAGGCAGTGTTTGCATGTTAGACTCGGTTGATGTGGGAGTTTAGCTGGAGTTTTGACAGATCTACATAACTTCCCAACCCAAAATTAGTGCTAGGCTATATAAAACATGTGAGGATTGCTATTTCTCACGAATTTCAGAGAACATCATCCCCTTCCTAATGTAAGAACTAGGGGCGCTTTGCCAGTCGAATTCTTAGAGGTGGTCTTTGAGCTTTACAATGTTTGCAATGTTTTCACTTCTTTGTTTTGAGTTGGTCTTGATTGCACTTCTTGGTTATGAATTTCATTTGGTCATGATTAGTGAGAAATTTAGTTTGTTTTAGTGGGGAACTTCCACTGTTGGAGTTATTGATGATTCTTTGATGAAGAACTCATAATTAGTCTTTAAAGAAATCTCCAAAAGTAATGATGTTAATGAGATCTTTTAATTTCACAGCCTTGATATTTTTTTCTTTGCTTTAATGAAGTCGAAATATTCCAGGGCATGAAGAGGCCCGATGAGTTTGCAGACGAAATAGCGCAAGAAGCAGAACACTACAATGGGTTCAATTAAAGCAGTAAATTTAATTAAGGCGGTGAATCTTGCTTCTCCCCTGCAGAAAATCTCATTCTCCTATTGCATCTTTATTTTTTTCCGAGATGAGATGGACGGATTAAGATCGCATGATGCTTTTTTTTCTTTTATCATGTTCATCCATTCCAACATCACACGTCATTTTGATTGTAAGTTGCATATTTCCTTTCATTTGACTTTCATTTTCATTTTGCTTAAATTTTTGTTGTTGATTGTGTGTGTGTGTGTAGGTGATCTCTGCACCTATGGGCAAGATCCTCGATCGGTTGCATGCATTCAGTGAATTCGAGGAATCTCCCACTTTCCTTGATGGATGTGCATAATAGTTGCATTTCATTGCATAACACGTCGGAAAAAAGATTGGTCTCTTTAATCTAAGAGAGCAAAACTTTTCTTTGTCCTTGAAACTTTCTAATCATGCTCTTCTATAGTTGCTTTTAAGATTGTTAATAATATGCTATTTTTCCTTATAACAGAGTTACATGCACAACTAAAGTTAGTTCATCTTAATAACTAATGAATGATTGTCAGAACTTTGTAATGAATATGTCAGATGCGGGTCTAATCCTAGAGCAGTGTATAGATTTGTCTGGATATAAATGAAAGACATACATGGTGTTCAATGGTTATCTGCCAATTGAAGTCCTTCGAGTATTATTTCTAGATTGAAGTGTAGAAGTTAAAACTTAGCAAGGTGAGAAATTTTTTAATTAGAAGGATGCTGCCTCTTGATTTTACAAACTTAGTTCATCCAATCAATTTTGATTTTAACCAGCTTACTTTATTATATACTTTGTTTTGGGAATAGTGCCATTGAATCTGGAAGTTGCCAATTTAACTCAGCAAGAATGACATCATGTTACCTTCTCTTGGAAGTCTCAAGTATCGGTAAGGAATCTTCCTTTTCTTTTTCCTATGTTGGCATTATAAGATTATGCCAAATGATGTTGACTTGCAATCTTGATGGCAGCTCATGAAGTTGGGTACATACCATATCTGAATAATCAAAACATTTATGCACATAAATACATACATGTGTATCTATACATCTCTCTTTTATTTTTGCAAGTGTCTGCATATTCCCTTTCTCTGTTAGAAGACACAATTTCTCAATAAGTTTCTATTGTAATATTTCCATGTGTTTAGCATTTTCTTTAATGGTTATATTGACACTTGGTTGTCTTTCGTTGTTATATTGTTCGGTGATAGGGTATTCTTGAGGGATCTGTAGAAAAGTATTTTTTTGTTCACAATTGGAAGGAATTTTATTAACCGTGGTTCTTCAGCTTTCTATTTGAAAGCAATATTCTTTCCATCCTAGCAATTCTAGAAAAACTTGAATATTAGTGTATTAAACTGGTAGTATGTTCATGTCAATTGTACATCTACTTATTGGATTATATCGCAAATAAGGAATACTCTACATCACTTGCAATTGCAATTATGAAGAGGTACCATGGTCAGACATTTATAGGTTGTGACAACCATCCTCTCTAGATCTATTTTCTCATGTGGTTTTGGAAATTATGTGTATATCCAAGGTTCTTGTTGTCTATAAATTATCATTACCAGTGGTGGATGAAACTTCATGTTGTGACCAAAAATATTAGGAATGAATTTCTTTAGTCACAAATTCTAATATCAGTACTTTCTTTTTAATATGCAGGCAAGAATTAATGGACTGTGTAAAACGAAGTAGAAAAATTAGTAAGGAATGCCAATGTTTTATAGGTATGATTCCCTACCATGTTCCTCAATTATTTGATAGAGTTTCTTTAAAACAGCGTCTATCTGCAGGAACTGATTATTTTTTGGGCCAGAGGATGAACAACTCAAAGATAAGGGCTGAAGTCGGTAGGGAGCTAAAATACGCTGGCATTGCGCAGTTGCAATTTATATTGAACATTGTTCTGACTGGAAAGAGAACATACAAGAAAAATTGGTATGAATGTCATATGAACAACCCGAATTTATTCTCATGACAATATCCATCAGTAGTTGTTTTTTATTTTAATTATAGGTTCAATTTGATTTCAAGACTTCTAAAGAATCAGAGACAATCTTATATGAACTGTGGTTTTGATGATCCTTGAAAAAATGCAGATATGAAATTCCATTGCGTGTTGTGTTATGATGCATTCATATATTCAATGATTAGAAAAGTTCCTTCCACAAAATGAAGGCTATTCATTAATCCAATTATCAAGAAATTGATGATGACATTTCATGATCTAAGTACACCAGCATTCATATCAAATAGTCTAGCTAGATTTCTGAAAACTGGTTAATAAATTAAAGTCTCCTAAATTTTCTCCCTAAATTAAGTCTGCCTATTAAAGAGAGAATATTATTTGATTTTGAAGCCTCTTCAAGAAACTTGGATATGGAATAATACTTCCATAGGCTCAATGTGGCTACAGGCATTTGATACTTCCATATGCTTTCTCTTGAATAAACAAGCCATTGATATGCATGTTAGTTAGTCCAAATCTGATAATGTAATTGGCATTCAGGTTGACAAAGCATTTTGTCAGGGGCCAATGCCATTGAACTTTGCCATTGATTTTAAATATTAAAGACTTCCAAGTTTTTTTAGCTCTGATGCAGATCTGATGTAAATACGTTTTGTGTATATGTACTTCTCCCCATTTTCTTTTTGTTCTATTAAAATAAGTATGTTGTGCATGTGGGTATGTTTAGTAAAATCATGATGGTTGATCTTTCTCAATATAAATATCATGATGGTCACATAAGTTAAGTTTAATGTCAGTTTTACAAAAAATGTTTCTTTTAAATGTTTTCTGTTGCTTGAGGTTACATAAACCAATTTTAATGTCAGTTTTACATCCAGAAATTCGACCTTAAGGCCATTTACAGAAATTTGACCTTGAGGTTAGATATTTTGGCATACTAGCATCTCCTGCACATCAACTAAACAGAAAACTTTTTCGTTTCATGTCAAAATCTTTGTCCTCTTAATTAGAAATGAGACAAAAAATCTGCTTGCGGGAGGTTATTTTTCAAAATAAGACGACGAAAACAAAAATAATCATATTTTGCCGATGTTTGACCAAATATCTAAACTAAACGGATGAATCATGATGTTGAAACTTAAACTAATCAAGGGTGAGCTAAACTAATTAAGGCACATGTGAGCATGGAAAGAGATAATCTGGAATGACCAGAAAATAACAGCACTCATGTATGAGTGCATCCATCATATTACGTTGCATTGGGAGTATAATCATATTATGCCTCGCATGTGTAAGAGGCAAGCCAGAGAGGTGTCAGTGTGTTTGAGGGATTGGACATTGTAATGGCTTCTGAATTGGAAAATTTATGCTTCAAATTAAGAAGTTATATTTAATAATTAAAGAAGATTGTAGTGGCAAAGAACCAAATGAATAGATGCCATCTGAGATATTTTAATATACATGAATGTAATTTCTGTTTAGTACTATAAAAGGAGGTGGTATTCATGCTGTACCAGGTCTAAGAAAAGCATATCAATTTCTCTTTTTGGTATTCTTCGCATTATTTCTATTCTGAAGTTGACATACCTTCACCTGGTGGATTTTACTTTGAGATTAATGATGAAGGCCTAAGATGCCATTCTTCGCATATCAATTTATGTTTAGTACTATAAAAGGAGGTGGTATTATGAACCTCCACCTGGTGGATTTTACTTTGAGATTAATGATGAAGGCCCGGTTATACAGGTAATTCACTAAATCTGTTTTGCACAGCGGTTTCCAATAGCTATGGGTATCTGAAGGTGGATTTTAACAATGTAATTTGCTGAGTGAAGGATGACCATCTTTTGTTTGATTATAATGTCGAAGAGCGTGTGAATGATTTTGTTGCCGCAGCTTTATCACAGGTATGCCGATTATAATTCGATCACGTGACCTCACTTGATGTTTTCCTTTCATATTTGATAACATTCTATTTGTTCTCAAATGTTTCAAAATCGTGTGGCCATTTGTGTATCACAAATAGTTTCCGTAAAGGAAAGTAATTTCTTTTTTAGTGTACCAGGACTTTAAGGGACATCATAATTTAGTTTCTTATTATAAAACATAAACAACATTCAATTTACCCTTTTGCTATACCATTCACTGGTGATTGTTAAGTGCTAAGTTTGCTTTGTATACAATGTTAGTTCACAATCCATAAGTTTAAGCTTTCGGGTGAAATGGTTATCAGATAGATCCACAAATTTCAAGAACATGTTTCAGAATGTCCTGAGTTCAAACTTCATCAGTGAACAATTTGAACGAAAATTTGTTTAATTTAACCCATTTTTTCTTCCTTTCCAATGAATCATATCAGTATTGGGGCATGTCCATGTGGCTTGAGGTTACATAAACCAATTCTGAAGTTGACATACCCAAAGTTGACATACCCGTATCCTTTGCATGTATCTGTTTATAAGTTATCGTATGATACAACTAGCAACATCCCAATAAAATTAATGTAGATTCTGCATGAATTGGTGCAATAATCCAATAACAAAAGTGATGCATGAACGAAAAACCATTAGGTAAATCAACTTTCCATTAAGTTGATACTGACAATGATCAGTAAAAGACCCCAAATTTTAAATTAAACATTCGTTGGAGATCGACATGTTTTACACCATATAAATCAGTAAGGTACTTCATATCTTCAACTGACATAATGATAAGCCCGTGACAAAGCAGACATCCATACTTCATATCTTCAACTGACATAATGATAAGCCTGTGACAAAGCAGACATCCGTAATCCAAATATGGACCCAAGATCATTCAAATGAAAATGAATGCTCATAAATCTATGTTGCTTCTGTCTCACTTTGGTTCAATTGTGATTAGTCTTGGTTGTTGTAATGTAATTCTTATTCATTGCTTAAGTTAAGGTGTGATGACATTGTTCATATATATACGTTAATGGGGTATATTTTTTATCATTGATCTTACTAATGCTATCATTTTTTGGTTACACAGTAGGGGATCGATTCCTGGTGGCTACAACTAAGGGGAAGGGGATACCATCTGGCCTAAAGGCCGATGGTTATTAATGTTATCATTTTAAGTTGTTATTCTGATTATTTGCAGTTTTTTGTAGTGAACTCGAAATAGTTGTTGTATATTAACACTCCTTATGATGATTGAAGATAGTATTGTTGCTTGGTGATCTATGTAATGAGAACTTGGAGAACTTTAAATCTATTGCGCTTGATAGCTTATATTTTGCTTACTTATTGCAATAATGTTGGTTGTGGATGCACTCTTAAGATTCATCCAAAATTTATATTTGGCATTCTATTACCTAGTCTACTGACAATGTTCTTGATAATGTTCCTGTTTGTTGTGGATGCACTTGAAATCTTAATGTTTCTTGAAAGTTGTTTGTATGGGACTGTTGAAAAAACTTCTTTTTTCCATTTGCGTTTATTACTGTACTTTTTGTTCGTGAAGACTTCTTTGATGTTACCTGCAGTGCATGGAAAGGTTACTCACGTGGACACTTTTGTGGCTTTTTGATTATGCATGTAACGATGTTGAAAGAATCTTACTTTTTTGGTACCATACTAACAAATTTTGGTCCTTTGCTAATTGAATTTTGGCATACTTAATAACACAATATTGCCACTTAACGAGCATATATGTGAGATGATGCATCAATTTTGTCCTTTAAGCAATCATTTTTTGGAATTTTTTTATGTTAGCACCTTGGGGTATTTTTGGAGCATGCTATGGATAATGATTAATTAACAAAACATTAATCATAGAGGATTAGCTGAATATTATTTTGTGAGAATATTTGATATGCATTGTGTTACTTCGGCACATACATATTTTTTGCACATCATCTTTTTGTTTTGAACATATTACTAATGTTATTTATATAGGTGATGTTACTTGCAAAGCTACCCTAAAGCTATTGGGGAACTGAAATTTTATGAGTTAAAAATTTGGATGTACATTTCTCTTCCAATATTTTGGGTTGAACTAAATCTTGATGGATTTATAGGTAGAACTAAAATTTTTAGGGGAATCAAATTCTATGGGAAGAAATTATTTTTGGGGAAACTAAATTTTTGAGAACTAAATAACTTTAGGGGAAACTACAATTTTTAGGAGAAAAAAAATTCTCGGGGAAGAAAATTTTTGGGTGAAACTAAAATTTTTGAGAACTAAATATCAACGGCGGGAACTAAATTTTATGTGCTAACTAAATTTTGGGGAGACCGCCGGTCCTTAAGCCAGATGGTATCCCCCCCTCTTATGTAGTAGCGACCCGGGATCTAATCTCGGTCGCCTTTGTGTTACCAAAAAAACTAAATTTTGGGGAGAACTAAATAACTTTTCGAGTGAACTTTAATTATTGCTGACCGTTTAAATTTTGGGAGAACCTAAGATTTTTGGGGGAACAAAATTCCTTGGGATGAGCTAAATTTTCGGGGAAACTAAGATTTTGAAGGGGGGATTTCTAAAATGAATCATATGCACATTTTCAGGGGAACTAAGATTTTGAGGGGGGGAATATCTAAAATGAATCGTGCCCACATTTTCGGGGGAACTAATATTTTGAGGGGGAAATATCTAAATTGAACCGTGCCCTATGGGCACTGGTATATACTAGTCTATTCTATAAAATAGGGAGGTTATCAAGAGATTTTGAATAAGAGATTTTGGACAAGATAAATTTGATAAGAGATGAGATTTTGAGGGATAAGAGACGATGTGGGGTATTTTGCATATACAACCCCGGGTTTTACATTTTTGCCCCTGGACCCTCCCCCACACACACCCACACTTTTTATTCTTTCCCCCTTTCTGACCGTTTTTCCCAGTCCACGTGCACGTGTGCACGGGTTATTTGCTTGTGTATGTGTGTGTGTGTGTACACACGAGTAAGTGTTAATCTTTATTAATGCACAAAAAGAATACAAAACTCCACCAATAGCAGGAGCCAGTAGGATAGGGGGAGAGGGTGGATAGGGAACAAGCGCCATCACCCCCTACAACCTAATATCCTACTAGTCACTACTAAAGAGACAAAAATAAAGTATATACAAGAGTCTATGTCAGATGTCTAAGAAGCCACAATTGGAGAAGGGAGCAATAGCTGAAGGGTGATCACGCTCAATATCACGAAGGGCAATAACTACATCAGCTGCAATGTCCTCGAAGAGAGAAGTTTTCGCCTTCCTCTTATCCTCAAATATCCTCATGTTTCGTTGCTTCCAAATGTGCCAGACCATGGATAAAAATGCTATTTTAGTCAAAATACCAACACTGTCCTTCTTTCGATATAGGGAGAGAATGAGATCCCCCACTCCTCCTAGAGACGACGGAGCCGTGGTAGTGATCCCCAATTTGAGTAAGCTCCTGCAGAGGATATATTGGGTGTGGCTACATTCAAAAAATAGATGATCTATGTTTTCCACCGATTCCTCATCACAGAGAATACAAGACTGGCAGGCAATGACCCCCTACTTATGGAGAGTGTCTCTAGTGAGAAGCTTACTATGGAATGCTCTAAGGAGGGTGATAGCCATCTTGGGCACATGACGACTATACCAAACAACACTGTAATAAGCAAAAGGGGCTCCTCTGGTGCGAGATCCCTCCCAAGCTTCCTAAAGGTACATGCGGGTCCTGGGATCCACTCCCAGGAATCACTAACATGTCCAAGGCAGATCGTCAATAGCACGGGCCAGAGTGAAGTGATGGCTGGATCATCAGTCCACCCCTCTGCGGTCCAATAGTCACGTACCACTTTATTTTCTGCTCCAAGGGGCACATCCTGCAAATGGGCTAAGGGGGCGCAGGGTCACCAGTTAGCATACCAGAAAGAGGTAGATGTACCATCTCCCACAATGCGCTTAATGAGCTTCTGAGAAGTGCTACGGCAATGGAGGAGGAATTTACAGGTCCAAGAGTGGGTGAGCCTTGCCTTGGAAAGGAAGAAACCATCAGATACCTTATAAGAATTTCTCATGTGCTTTGCCCATCAGCTATCAGTAGACAGGAACTTCCACGTTAAGCGAACACCTGATGCTACATTCAGATCAGAGAGAAGCCTCAGCCCCAAACCCCCTTCCTCTTTGGGGGTGCACACGTCCCTCCAGGCCCAAGTGTGATTGTTACCCCCATATAAATTTCCTGCAAGTAGAACTGATGGTACGAATAATAGACTAGGGGATGCGATATGCTTGCATCTAAAACGCTACCATACCATAGAAAACTGTACGAACCAGTTCAATCCTTCCCGATATGGAAAGAAGTGATGAAGCCCATCCCAGCAGTCTTTTTTTGCATTTGTCAACCAACCTAGTGAACATGGGAGTTTTGGGATACGTTCATGACAGTGGCAATCCCAGGTAAGTAGTGAGGGAGGATGCAAGTTTTATACCCAAGATGCCAGCAAGGATTCTAAGATCTCACATACCCTTACTAAAAATAGCTGAGCTTTTATCCTAATTAACCTACAGCCCTGTAAATAAATTGAAAGTACTGAGAGTCTCCTTGAGTCCTTCAAAATAATGGGGGTTACCACGACAAAATACGAGCAAGTTATCAGCAAAAAGCAGGTGGGATATTTCCCCCGTCCTCCGCAGGGGGTGAATAGTACGAGATGCCTAAGCTCTAGCCATTAATAATGAGAAAGCCTCCATAACAATAACGAACAGGTAAGGTGATAAAGGATCACCTTGCCTCAGCCCTCTATTGGAGGAAAAAAAACCCTGCAGGGGATCCATCAATCATCACTGAAAAAGTGGGGGTAGTGATGCATATATAAACCCAGTTAATGAAACTGATGCCAAATCCCATCTGATGAAGCATAAATAGAATAAACTCCATGTTGACACTGTCAAATGCCTTGCACAGATCAAGTTTAATATAGGTCCGTGAACCCATAGGATTGCTGAAATCATGATTCTGCTCGTGTGCTATAAGAGTGCAGTCAGCTAGGAGTCTGCTTTTAAGAAAAGCTGCTTGGTTAGAGGAAATTAGCTCGCTAATAACCTGCTTCAGTCTGTTACAAAGGATTTTGCTAATTATTTTGTAAATAACATTACAACATGCTATAGGCTTGTAGTCCCCTAGGTTTGAGGGATTTGAGTTCTTAGGGACTAAGGTTAGAAAGGTGTGATTTATTTGCCGCAGCATGGAGCCAGCTCTGAAAAAGGAGGAGACCACTGTGGTGACATCGTCCCCTACGATATCCCAACTAAACTGATAAAAATAGGCATTATACCTATCAGGCCCCGGGGCTTTATCTTTCCCAATCTGAAATACAGCTTCTTTAATTTCCTCAGCCGAAATACCCCTATCTAACCAAGCAGCACCAACAGAAGTAAGCTTCCGTTTGGGGATTAAGTTGGGGAATATGTTCCAATAATTCTCTTGGTTGTATAAACTCTCATAGAAGAGAGGTGCTTCCTTCCTCAGGCGATCTATGTTAGAGCTCATATCCCCATCTGCAGTAATAAGATGACTGAGATTGTTATAGCAATGTCTTGCTTTCGTGGCCGTGTAAAAAAACTTTGTGTTCATGTCTCCCAAATTGAGCCAATCCTGGCGCCTTTTTTTGCCTCATTTCAGATTTCTCCATATCAAGGGCTTGTGCTAACTTGAAAGATGCTATCTGCTCTAATTTCTGAAGCTGAATATTGTTACTTAGATCAGGACTAGATTGAATACTCTCCAATTCATTTCGAGAATATGCACTATTCTTCCTATTTTCTGCAGCCCGTGGCTTAAGCTCATTCTTAAGAGCTTTAAGCCTTACAACAAGTCTCATCATAGGGGAATATTCAGGCACATATTTGGACCATACAAATTGCAATAGATCACGAAAACCAGCATACGAATCCAAGCATTGAAAAATTTAAAGGGTTTAGGGTACGAGGGTACCTTGGTATGAAGGTGGACAAGCATAAGGCAGTGATCACTCGTCACAGCATTAATATATTCATTGTAAGAGTAGGGAAGAAGTCGAAACCATGATGGATTGCCAAGAATCCTATCAAGCATAGCTGAAATCCGTCCCGAGCCTATGCGCTTATTTGTCCAGCTCCTTCTTTGGCCAACACTTTTTAGCTTCAAGAGGCAGCATCGGCCTAAACAAGTATTGAACGCATCAACAGCATTTGAGTCAAGAAAACTTCCTCCAGTCTTTTCATTAGAGAAACGAACACTGTTAAAATCTCCCCCAATTAACCATGGCAAATTATTGAGATGAAGGGATTCCAGAACAAGCTCGTCCCAAAGTTGTTGCCTAAGAGAAGCCTGATTGAATGCATAAACCACAATGAGGGCTATAGATAAACCTGCCAAATTATTTAGGATGATAGAGATGTGTTGTGTGGAGAGGGAATGCAGTGAACAGCTCCAGATTGCCGGGTTGAAAAACACGACGACGCGCCCCCCTTTGTGTAGCAATCTATTGTCCACAGAGTTCCAAGAATTTGGGAAACACTTAGAAATCCTTGCTGCATTATGTACCTCAACTTTAGTCTCAAGTAAGCATACTATGGAAGGCCGAAGTTGACGAATCTATTGCTTAAGATCGCCTCTCCTTGCTGAGGAGATAAGCCCCCTAGTGTTCCAGATGAACACTGACATTTAAGAAGAAGTTGACGTTGGAGATCATTGGCTCCCCGATATTCTCGAGCTACGACGTATCGCTGCAGCAAAATCCTGCTTTTTCAGAATAGATTTCCCCTTACTCTGTGAAGCTGAGGTCCTTAGTACGGCTTGTTCTTCCTCCCAAGCTGGATTCGGGTAGGAGAGGACTTACGATAAATCAGGAGGATCCGGAGACTGAAGCAAAGATGGGGAGGGTTTGCATGTGTCGTTTCCACATATTTCAGATGTTGGTGAAACTGGGTGGCAATTTTCACATTCCCCCGCAGCTGGGAGTGTATCCGCCCGCTCATAATTGTCAGTAGTTGGCATGCCTATGAGCATGTTGCGGCCAATAGCTGGCGAATTTCCAGGCCTACATCCCCTGCATTTGCTCTGCATTTGCTTGCAACAGAGGGGATATTAAGTAGCCCATCCAGCAAAGTGGAGTTGTAAGTGCCATAGACAGGAGGTACTTGTTGAACATGCAGGTAGAGTTGATTAGGTCCCTATAGTAGCTACTGTAGTGGCATGTCCTTCATTTAGTGTTGTCAATGTCGCCCATTCACCCTTAGTATCATCAGGAAGAGACAATGGTGCAAGTTGGATTCAAGGGGGCTCCCCATCACCCTTAGTATCACCCTTAGTATCACCCTTTAGTGTTGTCACTGGCTCCCCATCACCCTTAGTATCAGCAAGAAGTTGGATTGAATGGGGCTTAGCTTTGGTGCAGATTTTAGGACATTGGGTATCAAGATGGCCAAAACAAGAACAAGCGGCGCATCTAGGGGGTTCACCCTCAAATTTTAGCTCAACTGATAATGAGGAACTGTCATCTAATTCCACCAAAACACATCTTTGTAAATTACTCTTTGCATCAACTTCAACCAAACACCTAGCATATGATATCCTATCAAGATTTGCAGTGGCTCTGTCTAGACAAATCGACGTGCCCACAACACTAGCAACAATGTTTAATATATCCAGAATCCACATTGAGAGGGAGAGATTATGAAATTGAACCCATACCGGAACCGCTGTTAGAATATCTTGATCATGCTTGATAATCGGGGACCATTTCTAAAGAACCACCAGTCTTCTGTCAAACAACCAAGGCCCACCGTGCAAAATCGAGTCACAATCAACATCATTCTCAAATCGAAAATAAAAGAAACCATTATCCCAACTAATAATTTGAAGTCCCCCCTTCAATCTCCAAAGCTGTTCTGTCCATGCTTTTATCTGGCCAAAGTATGGTACATCTCCAAGTACGTAACCTACTATTGTGTTCTTTCAGCGTGAGGCACCCAACTCAAGAAGTGCAATAGAGACCTTAGCATTAACAATACAGTTGTCTCTGACGAAGGGAGGGACATGTGACATCACAAGTGGATCAGCATACTTGCATCGTGTAGAGCAGATGTCAACCCACGATCGCTTCCCCGCATCAGGATTAATCCGAATAGTTGCTTGGGGCCGAATTGGCATTTTATCAAACACATTGCATGCAGGTTGTTGGGAAGATACTGACTAGGTATTACGGATATTAGATCTTCTCTGAATGGGATATGTGTTCCTACCTCCTCCCCTCTTGAAGCCTCCCACTAATTCCGGTCGGACCACATGCACCTTCTTCTTGCCATAGGTAACCCACTACCACCCCTCGTCATCCGACCTATGGTCAAAAGCCTTGTTAGCACCATTTGATGCCTTAGCAGAGTCTGTCGCATGGGCAGGGTCTGACGTCTGAGTAGGGCTCGTCACTTGAGAAGAACTTGTGCTGAAGATGATGCCAGAGTCGGTGTTTTTGCCGGATCCATGTGACCTACCCGTCGGATCATTGTTACCAATGTTAGAAGCCTAAGCTGGGTTTGGGTTTGTTGCCTGAGTCACCTGAGATGAACCACCTGACTTGTTACCTGAGTTGTTGCTGGACTTGTTGCCTGAGTTGACACCATGTGCTGTAGCCACCGGATCGCCCTCGTCCCTCATCTTCCTGCTCTATATTACACACACACACACACACACACACACACACACACACACACACACACACACACACACACACACACTAGTGAATGTCTGTGCCCGGAGGGCACGGCGAAGGTCGTCTCTAGGGTGAGAAACCGAGGGAATAGCCGGATCATGGGCAAAATGGCGACGGGGCAGTCGTCTCCCGAGCGCAAGAACGATGGGGACGATCGTCTTCCGGATGCAATACTGATGGCGAAAAGAAACCCTGGGTGAGTCGTCGTAGGGGCACAAAAGCAGGGAATAAATCGCAAAAAAAACACGGGAGCAAAGAGGAAAAGAGCGATTGCAAATCCGTAAATAGGGAGAAGATGAGGGGTCTTTAGGTTTTATGAAAAAAACAATGGCAAACATGCAAATGAGGGGAATGTGGTGGACTTTTGTTTGGGGGTTACCCCAAAACACCCAACTCCACACTCAACCACTCACCCACACTCCATTGCCCCCCCACTCTCCCAAACATTTTGTCCTAGACATATTTTGATGCCATGTAGAACAAAGATTCAAAAAATGTCCTCATTTGTATTATATATATATGTGTGTGTGTGTGTGTGTGTGTGTGTGTGTGTATAGAGTGATCTTCGGGTGCGAAAAAACCCGTGCGAAAGCCCGTGCGAAAACTTTTTTTATTTTTTTGAAATTTTTTTTTCAAAAATTCTTTTTTTGATGTTTAATCCATACAATTATATACCCCAGGGAAACTAATGGGTGAACCCGTTGGGCATTAGAGCACCCATCCACCCATTACAAATTTAACGGTCTCAAAACGTGCAAATTTGATGAAATGCCTTGATCGAAGACCAAATGACATTATTTCTCAACCATTATTTTTTGAGGGGGGTATAACAACATATAATGAGGGTGGAAAAAAAAAATTTTGAAAAAAAAATTTCAAAAAAAAGATAAAAACATTTTTCGCACGGTGCGAAATGTTCTCATTTGAAAATTTTCCTATATATGTATATATACATATATATATATATATACATATACATATATATATACATATATACATATATATATACATATACACATATATATATACATATGTATATATATATACATATACACATATATATATACATATACACATATATATATACATATACACATATATATATGAGGAGGGATCAAATAACCCCTAGAAAAAAGTCTATGCCCCCTATTTTTTCGGAAGATCCGAACCGTTCATCTTCATCTCCACCCTCTAAAAACCCGACCCACCAATTTTCAGCCTGATCCCATGTGTTTTGCATGTTCATCAACCCTTCGCAACAGTTCTATTCATGTGAAACCGTTAAATTTGGGACGGCTGGATGAACGAGCAAACCACATGAGATCGGGCTGAAAATTGGTGGGTCAGGGTTTTAGAGGGTTGAACTGGCCCTGATGTAGTTACCTGTTTATATTCATATATATACACACACACACATACCTTTCAAAAGAAACCCTGATGTATTTACTTATTCATCTTCATCTCCACCCTCTAACTCTATATATATATATATATATATATATATATATATATATATATATATATATATATATATATATATATATATATATATATATATATATATATATATATATATATATATATATATGAGGAGGGATCAAATGACCCCCAAAAATAACCCCCAAAAATGACCCCCTATCAAAAATCCTATGCCCCCCCATTTTTTCGGAAGATCCGAACCGTTCATCTTGATCTCCACCCTCTAAATACCTTACCCACCAATTTTCAACCCAATCCCATGTGTTTTGCCCGTTCATCCATCCGACCCAAATTTAACGGTTTCACATGAATAGAACTTTTGCGAATGGTTGATGAACGGGCAAAACACATGGGATCGGGTTGAAAATTGGTGGGTAAGGTATTTAGAGGGTGGAGATCAAGATGAACGGTTCGGATCTTCCGAAAAAATGGGGGGCATAGGATCTTTGATAGGGGGTCATTTTTGGGGGTTATTTTTGGGGGTCATTTGATCCCTCCTCTATATATATATATATATATATATATATATATATATATATATATATATATATATATGAGGGTAATGGGCCAATGCTGACAGCGCTGGAAATTTTTCCAGCGCTGTCCGCATTTTGGGCGCCCTAAAAGTATTTTTTTTTTGAAATATTTTTTTGTAGTAGTTAGATATACTTGTTGGGAAGCTCCCCACAAAATTTCAGCTCGATCCGACACCGTTTGAGCCTCTGTTAATCGATTTTAAAGACGTTGCGCAAAACTGTCCTTCTCCATTTTTCACTATATATATATATATATATATATATATATATATATATATATATATATATATATATATATATATATATATATATATATATATATATATATATATATGAAAATTTTCAAATGAGAACATTTCGCCCCGTGCGAAAATGTTTTTATCTTTTTTTTGAAATTTTCTTTTTCAAAAATTCTTTTTTCCACCATCATTATATGTTGTTATAACCCCCTCAAAAAATAATGGTTGAAAAATAATGTCATTTGGCCTTCGATCAAGCCATTTCATCAAATTCGCACGTTTTGAGACCGTTAAATTTGTAACGGGTGGATTGGTGCTCTAATGCCCAACGGGTTCACCCATTATTTTCCCTGGGGTATATAATTGTATGGATTAAACATCAAAAATAGAATTTTTGAAAAAAAAATTTCAAAAAAATAAAAAAAAAGTTTTCGCACGGCTTTCGCACGGGATTTTTCGCACCCGAAGATTGCCATATATATATACATATATATATATATATATGTATATATGTATATATATAACTACATATATACATATATTTTTTTGAAAGGTAAGTGTGTGTGTGTGTATATGAATATAAACAAGTAACTACATCAGGGCAAGCACCAACAAGTAGGGCAGATAGGAGAGAGGATGTGAAGCAGTCACCCTACACTAGAACTACAAGGTACATGCCAAGAAAAAAGAGCTATACTGGGGTGGCACACATAACGGCCTAAGAAAGACCCCAGTTCCCAAAAAAAGGACGATCCGTAAGATCAACTTCATCTAGATCACAAGCAACCAAGGCATCAAACATATCAGCAGAGATCCTGGCAAGGAGTGTGTCCTTGGGGGTCGCCCTAGACAGGAAGATCCGGCTGTTCCTCTCTCTCCAAATATGTCAGACAACCGTAGAGAAGACCAACATAGCGAGCTTGCCCCGAGGTGTGGTTTTCCCCCGTGCTCCAAACATCTGTCTCAACTGGTGAGCTTTGACAGTGATGGATTTAGAGCAGGAGGGAAAGCCAAGCCGGATTTTGCAAACTACCCAGACAAAAGAACTGTAATCACAGTGGAAGAAAATGTGGCGAGTCATCTCAGGATGGGAGCCGCAGAGCATGCATAAGGACTGCTCCAGGATACCATGCCTAGCAAGATGTTGGGAGGTAGGGAGACAATCCGAGAGGGCACGCAGTAGAGTAAGGGCAAACTTGGGGGTGTGCCCTGGGAACCAGATCAAGGATGTAAGGCGAGTGGGGGGGACTGCGACGAATACTGGACCACGCAGAGCGGAGGGAGTATCCACTGGCTGGAGCCCAAGTCCAGGAATCAGAACCAACCGGGACAGAGACCGCAGCAAAGTACGGTGACAAATGGGTAATGCAGTCAGGGAGCAGCCAGGTCTCACCATCCCAGAAGTCAGCCACTCGACAGTATCTCATGGAGCGCTGAGCAGGCACAGCTTGGCCAGGGGGCCGCATGGGAGCCAGGGGTCATACCAGAATGACAAAGAGTAGCCATCTCTCACGACCCGATTGAAACAAGAAGCAGTGGAATCCCGACACCGAAGGACGTGCTTCCAGGAGCCCGAATCCAAGACCAAGGCCTCACACTGGAAAAGAGGAGTGTGCTTCATATAAGTATCCTGCATATATGAGGCACATGGGGAGGGGGAGTGGAAAAGCCTCCAAAGCAGCTTGGCACCAGCTGCCACACCAACCTCTCTCAGAGAACGTAGGCCGATGCCCCCTTCACACTTGGGAAGGCACATGTCATCCCACCACCAAAGATGGAGTTTAGAGCAAGCCTTAATTAACGTAATTATTGACATATATTTAGTTATAATAATGGCAATTTGCATTTTTCCCTTTCTAAATTTCGGCAGTAGCCATAGTTGTTATTAAAGCTGTCATTTCTTTATTTTTGTTGGTGTTTAACCAAATAGCTTGGTGAGCGTAAAGGAACTACATTTTTTTGCGTGAATGATATTGAAATTTTAGCTAATGTACAGAAGTTTGAAGAAATTAATAACATGTAGGTGTTTGATGCCCTGAAGCTTTGTGAGCATGGAGTTGACTGCAACTGCTTTCCTTTCTCGGCATGGTAAGTTAGATCGGTTATCTCTCTATTTATTACAAATCTGATGCATATTTTGTTTTTGTAGAGCTCGAATCTGATTATTCAAGAAAGCGGTCTGTTGAGAGACTGCATGTGTTTGATGATCTGATGCATTTTGGTTCAGTTCTGAGCATTTTACTGAAAAATTATTACAAATCTGATGCATTTTTGGTTCGGATTGTGGAATTCATCGACTTTTTGTCCAAATTAAGTAGTTCAATAGTTGGTGATGTGCCTTTTAATCTTTGGTATTACATATTTATGAATCTGTTACTTCATCAAGATTATGTTTCTATTAAGTCGGTGCTTTTGCACATTTTCATATTTAGAATGCTATTTGTATATTCTGAAACTGTTTTCTTAGCTTGCTTATCATTTTGAGTCTAATTTAACCACCAAATCGAGATACATTGAACCTGACCCACACATAAGAAATTTTCTGCTCAATAAACATAGACATCATTGCCTTACATTGTATAAGTTATTTTTTCCCGCTCAATAAACATAGACATCATTGCTTTACCATTGTTTGTTGCATGTAACTTCCTAGAACTCGAAGCTTCACTTATTTGTGCCACAAAAACTGCTATAAATTTTCCCATGAATCATGGACACTATATACCTTCAGAGAAATCAGATAAATTATGTAATTTAAATATACGGAAGTGCGTTTATTTCAAAACTGTTGTTTTTATGCTTAGTTTCTGCATTCAATTTATTTAGCTTTTGGGCTTAAATTAGTAAAATTGTTGGTAATTTGGATGCTTGGTAGTGAATTTTTTTGAGATGGGTATGTGGAATTTTACTCAGGTTTGTTTGTGGTCTGAAATTTGATAATTTTTAAGCTGTCTGTTTTATGTATGTTTATCAGGTGTTTGATGTAATGTATCAAAGAACAAAGACTTCATGTATCTAAATAACAAATCAATGTTTAAAATCAGACTTTAATTTTTAAAAAGGTTGGCCTCTTTAATGGATTTTTAAGAACCATGTACAAGTTAAGATAGTATCTTATAGATTTGTAACGAAAAAAAACCTGGGTAGTGCTGAAAGTAAAAGAATGTGGAGTGGAATGTGGAGCGGATTCAAATATTTTGGATTTTTCATTACACACTTGCTAATGATGACATTGATCAGCAATAGTTAACTGGGGTCTAGGAGTACTTTTTGTCTTCAGCCTCCAACTAAAGATTGGAAGTTTAGGAAACATAGAGTTGCTTTCAAGGTGTGAGAATTATTCAGCATTGGCACTGTGCATCACTAATAGTTGTCTTGGTGTTTTCATTGCAGGGTATTGGGAGTTTTAATTTTGAATGGAGTTGTCTTTTGACCCTTTCACATACGCATGGGTGTACAGTTACTTTCTTTAAGATTCTGCTTGCCGCACCTGATGATGAGGGATTGACAGATTGGGTAAGCTGGGTAAAGTCGCGCTTTCTAACTCTTCTTCTCAAGGTGAGATGTTATTTTATTTTCACTTCAATTATATTAGCATTTTTGTTGGTTGATTCCTCAAGATTGTGAAATCCTTACCATGTCCTTGCAGCTAGAGATGGTGAAGGGATATTGTGACCCAAATCCCACAGAATATGTGGATTGTGAAATCCTTATGTTTAGTTTTTAAAGCTAAGATAACAGCCATAATTAAGGTTCTTATGTTTATTTTTTTGTGGATGTTCAACCCCTGGAACTTTATATAAAGAACCTTAGCTCTTTGGGCAAGAAACTCGACCAGCTGTGATGATTAATTGAGGATCCACGAAAGAGAGGAATCGAGCAGATGGGTCAATATAGATTCAGAATGTAAGTCAAACAACCAATATAATATTTGATCATTCCTTTCAGTTTGATAATCAAATTGGAGCTAACGAAAAATTATCATTTCAGATATTGTTCTAGAGATCTAGGCACAATTGGAACAAATCGATCTTGATAATGTGAGTATTCATTATCTGCTTTTGAATTTAGTGCAAGGAAACGAAGATGTGTGCGTATTCATTATCTACTTTTGAATTTAGTGCAAGGAAATGAAGATGTGTGAGTATTCATTATTTTGTTATCTGCTTATGTGATCTTATGTTAATTTGAGTACAAATACACAGGCAAGTCAAACTACCCAATGAGAAAGCCTGTCAAAAAACCCCAAATATTTGGGTAAGCCTGTCAAAAACCCCCTCGCCTCCTCCCCAAATCTCCTCGCATCCTCCCCATGCCCCCTCGCCTCCTCCCCAAATCCCACAGGCAAGTTGGGCATATTTTGAATGAACTTTGATCACACGATTGAAAATATATCAGCAAGTGACCCTAACTTAAACTACACACCGAGGTTGCTATCGATCAGGGCTACTGCAACACTGCTTGATAACAGAGATGTGGTGCTCGCTCCCTGACAAACATGATACTTCTTCACCCAAGCAAGCTTGAGATTCTCCAGTTAAAGAAAAAACATGGACAGAAAGTTTCAAAATAATATTTTGTGCTTTATTGGTTGATAACTTTTGGCATGTAGAGAGGAAAGAGAAATGAAAAATATAGAGTACAAGAGTCTATTATTGTCTGAGATTGGTTGCTAGCAGCTTGCTTGGGCTGACTATAATTTGTGTCGTGAGGAATTAACTCAATATGTAATATGTCCTGCCAACTTAAACCTACACATTATACTTTCAGCCATGCTGGTATCCATCGATGGTATTGTAGTATACTGATAGGTCGACACCGAGCATGGTGTGCCGGTGTGGCTGGAGGAGAGCTTCTTTGTGGCAGCGGCGTGAATGGAAGAGCGTTTGGGCCTTAGAGAGCCAGCTTCATTGCGCTTTCAACAGGCCCTTTGAAACTTTTGGAGCTAACGAAAGGAGAGGAATCGAGCAAATGGGTCAATATAGATTCAGAATGTAAGTCAAACACCGATATAATATTTGATCATTCCTTTCAATCGATGATCAAATTGGAGCTAACGAAAAATTATCATTTCAGATATTTTTCTAGAGATCTAGGCACAATTGGAACGAATCGATCTTGATAATATGAGTATTCATTATCTGCTTTTGAATTTAGTGCAAGGAAACGAAGATGTGTGAGTATTCATTATTTTGTTACCTGCTTATGTGATCTTATGTTAATTTGAGTACAAATACACATGCAAGTTGGGCATATTTTGAATGAACTTTGATCAGACGATTGAAAATATATCAGCAAGTGACCCTAAATTAAACTACACGCCGAGGTTGCTATCGATCAGGGCTACTGCAGCACTGCTTGATAATAGAGATGTGGTGCTCGCTCCTTGACAAACATGATATTTCTTCACCCAAGCAAGCTTGAGATTCTCCAGTTAAATAAAAAAACAGGGATAGAAAGTTTTAAAATAAATTTTTGTGATTTATTGGTTGACTTAACTTTTTGAATATAGAGAGGAAAGAGAACAAGAGGATGAAGAGGTTTTTGCTTGGGGAGTCCATTGGAGGAGCTGTGGTCCTCAGATTGCATGGAAAGATGCCAATTTTTTGGGATGGAGCTGTTTTGGTTGCTCCCATGTACAAGGTTTGGCCCCTTCAATGTTTTTAAAAAAAATCATCATATTTCCTAAATTTCGCTCCCATGATGGCTCTACTTTAGTATTTAAGGTCATAATGAAACAAGTTACTTAAATTGATGGATAATTAATTTATTAACTCGCTCCAGATTGCCGAGGAGATGAGACCTCATCTAATGGTTGTCAACATCTTGACCAAACTGTGCAAGATCATCCCAACGTGGAAGATCATCCCCACTGAAGACATCATCGATTGTGCCATCAAAAATCCAGAATGGAGAAAAGAGGTAAGACATTAAAATTCCATTTTAAACCATGTGGCCTTAATTAACGTAATTAATATATTTAGTTATAATAATGGTAAATTTTCATGTCCATAGCAATCCTTACTGTTACAAGGGCAAGCCTCGCTTGAAGACTGGCCATGAGCTTCTCATGGTCAGCTTAGTCATCGAGAAGAACCTACATCAAGTAAATATCGATACATTTTGTCATATTCATTCCTATCTTACTCAAACAAAGTCTCACATATTATTGAAACATGGGGCCATGCAGTGTGTATGTAAATTTTAACTAGAGCAGAAGTATTTGTGGAAAAAAAAATAAAGAAGATGCATGCAATAAAGGCTTTCTGAGTTTCATATCTGAGTTTCATATCAACATATGCCCTCATATCAACATTTCATCAACATATCAACATTTCATATCAGCATTCCAGTAACATTTCATTAACAGTTTCATATCAACAAGTTGTTAACTAAGTTTTCAAACAATGCCTTCAAACAATGCGAATTGCAATCAAAACATCTTTACTGTATCCTGTAAAAAAATTTAACTCCCTCAAATGCATAATAGATTGGGCTCTGGTTTTTCTGGATGTATTTGGATTTGATTACTTGGTTTCAAATTGGTCCCATTTTGCAATATGACTGAGAATTAGCATGATGTACTGTTTGACTGCAAATTTGGCAAAAAAACACTATATTTGCAAATCAAATTTTCACATGCAGGCAGTAAGGTCATGGGATAAAAAACTTGATTACGTTGCTGATTTCTATGACTTGAAATTGGCAATACTTTTAACAGGACTTTGCCAGGTTGGGCATTATTTTTAACAGGATTAAGGAATTAAGGAATCAAAGTTTACAGGCATATCAGAATGTTCACATGCTAATCCTTCAAACGTTTTGAACATTGCTGTGAGATATAAAGGCAGCATGGAATAATGATAATTTATATTTTGTATAAATGAATATCATCCATATGGAAGCATATTGAAACTGAAGTGGGCAAGAGCTTCAGGCCTCAAGAAGAAAACAACAGTAGAACGATATATTTTGTAGTATGAACTGGAACTTTTTTCTTTCTAAAAAAACAAATTTTACTTTAGTTAACACTGGTAATTCTATTTTGAACATCATGTTTTAGGTGCATATCAGATCTTCAATTTGTTATAAGTTTTGCATATAACCGTAACTTTGATTCCTTAATCCTTTTTCTGTAAACTTTTGCAAGCTATGGTAGCTAGGGGTGACAGGATTAGCATGTGAACTTTGATACTTTTGCAGGCTATGGTAGCTAGGCGTGACAAGATTAGCATGTGAACTTTGATTGGCAATGTTCAGAATGTTCACATGCTAATCCTGACAAAATTAAGGATTGGCAATGCCTACAAACGTTGCTGATTTATTTGACTTGAGATTGGCAATGTTAATTTTAACAGGACTTTGCAGGCTATTGCAGTTGGCAGAGACAGGACTGATAGCAAAGAAGTACGAGGCAACCGTGCAATGATAAATGATTGCGCACGTAAATTATTATTTGAAATGCATTTCTTCATATAAGTTTGCAGAGATAGGATCGATATCAAAGTATGAATGAATATGTATTATTGTCGCATAATCTAAGGATATGATAAGCCTCTATATGGTGATATGAAATATTAACTGCAGTAAAAAATTCAGTCAGAGTTGCATTAGTCTATTATATAATAGTCTTAGAATTCATAACTCAATTCCTGCCAACGAACATAATTTCATACAAGTTGAATGAGCAGTGCATGCTATGTGCATGCCATCTGAAATTAGATACATGGATTCATGCGTTTACAACTTGAGGAGTAAAAATTCAGAAATTTTTGGTAAGTCTAACCATGATACTTTAATGGTGTATCGATACTGGTGTATCGATAATGGCAGACTGTATTGATAAATTCTTAAATAAAATATTTGATATCAGATTTTATTATGTAAATATCCTAACTAAATTTATGTGTAATGTCAATTTATGTGTAATGTCGATTAATTTTATATATTTGCAAGCAGCAACAGAAGCCTGTATGCAGGCCATTTCTCTTTAATTTATCACAAGAGATGAGACAATAGATTACTTTTATTCAGAAAAATTAAATAATGGTCATAAGTTCAGTGTTAAGGCTATGCATTTTAACTTGGATTATAGCTCCTACGTATCCATAATACATTTGAGGGAGGTTTTTGAATGTTGTCGTACATAGCGGCCTTTGTCCTACATGGACAAGTAAATGCTAACTGGGACAAACAATAGTTGATGACAAGGATTAGTTTTGGGGGGAAATTGGGGGTAAAATTTTGAAAATTGAAATTTGGTTTGAATACTTAAAATTTCAAATTTGTATTTGAAAATAAAACTTTTGGTGGAAAAATACTCAACCCAAGCTTTTGGGGGATCTCTCTCTCTCTCTCTCTCTCTCTCTCTCTCTCTCTCTCTCTCTCTCTCTCTCTCTCTCTCTCTCTCTCTCTCTCTCTCTCTCTCTCTCCCTCTCTCCCCCTCCCTCTCCCCTCCCCCCGTGCCGAAGGTGCCCACGCTGAACGTGTCCGTGCCCTAAAATTTTTTGGAGGGGAAATAATTTTTGGGGAGAGCAGCGAAAGGCCACAAATTTTTTTGCTCCGAATGTGATGTTAGCACCGAAGTCATCCGCGCCTAATTTGTTGTTCTACGCCGAATTTTTTGTTCCACGCTGAAGGCGCCTGCACCGAATTTATTGTTCCGCATCGAAGGCGACCGTGTTGAATTTGTTGTTCAGTGTTGAATGCGCAGGTGTCGACTTTGTTGTTCTGCATCGAAGGCGCCCGTGCCACTACATATTTTTACGCTAATTTGTTATTCCGTGCAATTTTGGTTGTGGATATATTTTTTTGGAGAGCAAAGATTTTTTGCACCGAAGGCGCCCGCGACGAATTTTTTTACGTCGAATTTGTTGTTCCGTGCTGATGGTGCCCGCAAATTTTTTTGCACTGACTTTGTTGTCCTGCGCCGAAAGCGCCCGTGCCGAATTTGTTGTTCTGTGCCGAAGGCGTCCGTACCGAATTTGTTATTCCATTTCGAATGCACTTGCGCCGAATTTGTTGTTCCACACCGAAGGCGCCCGTGCCGCTAAATATTTTTACGCTTATTTGTTGTTCCGTACAATTTTGGATGTGGAAATAATTTTAACAAAGATTTTGCGGGGGGAAAATCTTAAATGAACCGTGCCCACAGGCACGGGTTATGACTAGTATATATATATATATATATATATATATATATATATATATATATATATATATATATATATATATATATATATATATATATATATATATATATATATATATATATGGGATTAATGAGTATCATACGCCATATGAGAGGGTGTCTCATATGCCCTCTCACATAAAGTGGGTAAGTACAACAAGTACAAGCCCATGTGTGCTTGTACTTGCCCCATTTATGTGAGAGGGCATATGAGACACCCTCTCATATGGCGTATGATACCCATTATTCTATATATATATATATATATATATAACAACATATATTTTTTTGAAAGGTAAGTGTGTGTGTGTGTGTGTATATGAATATAAACAAGTAACTACATCAGGGCAAGCACCAACAACTAGGGCAGATAGGAGAGAGGATGTGAAGCAGTCACCCTACACTAGAATTACAAGGTACATGCCAAGAAAAAAGAGCTATACTGGGGTGGCACACATAACGGCCTAAGAAAGACCCCAGTTCCCAAAAAAAGGACGATCCGTAAGATCAACTTCATCTAGGACACAAGCAACCAACGCATCAAACATATCAGCAGAGATCCTGGCAAGGAGTGTGTCCTTGGGGGTCGCCCTAGACAGGAAGATCTGGTTGTTCCTCTCTCTCCAAATATGCCAGACAACCGTAGAGAAGACCAACATAGCGAGCTTGCCCCGAGGTGTGGTTTTCCCCCGTGCTCCAAACATCTGTCTCAACTGGTGAGCTTTGACAGTGATGGATTTAAAGCAGGAGGGAAAGCCAAGCCGGATTTTGCAAACTACCCAGACAAAAGAACTGTAATCACAGTGGAAGAAAATGTGGCGAGTCATCTCAGGATGGGAGCCGCAGAGCATGCATAAGGACTGCTCCAGGATACCATGCCTAGCAAGATGTTGGGAGGTAGGGAGACGATCCGAGAGGACACGCAGTAGAGTAAGGGCAAACTTGGGGGTGTGCCCTGGGAACCAGATCAAGGATGCAAGGCGAGTGGGGGGGACTGCGACGAATGCTGGACCATGCAGAGCGGAGGGAGTATCCACTGGCCGGAGCCCAAGTCCAGGAATCAGAACCACCCGGGACAGAGACCGCAGCAAAGTACGGTGACAAATGGGTAATGCAGTCAGGGAGCAGCCAGGTCTCACCATCCCAGAAGTCAGCCACTCGGCAGTATCTCATGGAGCGGTGAGCAGGCACAGCTTGGCCAGGGGGCCGCATGGGAGCCAGGGGTCATACCAGAATGACAAAGAGTAGCCATCTCTCACGACCCGATTGAAACAAGAAGCAGTGGAATCCCGACACCGAAGGACGTGCTTCCAGGAGCCCGAATCCAAGACCAAGGCCTCACACTGGAAAAGAGGAGTGTGCTTCATATAAGTATCCTGCATATATGAGGCACATAGGGAGGGGGAGTGGAAAAGCCTCCAAAGCAGCTTGGCACCAGCTGCCACACCAACCTCTCTCAGAGAACGTAGGCCGATGCCCCCTTCACACTTGGGAAGGCACATGTCATCCCACCACCAAAGATGGAGTTTAGAGCCCCCAGATGAAATCACAGCACATGCGGTCAATTTCCGTCAAAACAGAAGAATGGATGCGAAAAGACATGATCTAGTAGGATACAAAACCATGGATGACCGTATGGACCAACTCAATGCGCCCAGAGGTGGAAAGAAGCCTAGAAGACCAACTAGCAATCTTGGACTTGCACTTGTCAACAAGCCCAGAGAAAAGCTTCGCCGCATGAAATATGGATGAGAGGGGGAGACCAAGATACCTGACCGGGGGGACATCAATATGGATACCAAGAAGGAGGGAGAGCTCCGTGCCAATACTGCACCCCTTGCTGAGCATCAATCTACTCTTTCCTCTATTCACCTCAAGGCCTGTCAGGATATGGAAAGAGGAAAGGACCCTATCGAGCTCCAAAAAAGAAGCAACCTCCGTGTTGCAAAAGACAAGCATATCATCCGCGAAGAGCAGATGAGAGGAAATACTCAAACCCACCCTCTTGGGGGGTCGGATAGCACCAGAATGAGTGGCATGGTCCTTCAACAGGGTAAAAGACTCAATAACGATGACGAAGAGGAAGGGGGAGATAGGGTCACCCTGGCGCACTCCTCTGCTACTCCCAAAAAAATCCTGCAGGAGACCCATTGATGAGGACCGAGAAGGAAGCCAAATCAACGCACACCTTTATCCAATGGATGAGGGAGGGAGGGAAGCCAAGGCAGTGTAGGAAGGAATAAACAAACTCCCGATTGATACTACCAAAATCTTTCCAAAGATCGAGCTGAATACATGCCTTTGCCCCCAGGGAAGTAGAGAAGTCATGAATGAGCTCATGGGCAAGAAGAGAAGAGTCAGAAATGAGCTGATCCTTGATAAAAGCCGATTGGTTCCTGGATATCAGCCCCAAGATCACCTCTACCAACCGACGGCTGAGAACTTTGGAAATGGTCTTGTAGATCACATTGCAGCAAGAGATGGGACGATAATCTCCCAGGGAAGAAGCAGTGGGGGACTTGGGAACCAGGTGAGGAAGGTGTGATTAATCTGCCTGAGGATACTGCCCGAGGTGAAGAACGAGTGCACAGCCCGAAGGACATCCCCGCCCACCACCCCCCAAAGCTCCTGGAAGAAAAGGTGGGAAAACCATCCAGGCCCTGGGACTTGTCCTTGTCCAAGGAGAAGAGAGCCTACTCGATCTCCTGATCAGAAACACAACCACCCATCCAAGCACATGCATCAGGGGAGAGGATGTGCTTGGGGATAATCTCAGGGAAGGAAGAGGGGTATGAGTCCTGGTGGAACAGGTTGGTGAAAAACTCAACTGCCTCAGAACGGAGAGTGGTGATCCTAGTGGTAGCCCCCCCCCCACGCATCAACCAAGTGTAAGAGACTGGTCCCTGCCTCACAGTCCTTGGTGGCTACATAGAAAAACTGAGTGTTCCTGTCACCCTGGGTGAGCCAGGTCTGGCGACTCTTCTGTCTGGCCTGACTCTCCTCACAATCCAGGCTAGAAACAAAGGGAAAGGTCGAGGGCACGATCCTGACAAATGAGGTCCAGGTAGGAATGAAAATCTGGCCTAGCCCGCAACAGTGAGATGTCATTCCTAATGGCCTCTGATGGGGGGGAAGTGGTGGCTGGCCGGCGGCCAATCACAGATGGCATATTTGAGGGACTTGAGCTTCGAGACAATTCTGAGCATAGGAGAACCCATATACCGACCATGCCAGACCTGGAGCAAGAGCGCATAGAAACTAGGGATCTGAAGGTAGTGGCAGAAGAAGCAAAATGGCTTGGGCCCAGTGTCAGGGGGAGGATAATCTTAATCAGCAACGGAGAGTGATCGCTGGTCCCAGGAGGGAGGTAAGTGGCGAAGGCATCAGGGAGGGTGGCCACCCAGGTGGCACTAAAAAGGGTCCTGTCCAATCTACAGGAGATACGAGACCCAACCGTGGAATTGTTTCTCCAGCTCATATGGTCCCCCATACAACGAATATCATCCAGACCACAATCAGCAATACACGTGTTGAAATCCACAAGCTGACTAGACAAAAGGGTGCGGCCCCTACTTTCTCACTGATAAACCGAGTCACATTGAACTCTCCCAAAACTGCCCAAGCTCCATCGCTAATCAAGGAGTAGTCACTAAGAAGAGAGTCCCAAAGTCGCCCCCGTTTAGAAGCCAGGTTGTAGGCATAGACAATCGTAACAAACACAGCCAAACCACCCCGGTTATTGCATGAAAGAGACATGTGTTGGGCGGAAGAAGAGATAGTGGAGCAGTCCCAAATATTTGTGTTAACTAAGACCCAGATCCTACCCTTACTGGCATGGGAGTAGTTGTTGAAGAACACCCACCCCTTGGGGAAACAAGAAGAAATGACATCACCCTCAACGTCCAAAACCTTGGTCTCCAATAGACCCACAAGAAAGGCCTTGTGCTTATGAATGTGGTGATGCACGTCTCTACGACGGGCCTTCGAATTCAATCCCCGAAAGTTCCATACAAGGATGGACATATATTAACCAATATGGGGTTTTGGCTCCTAGTCTTCACTCCGGAGAGGGCCGGAACATACATACATACATACATACATATATAACACTATATATATGTATACAAAATAGCTCCTGTTCATTGGGCTTCGGCAATCCCCTAGCGATTCTGCGACGAATCTAGCCTTGCTCCTCCTGTGGGGCTCTGGCCTCTCCGACGGTCCCCCCAATCTGTGATCCATCCCTCTCCCCCCTCCTATTGGCCTCTACGTCACCCTAATGGCTTTTTCGAGCTCTGGATTCTACCCCCTGAGTAATCTTACGGGCGATGATGAAACATATCGGTCTGCTACAGACGGCATGGTTGGCGATGGCGGCTCTTCTGGCAACGGTGCGGTGGAGAACCCGTGGATCTCTATCACTTACCGTAAGCACATCCCCTCCTCTTTGATTCTGGGCCCCTTCGTATCTAGGGCTGCCACTGGGCCCTCAGGGCGAGTGACTGGCGCCCCGTTTACGGTATGGGCGCGGTGTCGTTTTACCGCAAGTGCACGGTTAGTGTAGGGTGCGGGTTTATCGAACTCAGGGAGGTGGATGGCTTGAGTGGCTACTAGCCTCGCCTAGGTTGTGTGCTAGCTACGCGGATGATAAGGGTGAAGTGTAGAAATAAAAGAAAGAAATGAAAATGACACAAAATGAATCCCCGCTAACACAGGCTAGAGCACTCATGACACTCGGCATTTGACTTGACCCAGGGTGAGACATTGCCCCAAAAGGTGGTACCTAGCGTCCATGACCCGATATTCCGGTCGGTGCCAAGCACGCTAGGCCTTCCCGGTTCCGGACGGTGGGCACTCCCGTGTCCATTAACACCTTCCGCAACCGGGAGCATTAAGGCAACAATGATAACTCCCAACATTTCGTCCAAGCCGTTCCCACGCGCGAGGACTCCATGTCAACACTAGGGGCGTGAGCTATGGCTAGGGAGTCAACCGCCAAGTTTATTCCCCCTTGGCTCGACGGTCAGAGGCGGTCTTTCTCCCGCCAATGACAATGAAACACCCCCGCGTAACCCTAATGGCCAAATAGGTCAAATGTGATTTCTAGCAATACATCGAAGCGGATCTTGACAGGACAAGCACCGGACCCCAATCCCCAACACATCTAGTGTGTTGTCATACGAATTGGACCCAGATTGCTAGAAATCCCCATTGACACATTTCATCGAACACATGCCATGCAACCAAGTCAAATGAAACAACCAAGCATCAATCCTACCCTAACCCGTATTAGGGTTCATCAATACTACTCCATGATGAAAGACATATAAACAAACAACACAAAAGACATATAAACTTTCACCATCAAGCAAAATAAACACAATACAAACAATGGAGAAAAAGAGAGGAAAATACTTATCTTGAGTTGAATCGTCAATCCAATACAAGACTTATTGAACAAAAGACCTAATCTAAACTAACCTAGAACTCACAAGAGAAGGGGGGCAAAAAGCCCTAAAAACTCCAGGAGATCCCCCTCAAGTCGGCCAGCCTCGTGTATTTATAGCCCCACTTCGAAACCCTAATGGTTCGGGTCCAAACTCGCAGAAAAAACGCCACCCGATCGGTTGACAAGTCAACCGATCGGGTGATCTGTTACAAATAATAAACAGAAAACGGCGGACTTTCACCCGGTCATATGAACCGGTCGGTTGAGTTCTTGGAGTGACCGGTTGGATCTTGGCGCCATCGGGTGAAGGGATCGGTTGGGTGCCCGTGTCTCGGCTCCTCAGCATCAGCTACAGATGAACCGATCGGGTGAGAGTCACCCGATCGGTTGGAATTTGGCTTGAAAAGACAGAGAATCAGCCTCGTTTGAACCGGCCTGTGAACCGGTTGGGTGACATTCACTTGAGCTCCGGCTGAGACCGGGTGGTGCACGCGTGCATCACCCGATCGGTTGGAGATGACCAACCGACCGGGTGAGGGGCTGAAAGATGTAATCTTCGTCGTTTGACCCCCTGGATCACGCGTGACTCCTCCCGTTGCTCCAGGGACTTGAGATATCGTCGTTAAACGTCCCCTACGCGGGCAATCTCCTGCAAACATGGAGAAACAAAGAAAAGTGAAAGAAAACGAGAAAACGAATAAAAGACGGCGGAAAATACGGAGAAACACAAAAGAAAACGTGCGTGAATATATGAAATATAAACGCACGTCAAAATCCCCCAAGCTAAACTCTTCCTTGTCCTCGAGGAAGACGAGTGAGAGTAGGAGCTCGGAGGGAAAAATAGAGAGAAAGAGAGAAAAAGAAAACTATACATCCTAGATCGCCCGTAAGGGCCAACAAAATCAAACACGCCACACGAAGCAAGCATACGACAGTACACAACACTAAACCAAGGAATGTGAGTCCAAACAAGTGTCGTGGGCCCACGCAGTGAAGCGCGAGTGAGTGTGGTCGTGTGCTAGCAGATGGTGTCACTATCTACGATGTGCAATAAGTCTCCATATACACATACCCAAAGAAAGACCCAAATATCGATTCAATTTGAAATTGCGGTGAATATTAGCTCAAGCATGCATGAGAAGAGTATAAGAATAGAAGCGTATCATGCATCGGGGACTCCACAGCTAGGGACTAGGAAATCACCACACTATAGCCTAGGTAATCGCTAGAAGGTCCCTATGCCAAGTGTTTTCGAAAACGATGGAGGTTGAGAAGATGTGGAGTAGAACACTCGGTGCAAATTCTCGCCTTCCCCTTATTCACGGCAAGTAGGAAAATATTCATACTGGAAATTTTTTTTTTTGGGTTATGGGTATTTGTATTTTATTTTTTTTTCTTTTCTTTTCATTTCTCATCTTTTTGGGTTTTTCTTTTCTTTTCACCTTTTTTTTGGATTTTTGGGAATTGGGATATTTACATGTGTACTCTCCCAAGTGGGAGAACGGTACACGACGAGGGGATTTGCACCAAGTAAAATAAAAATGAAATCGGATTCTAAACACTTGGACAAAGGAGATATTTCTTGCTAATCAGAGCATAGTCTAAATGGGTTATCCTAGGGTTATCCTAGTCCTTGTTTGTGGAATCCCGACACATGCGAATTGAAATATACGATATAAATATAGCATGCATATAGAAGCAGATAGTAGAAGCAAATACTGCATATTCAAATCGAAGCATGATAATCTAGGGGTCAACCAAGGATAGGTATATAAAACATAATCACAAGGTAGAAGCACACAATAAGCTAGTCACGACACACAACTCACAAAAAGCTAAGTGGACCCACGATGCATGAAATGCAAGAGGACTCGATATCCTAGGGTTAGTGAATGTGATTATCGATGCCATGCTAGGTGTGTGTGATTTTGTGGCGATTCATCATAGGGTTCATCTCTAGGAGAAAGAGATAAAAAGAAGAAAAGAAAAAGAAAAAGAAAAAGACGGAGAAAAACGACTCAAATAGCGAAGAAAAAGAGACAAATGACGCACGAAGTGTGACTCCCCCAAGCTGAAACTTGCATTGTCCTCAATGCAATAGTAGTGAATACGGGAGGGCAATGAAAATGGGGGGGGCACGGACACAAAAAATGAAAAACACGAAAAACACATGAGCGAAACTAAAAAATAAAGAAAAAGAAACACTCAAATAAAAGATATAAAACACGACAAAAGAACACCTAGACACAGACACACAACAACGAAACGCAAAAACATGCACACAAAAGTCGATTTCCCCCAAGCTGAACATGACAATGCCTGCAAAATGATATGATCAATGGGGATGTAGAGATGTGCTAGGGGGAAAATCGGAAAAGAAAGAAATCAAAATGCAGGAGAGACAGTGTGCTCATTCTCCTCGGAAGAGGATGTGGGGTGAAATGATAGAAGGGCACGACATGAAGGGTTATTATGATGCAAAAGCAAATCCTAGATACGCTCCCCTCGCTAATGAGAGGAAACGAGATTATTTAAATCTAAACTAGAAAGCTGTAAATTTTTACACTACTGGATTAGGATACACCTGAGCATAGGGGGATCCAAGATCTGAAGTGGGGCAGGTAGCTGCTCTAACTGCTCCTTCTGTGGCTCCGCCAGAAGCGTTGTGTCACGTGTGCCAATGGACCCAAGCAATGCACCTCCAAGCATCCCTCGTAGGTGTCCACCTGTGACCTGCAAAGGACGAGGTGCATTAGTCCATGGCAAGAAATTATTTCCCGAAATAAATGTATCCCAGAGATAATCGTCAACATAAGATGGAAAAATAATAAACGGGTGACGAATACTCCCTGAGAATGGGTCGCAATCCTCTGTACTAGTGACGACCGAATTCTCGCTCTCCATGAGAAGTGGCTCTCCAGGTAGTGACGCACCGTAGCATACCTCAAGGGAAGTAGATCATGTGTCCTGCGAGAGATATGGCGTGTCAAAAATATATGAGTCTAAAGAAATAGGAAGTGAAAAGCGAGACTCAAAAGTGGAGTGAGAGTGAGTATGAAAATCTCCCTGAATAGGGGCAATATGCTCAAGTAGATGCTCAGCCGCAGAAGAAGTGGAGTGTGACAGTAGAGGTAGATGAGGCTTGGGCTCCATGAAGTGGACGATCGTATCCAAGCCCTCATGCACATCCTCCTCGACGATATGCTCATGCTCCTCCATCTGCCCGATGTCCTGAATGACATCCTCGTGGTTGACCACGGACCAAGGAAGAAGCTGCGACAGAGATGGCTGTGGAGGTGGATGTAGAGCGGACCCCTCGTATGTGGTCATGGTGTCCTCGTCCTCATGCACATCCTCCTCGCCGGTATGCATAATCTCTGTAAACTCCTCGGTGCTCTCATAGGACTCATGCGGGGTATCCAAATCAAGACAAGAAGTCTCTCCCACAGATCCTATAGAAATCACCCCATCCTCACTATCATCATCAAAAAATGCTTCGTCATCCAAGTGGTAGTGATGGAAAAATGGGGGCATCGGCTTGAGATGTGTCTATGGTGGCCGATGGTATGGTGGTCTCAACCATGAAGGTGGGTATATCCTCTCCTTCATCCCCTCTCCTCGGTGTAGGCTCGGTGATTGGTACCATCAAGTTCTGTAATATTTGGCCTTGGTTAAACATGGCACTTTCAAGGAGAGACACGAGGCTTGATTCTTCTTGTGTTTGTGGAGGGGTATAAGGTTGAGGAAATGGATGGGAGGTGTTTGGGCTAAGGTTGTGGGAAAATGTTTGGCCTTGGAGTGGGGGGAGGCTCTCAAGTGTAAATGGGCAATCATAATACACGTGCCCCGCCATCCCACAAGTCTCATAAACCACAACTGGATAAGGATCGTATCCTCTCATCTGAGCATCGAAATTTGATCTCCACATGGTAATATCAAAGATACCTGGACAACAAAAATAAGAAAACTAGAGAGGAGCGTCAATAGTACAAGAGAATAACAAAAAGATAATATAATGGTGGGGGAAAAATTTCTTGGTTATTGAATATATTTTTTAAAAAAAAGAAAACGAAATTTTTTTTTGTGTTTTTATGCGTAGTCTAACGAACCCAAGCTAAGCTAATATCAAACCGAACGCCTCCCCGGCAACGGCGCCAAAAACTTGACCGGCGCCCCGTTTACGGTATGGGCGCGGTGTCGTTTTACCGCAAGTGCACGGTTAGTGTAGGGTGCGGGTTTATCGAACTCAGGGAGGTGGATGGCTTGAGTGGCTACTAGTCTCGCCTAGGTTGTGTGCTAGCTACGCGGATGATAAGGGTGAAGTGTAGAAATAAAAGAAAGAAATGAAAATGACACAAAATGAATCCCCGCTAACACGGGCTAGAGCACTCATGACACTCGGCATTTGACTTGACCCAGGGTGAGACATTGCCCCAAAAGGTGGTACCTAGCGTCCATGACCCGATATTCCGGTCGGTGCCAAGCACGCTAGGCCTTCCCGGTTCCGGACGGTGGGCACTCCCGTGTCCATTAACACCTTCCACAACCGGGAGCATTAAGGCCACAATGATAACTCCCAACATTTCATCCAAGCCGTTCCCACGCGCGAGGACTCCATGTCAACACTAGGGGCGTGAGCTATGGCTAGGGAGTCAACCGCCAAGTTTATTCCCCCTTGGCCCGACGGTCAGAGGCGGTCTTTCTCCCGCCAATGACAATGAAACACCCCCGCGTAACCCTAATGGCCAAATAGGTCAAATGTGATTTCTAGCAACACATCGAAGCGGATCTTGACAGGACAAGCACCGGACCCCAATCCCCAACACATCTAGTGTGTTGCCATACGAATTGGACCCAGATTGCTAGAAATCCCCATTGACACATTTCATCGAACACATGCCATGCAACCAAGTCAAATGAAACAACCAAGCATCAATCCTACCCTAACCCGTATTAGGGTTCATCAATACTACTCCATGATGAAAGACATATAAACAAACAACACAAAAGACATATAAACTTTCACCATCAAGCAAAATAAACACAATACAAACAATGGAGAAAAAGAGAGGAAAATACTTATCTTGAGTTGAATCGTCAATCCAATACAAGACTTATTGAACAAAAGACCTAATCTAAACTAACCTAGAACTCACAAGAGAAGGGGGGGCAAAAAGCCCTAAAAACTCCAGGAGATCCCCCTCAAGTCGGCCAGCCTCGTGTATTTATAGCCCCACTTCGAAACCCTAATGGTTCGGGTCCAAGCCCGCAGAAAAAACGCCACCCGATCGGTTGACAAGTCAACCGATCGGGTGATCTATTACAAATAATAAACAGAAAACGGCGGACTTTCACCCGGTCATATGAACCGGTCGGTTGAGTTCTTGGAGTGACCGGTTGGATCTTGGCGCCATCGGGTGAAGGGATCGGTTGGGTGCCCGTGTCTCGGCTCCTCAGCATCAGCTACAGATGAACCGATCGGGTGAGAGTCACCCGATCGGTTGGAATTTGGCTTGAAAAGACAGAGAATCAGCCTCATTTGAACCGGCCTGTGAACCGGTCGGGTGACATTCACTTGAGCTCCGGCTGAGACCGGGTGGTGCACGCGTGCATCACCCGATCGGTTGGAGATGACCAACCGACCGGGTGAGGGGCTGAAAGATGTAATCTTCGTCGTTTGACCCCCTGGATCACGCGTGACTCCTCCCGTTGCTCCAGGGACTTGAGATATCGTCGTTAAACGTCCCCTACATGGGCAATCTCCTGCAAACATGGAGAAACAAAGAAAAGTGAAAGAAAACGAGAAAACACGAGAAAACGAATAAAAGACGGCGGAAAATACGGAGAAACACAAAAGAAAACGTGCGTGAATATATGAAATATAAACGCACGTCAGCGAGGTGGTGGTCAGGCTGCCGGGCGTCGCGGTTGTGGCAACGGTCGGAGGCCCACTTTTGCATCCTCGCCCCCCGCTGTCGAGCCCTGGTGCAAGTTCCCCATCAGCTTCGGATGCAGCAAAATCCAATGTCCCCTACCGTTTAACAATATCCCTCTGAGAGCTCCGGGTCCTAACCCCCGCTCGAGCTATGCGGTTGCCCTATCATACAGTGATATATGCTCTCCAAGAGCCCATCTAGCTCCCAATTTTGCACTTCCCTTCTTCCCGCCTTCTTTTGTTGACAACGGCACGGTCGTTGAGATCTTGCCCACTGATATTGTGCAAGCTGTAGGGAGGTGGGAGCACACGCTTGTCAGATATTTCGTTGGGGCTCGGCCCTTTTATGGTCTTCTCAAAGCTTGGGTGGCTCGTACTTGGAAGCCCAAGGGGGAAATCCAACTTCACTTGCGTGAAAACGGTTTCTTTTTCTTTAAGTTTGAGATGGAATCGAACTGTGATGCAGTCCTCCATGCGGGGCCCTGGCTCCTTGAAGGCCGCCTCCTTGTCCTCCGGCGATTGTCTCCTCAAATTAGGTTGGATCGTGATCTCCTTTCCTCTATGCCTCTCTGGGTCTGATTCCTGCAATTACCCATCTAATTCTGGACACTTGCGATTCTTGGGAAGTCGGCTAGCACAGTGGGTCGGCCCCTATTTTTCGATGCTCCGACGATGAATGCCTCCCGCCTCTCCTTTGCTCGTTGTTTCATCGAAGTTGATGCATTCTCTACATTCCCCTCTACAATATCAGCTCTCCTGGCTGATGGGTCTATCATTCCTGTTTCGGTTGAGTATAAAAAATCCCTCCGCTTTGCTCCCACTGACGCTGCTTTGGGCGGGACTTGTCCCAATGCGAAGCTCCCACTCGCGCCTTGCCATCACTGCCCACTGATCTACATGCCCCTCAGTAGCCGTCTCTGCAACTGAGATCTGAGCCCGTCCACATCGTTCCCCCTGCTCCTCCAATTCAGTCCTCTGTGTTGCCCTATGCTGTTCAAGTAGGAATATTGCCCTTGGATGCTGATCGGGCAGCCCCCTCCCCCCTCCCACCGTCTGTTCCTGGTACTGCACCCCCATCTCCCTCCCAGCTAGCGATGGTACGTTATCGACAGACCCTCTTGTGGTTGTGTATCCCGCTTCGGCTCTCCCGGCAATGTTGGTGAGTATTATGTTTCCCCATGCTACCCCTTTTCCTACCCCTATTAGTTCTATGGGAACATGTGTGGGTGATTCTGGCGGTGTGTTGGTTGATGATGCTGGAGTATTGGTTGGTGGAGGATGTGGGAATTCTGTGAAGCTGGTTGTTGATAGGCCGGAGGCTGTGGATTTGGGCCTACTTATGAAGGCCGGTGTCCCTCCTGCTGGGTTTTTTGATGGTGGGTCTGTGGTGTCTGAATCCCCAACTGTGGGAGTCCATGTCGCTAGTGTTATTGACTATTCAGGTGCGCTGGGTGAGACCCCCCACCTTGCTGGAGATGATATTCTCCCCATGTCTGGGTCTGAATTCCCACCTCCTAGCCCGGCCCAATCCCCCTCCCTTCCCCGTCGAAAATCCCTTCCCCCTCGGCCCCCAAATTGCCCCGTGCCTACTACCATTCCCAACCCCTCTTTCAAGCCCTCCACAACAACATCTAAATCTTACTCCCCCAAAAACTCTGGACCGGCCCCTTCCCGTGTGCAAACCAGGAGCCAAAAACCCCCCACCGTTGATTAATGTCTGTCCTATCTTGGAATGTGAGGGGCCTTAATGCTCCCGCTCGCCGTAGGGATGTCAAACACCATATCATGAGACATAGGGCTACTCTGGTTGGTCTCTTGGAGATGAAAGTCCATGAGTTGAATGGGGACATCGTCGCTTCTTGTTGTCCTAGGGGGTGGGTGTCATTTCATAATTATGTCCACACCCTTAAAGTTCGTGTTTGGGTTGTTGCGGATCCGAATGTTTGGGATTATGGCGTGGTTTCTTCTTCTGCGCAGCATATCACTCTTGTTTGTACCAACCGGGGCGGCTTTCAAGTGGCCTTCTCATTTATCAATGCTTCCAATTTGGCTTCTGAGCAGGTTCTCCTTTGGGACTTCCTTTGGAGTGATTATCTCATTATGGGTGGAGGGCCTTGGGTGGTGCTTGGGGACTTCAATGTCACTTGTTTTATTGATGAGAAGGTTGGTGGGCGCGGTCTTACCCCTGAGCAGCTTGTCGAATTCAATAGATGTATTGATGATTGTGGTCTTGATGATGTGAGATGCATTGGCGACCACCTGAGTTGGGGTAATTTTGCCTCTGAAGGCCCCCGTATCTCCTGCAGACTTGATAGGGCACTGGTTAATCCTGCCTGGTTGACCACTCTTCCTGATGCTTTGCTTCCTACCCCCCTCCGATACCAGTGATCACTCTCCTCTTCTGCTTCAGATTATTCCTCCTCCTAACTCGGGTCTGAAGCACTTTTGGTTCTTCAGTAGCTATCTTCAGATCCCGGGGTTCTATGCTCTCCTTCTTTCGGTATGGCGAGGTCACTTCTCGGGTTCCCCCATGTTAAGACTTGTCTCCAAGCTCAAAGCCCTCAAGGTGGCAATCTGTGCCTAGCCGCTTGATCGTCACCCCTTCCCCCCCTTCGGAGACCATTAGGCAGGACATCTCTACTCTTCGAACCGCTCCCGACTTCCACTCTTCTCTTGAGCTCTTGAGACGTGAATGTTCCCTTGTTCGCCTCCTGGCTTCTAGTCTTGATTGTGAGGAGAGTCAGGCTAGGCAGAAAAGCCGGCAGACTTGGCTCTCTCAGGGGGACAGAAACACCAAGTTCTTCTATGCTGCTTCCAGGGACTGTGCAGTGGGCAATAGTATTCTTCACTTGATTTCTCCTTGTGGTGATCCTGCCACCAAACTGGACTCTCTTCGTTCTGATGCTGTTGAGTTCTTCACTGCCCTCTTCCACCAGGATTCTCATATATCCTCCTTCCCTGAGTTGATCCACAAGCATATCCTTTCCCCAGGGGCATGTGATTGGATTGGTGGCCCTGTTGATGATATTAAGATCAAGGAGGCCCTTTTCTCCTTGGATCGTGATAAGTCTCCCGGGCCCGATGGTTTCCCTTGCCTCTTCTTCCAGGACATGTGGGGGATTGTTGGTAGGGATGTTCTCCAGGCTACTCGCTCCTTCTTCTCTACTGGCCGCATCCTGAAGCAGATCAACCACACCTTCCTCACTCTCGTCCCTAAATCCCCTCGGCCTCTTCTCTTGGGGACTACCGGCCCATCTCCTGCTATAATGTGGTCTACAAAATCATCTCCAAGGTCCTATGTAGGAGACTTGCTGAGGTCATCCCTAGGCTCATCTCCTGGAATCATTCTGCATTCATCAAGGATCGCCTTATCTCTTATTCTTCCCTCATTGCTCATGAGCTTATCAAAGACTTTTCGTCTTCTATGGTGGCCAAGGCTTGCATTCAGTTGGACCTCTGCAAGACCTTTGACAGCATCAACCGTGAGTTCATCTATTTCTTCATGAAGTGTCTTGACTTCCCCCCTTCCTGTATTCATTGGATCAAGTATGCGTGGACTCCGCATCTTTCTCCGTTCTTATCAACGGTTCGCCTGCTGGTTTCTTTGGGAGTGACAGGGGGTCCGTCAGGGAGACCCCATTTCCCCTTTCCTCTTCGTATTGGTCATGGAGTCCTTTACTCTTCTTATGGATGCCGCCTCCCTCTCCGGTGCCATTCGCCCTCCTAAGAGAGGTGGGCTGGGGATCCCATCCCATCTCCTCTTTATCGATGACATGCTGGTCTTCTGCAAAGCGGAGGCTTCCTCTTTTTTGGAGCTGGGGAGGCTCCTTGATTCCTTCCATCTCATGACTGGACTTGAGGTGAATAAGGCTAAAAGCAAGATGATTCTCAGTAAAGGGTGCATCTCTGGGGATGAGCTTTCCCTCCTCCTTGGTATTCCTATCGCCACCCCTCCTCTCAAATACCTCGGTCTCCCGCTCTATTCCTCCTACCCTGCAGCGAAGCGTTACTCTAGCCTGGTTGACAAGTGTAAGACCAAGATCCCTGGTTGGTCTTCTAGACTCCTCTCTATGATGTGACGCATTGAGCTGGTGCGCACGGTCATCCATGGGTATGTCTCTTATTGGATCTAGTCTTTTCGCATCCCATCCTCTATCTTGGCCACGATTGACCGCATGTGCCGTGACTTCATTTGGGGGGTGAAGCTCCACCTTTGGATGTGGGAGGACATGTGCCTTCCTAAATGCAAAAGTGGGATTAGGTTGCATAGTCTTCGTGAGGTGGGGGTGGCGGCCGGTATTAAACTCCTCTGGCATCTTCTTCATTCCTCCTCCCCCTGGGCCTCTTACATGCGCATCACTTACCTGGGGTATACTCCCATATTCCAGTGTGAGGCTTCGGTTCTGGATTCGGGCTCTTGGAAGCATATTCTCCGTAGTAGGGACTCCACAGATTCCTGCTTCCATAGAGTCATTGGTGATGGTTGTACTTCTTCTTTCTGGTTTGACCCATGGCTGCCTTGTGGACCTCTCGCCAAGCTGTGTACTCCCCCTGCCTCCTTGCGATACCGTCGCATCTCTGACTTTTGGGGCGAACATGGATGGGTTCTCCCTACCGAGCTTCACCACATCTCGCATCTTCTTGCCTCTGCCTCTGTGATTGATGGCCCGGACACCTGGGAGTGGGTGCTAGATGGTGGATGCTCCCTTTGTTCTGCCTGGTCCTCCACCCGGCGGTGCCCCCCTGCTTGCCGTGCTCCTGTGATCTGGTTCCCTGGGCACCCGACCAAGTTTGCTATCACCCTGTTGCATGCTCTCATTGACCGCCTCCCTACCACCCACCAGCTTTCTAGGCAGGGGATCCGAGATCAGTCTACTTGTGGGCTTTGTAGTGCGCACCCTGAGTCCGCTGGACGCATCTTCTTCCGCTGTGACTTTAGTGCGTTCATATGGACGGCGTGTAAGCTACGCCTGGGTCTTCCCCGGCTTTAAATCCATCACTGTCGATGCACATTTGCTGAGATGATGGTTTAGAGTTAAGGGGAAGATCACTCCCCAGGGCAGACTCTCCTTACTTGTCTTTTCTGTGGCTGTGTGGCATATGTTGAAGGAGCGGAACAACCGCATTTTTAGATCCATGCAGAGTCCCATGACTTCCACACTCGCCAGGATCTCTTCTGCTGTCTCTGATGCCTTGGCTGGTTTTGACATTAGTGATGTTGATACTGTGGATCTTAGTTTTTTCGGGAACTGTGGTCTCTCATAGGCTTTTTTTATATGCCGCCCCAGTATAGGTTTCCACCCTTTTTGTTTTTTCTTGGCATTGCCTGGTAGTTCTTGTATGGGGTGATTGCTCCCCAACCTCTCCCCCGTCAAATCTGCTTATTGGTCCTTGCCTGGATGTTGCCCTGTCTATATATATACACACACACTTACTTTTCAAAAAAATAACACTACACACACACACACACACACACACACACACACACACACACACACTACATACATCTCAATTAATACAAATAGATCACCTATACATAGATATACATAACAATAGACATACAATACTTATACATCTATGCAAACACATAGCCTTACATACATATACAACCGACTATCCATGCCTACCCTCAAGGACTCTACACCTCGGCTTCTAACATCAGAGCTCTATTATAAGGCTGGACTCCTACCCACCTTAAGACTCAACTACCTACTATCGGAACATGACTAGTACTACCCTTGCACAACCGCAGTTCGGGGACCTGCGTGGGCCACCACATGTCATGCCCCCTCCCCAGGATACCCGGGAAGTAAGAGTCCATCCCAGGTGTTCCCAGAGAGGCGAGTGTAATGGCATAAGTGCCATATATGGTAGGGCATGTGTTTTTGTGTGATATGTAATATATGTATAGTGGTATTCTTAGGTAGTGTGTTTAATACCTAGGTGGTGTGTGTGTGTGTAGTAATTGCCTATGTGGATGTTTGTGGATGAATATATCATGATATGGGTGTTTAATATTATATGTATATGATTGCTTGAATAAGGGTTGTATGGATGATTATATGGTTGTCTACGTGAAGTGTAGTATGTATAGCATGTAGTACCATTGTGTAATATTGGTTGTATTATTGGTATTAAATCATATTGGTTGTACTAGTTGTCTTATTTGTAGTAGTGTAATGTGTTTGTATTGATATGCCTTCTTGATATTATATATGAGTGGCATATGGTATTAATATATGGTGTGTTGATAGCATGAGAAAATACCCCATCATGAGGTAGGAATCCCTCTCTTATCTCATGGCATTTGCATGTTAGTGGAGTTTAGTTAAGAGTTGTTTCAAATCTGTGTTCAATTTCCAACAAAACTGTCCTCTGTTTAACTGTGGATATCTGTTATTTTTTAGTTCGAATAAAAATTTGAGAAAAATATATTCATGTATCTCATATTTTTCTAGTCAAAAGTCATGTATGGGGTTCCTTATGGTTTTGGCCAAATTTTAGGAGTAGTAGGCTCTAGACTGCAATATAGCTAAATCTGCAATTTGGACATCCTTCACTAACTCAGCCATATCTGCTACTATACTTATCCGAATTAGGTGTTTTAGGAAATGTTGGATATCTACTCTTCAAGATACACAATTTTCATGTTTTTCACTTCATCCATATCCGACTGTAAATATGAGTAATTTATTGATTAAGTTACTACAGTTTGTTGTTGTTCTGCAGAATTTCTATATGTTACCATTGTGGCCACCATAATTCACATACTCGTGATGATTTTCTAAAAATTGGTATGGAAATGTAAAAATTTTAGATATACAACTTTCATTTAGTAACTTCTGTCAAATCATTAATGAAAACTGATGATATATGGCCATTTGTTGCGACTGCCTGCATTTCCCAGCAGGCTGATTCATTTCAATGGGATGTTGAATTATGCATTGTTGCCAATTATACTTTTATTGTCCATAATTGTTGTTATTACATGAAAGGAAGTTTGATTGGTATGATATTCTATTAAATTGCTACTGTGATTGTGATGTTGTACATGATGCATATCATGTGTTTATGGAATGCCTATGTGACGGCAAGTGTAAGAATTGAGATGTTAAGGACACATGCATGGCATGGTCTGGCATGGAATGGGATGAGGATAGATGTGGGGTATGATGAATGGCATGCCACTTAGGTGCATAACCCTATTTGTTATGATAGATAGAAATGTTAAATGCAAGATATTGAATTTTGTAAAGCCATGCCAACATGATCCCCGTTTTATTCAAAATGACGTTAAAATGAAATCTTGGATGTCTCAATCCTCTCTAAAGAGGGCGAGCAACAAATGGGGATATTAGGGGAAACCTAAGTATCGAGTAGGCGCAAGGACTGGACTTGCTTTGGGTTAGTTCACTCGCACTCCTGACAAGCTAGCGTGGTAGGGAGTGGGCAGAGTTGCATCAAAAGAAAAAGAAAAGAATGGCTCCTTTTGTAACAGTGTATCTGGGGGAGTCATAGCATCCAACCACCACTGTGGGTGAGGTCCAATTTCTTATGTTCCATTCGATATCCAGATTTCTAAAATACAAGACTAATTAAATTAATAATTTATTTAACTGTGTGGTCCTTTGTACCTTTGCCTCTTCATTGCACTTGTGGTTGTTTACTTCCTTTAGCTAGTTCTGGTTGTTGTTCATGCAATCATTGTAACACCTCCCCTCTTATACCCTTTGTTATTGTTGTGTTGTTGCTATTATAGTCTCTTTTACTTTGAGTCAACATGCTTCTGCTAGGACATGCCATTATGTTACTTGTATCATCTTTTGTACATGCACGTAGTTGCATTATAGGATGTCGCATTTGAGGTGGAGTGGCATTTCCTCTGGGTCACGCATTGACGTGCCCCACCCGTTGTTTTTCAGGTGTTGGTATTTAGAGTTGGCAGATGGAGCTGGAGGCTGGGAGATGGAGTTGGAGTTATGGTTAAGTAGCTTGGGTTATGAGTTGAGTGATGAGGGGAGGAAATGAGAGTCTTGTACTTTTGGGTTTCTTTGGGGTGAGGAGTTGTTGTATAGATGTTGTGTATAAAGAAAAGATGTTCATAGACATAGTTATTAATATCAGTGTTTCTTTGTAATTGATGTATGTGCCTTTGTATTGTCCTGAGTTGTTCTCTGTGTTTGGTTGTGGGAACACTATAGGTATTACCCCAACAGTGTGTAGTGGACCTGCCTCTCTCTAGTTGTCTCTCTCTCCTTCCTTCTTTTATTTATCACACCCGCCTCTTCGGGAACACCTGTGATGGATTCGTACTTTCCAGGTATCCTGGAGAGTGGGACGTTACAGAGAGTATGATAAAGAAAAGAAGGAAGGAGAGAGAGACAACTAGAGAGATGCAGGTCCACTGCACATTGCTGGGATAGTACATGTAATGTTTCCAACACGCAACCAACACAAGGCCAACACAGCACCACAACACGGACAACAAGAGATAAAACACTGAAACAACAAAGACTATATTTATATCCTCCATCATTATTCATCATCGTATCAATCGTTATACATCAGCAACTTACCCCTAAAAAGAGACCCAAAAGTACAAGAGTAACACACACTCATGTTACACCCCAAACCCACACTCAACTCAAACTCAACTCCTCATATCTCCAGCCACCAGCTCCCAAGCACCTGAAAACCACAAGATGGAGCACGTCAATGCATGCCCCAGTAGGATATCCAAACTCCCACTAGTAATCCACTCTTAAATGCAACCACTGAGTGAACAAGTGCTACAAGTGAAAGTGCTACAAGAACATGGCATGTAAATACATCAAAGTATAAAAGGAGCAAAGAAAATAAGGAAATTAAACATTTATTACTGTACGACAAGAGGTAAGTAAACTGCAAAGCAAAAAACTATTAAGAGCTACAACAATTACTAATTGAACAACAAATGCAACACAGAGGCAAAGATACAAAGAACTACAAAATTAAATAACTTATTTATTTAATTAAATGTCATTTGGAAACCTAGATATGTCGTTGAATATGAGAAACTGGATTCCACCCAAGGTGGGTCGGTAAGGAGCACCCGACAGTGGTACACGAGCACTGTTTTCTTAACTGGGTTTCTCACTCCACCCATTCCCCCGCATCGGAGTGCGAGTGAGAAAAACTGCACAACATCACAAACATCGTACCCAAAACTGAGCAATGTACAGTAATCACCACAAAGTATCCGAAACTGAGCAACGTACATAACAATGTCACAAGTAGTCCATTCCTCATACCCTACTAGTACCCAGTTTTCCCCCAACCCCCTTTATCAGCTCACCCCCTTTGAGGGGGATTGAGTTATTCTAAGAATTTATTTTAACATCATATTTAACAATGTGGGAGTCGTGTAAGCATGGCTTCACAAATCCTCATTCATCAACATGGGCCATGCACATCGTGACATGCCATCCATCATAGCCACATCATAGATCAATATGGGTCATGCACTGAAGTGGCATGCCCTTCATCACAGCCATTTCAACCCATCAATACCTCACAGATGAAGCCGTGTGATACATGTCCCCCAACATCACGAATCCATATTATACATCATGGCAGAAGCATACATATGGCCACATTTCACATTTCTATGAATTGCTTTCATTGAGACATTTCCAAGATCACAAAGTGAACAACATTACAATGGTCATAATCACATGAGAATATATGTTAACAAGACATAACAACTTCCTTTCATATCATAACAATGGTTAGAAGCATTTAAAGTAAGAACAAGTGCAAGTAAAGACCTAGAAACACCACACCAACCATTCAGCTTGCAAGAAATTGCAAATGGTCATGAAAGAAAGGCTGATATCATCTAGTTAGAATTTCAGAAAAGTTATAACTAGAAAGTTGTAGCTACATAAGCTTTACATTCCCCCATCAATTTTCAGAAAATTACTTGAGTACACTAATTATAATGGCCAATATTGTAAGAGATAGAAATTCTGTGTAAAAGCTGAAATCTGCTTCAACTAAATCACTTAATTACTCCCAGTTAAAATCAGATCTGGGTTAACATCACGGCTTAGAAATTGTAGATTAGGAAGTTTAGATATCAAAAATGTCGTAAAACTCATGATTTGCATAACTATAGTATCATTTAGAGTTGAAATAGTGAAGGGTGTCCAATCCGGCAAATTTTGATATCTCACAGTCGAAGCCATACTAGTTAATGACATAATTAAGAGAAACTCAAAACATGAACGTTGTGTGGAATTTGATAAGCTATCAATATATTTTTTTCAGAAATTCTACGCAACTACAATGATCAATATTTATGAATTAACAAACAGTAAAATTGCAGGAATTTAAATGTGGTGTTTTTATCTTAACACCAATAACTTCATCATTAAAGATACCACCCTTAGTCTAATTAACTAAGCAAGGTTGTATTTGGACATGACCACATAATAACAAGTAAGTAACTTTAACATGCCAACACAATAAAGGAACTAACTTTCTCGTGAAAATGATTTTATGCAATCAAAGGTGAGAACTTTACTTCTACTCATGCCATGCAACTAGAATACTAAAGGGAGTTGGATTCCTACCTCACTTACATTCATTCTCCTCTTGAAAGACTCCAAGAACAACCCCCTCAAAGCTACATCCAAAAGCATCCACTTGCTTAAGAACGTCTCCTCTAAACTTCTCTTAAAATCCTCCTTCTTTAGCTCTAAGAGACCCCACTTGCTAACACTTGTATAGGAAAGTAGATGGAAGAGAAAAAGAGGGGGTTTCCAAATGAAGTAAAAGGAAGGAGAGAGGGGGAGAACGAAATTGGGAAGATGAGAGAGAGAAGGGAGAGGAAAATGAGAAAGAAAAGAATGGTTTTGGGATTTAAATGCTAGGCTCTTCTCCACTCTTTTACATCCCTCTTCTTCTTGTCTTTTTCTTCCATTTCTTTTATTTTTCCTTTATCTTTAATCCATTCTTATCTTCATGTTGGAAAAGTCCAAATCTTATGCACACACACCAATCCTTATGCACACACCCCATCTTAAATTACTAAGCACCCAATACCTTACACACTCCCTCTTACACTACACACATCCCTCTCTAATAAATATTACATACATGCTGTTACGAGGTGGAACTCGCGTACAATGAATTTGTATTATGGGGAACCAAGGGCACGGTGGTTATATGGAAATGTGGGGTTAGGTAGGCTGTTTTACAAGTGATTAGTGGGATGAAGAGGTTGGATCCGTTGCCGGTGGAGCTCACAGGATCGTATCTCGTCGGACGTAGCTGAGGAAGGTCGGACGGCGGGAGGCTGACGCTGACTTTGGCCAAGGGGCGGGCTCTCCTGCAGCACGAACAACTCGTCAGAAGGACGGGGTTGGGGTCCAACCCTTAGCCCCTCTGATGCCTAAGTCAGTAAAAGGGCTTAAATGGGGGGCTGGACACGCCGGCCGGACTAACTGTGTGTCCGCCTCGCGTGACGAGCTATAGGTGGGAGAACAAAGATATGGAGGACCTTTGCTCTCGTGTGTGAATGATAGAAGATGAGAGAGTTTTTCTAACCCCCTCTCCGTAAGAGGAGAGGAGGTATTTATACCTGACGGGTGATGACTAGGCGTGCTGAGCTGGCTCAGGTGTCAGCGGAGGCTTCGGACAAGGACATCAGGAACAGGAGTTTCTGACCTGCCTCTGTCAGGCGGCGCAACGGCCCAGGGGTGCTTTTGTCGGGGTGTCAGGGCCGAAAGCACTAACCACCGGTCAGGTAAGCCGCCTGGGGGTGCTTTGTCAGGCGGTCGGGCGACGTATGTGTCAGTCGTGTCCTTATCCTAGGCTGTTTGTCGTTAGCGTCGAACTAAAGGTCTGGCTCGCTTTTGGCACCGCGGTTCGCGGGAATCGGACGGGCCGTTCCGGTCGGGGGTTGTCCGGCCCGGCCGCGCCCGTCAATAGGCTTGGCCTAGCTATCCGAGCGTCCCCTAACGCGCTCCCCCGGTGGGTCGGGCGGCTGCGGTTGTTCGCCTCGGCCGGCTACAGTTGTTCGCCTCGGCCGTTTCGGGGAGCGCTGTAAGGCGCGCCTATCTCCGTGATGCCCCGGGTTTTCGGGGCGGCGGCCCTAATTGTTAAATGGTGAGCTAAAGGGGTATGTTAGCGGATCCGGGCTGGAGTTGGGCTACTACGATCTTTAGGTCGTAACAATTGCCCCCGGCATTCGAGTGCGAAGCGGAAGCCCGGTTCGGCTCGGATGGCGTAACGTTACCGTGATACTACCTTTTACTTGGGATTCGGACCGGGATCTCGGCTCCGGGGGGTGACCCCGGCCCTGCGGGATGTGTCCCGCTATAGCGGGGTCATGAAGTCTCTCCCTGACTCCGAGCTAAGCGGGGCGTTATCCGAAAAAAAGAAAAAAGGGAAAGTATTATGCACCAATCTTTATCAGAAATCTCGGCAATATTTACAAGACTTAGGAGAAGATGTGTGGGACGGAGTGTGGTCCACATTTGTTGTTCGTTTTGCCGGGAGGAGCAGATCCCTGCGTCAGGGCGGTCTTCCCGTATGTCGATTACTGAATTCCTACCGCCACTGTCCAAGGGTGAGCCGAGGAGCCGACCCACGGTCGCAGGAGGGGATCCTCTCCTTTTCCCGTTCTTTGCTTCCTCACGTTTTGCCTTGCTGTCGCCGTGCTGGGGGGTTGCGCGGCCTCGTCGGGGGCCCCGCATACCGAGGGGGAACCCCCGGGTGGCTGAGGACGAGGTGGCGGTGGTGGCGCCGCTGGGCGAGCCGTTGAGGGGTTTTCCCCTCCCCGGCACCCTGTGGGGATCGCCGAAGGTGGCGGCGTTAATTAGGGTGTTGCGGCCCGCGGCCGGCTATCTGGGCCCTCCTTTTGATATAGTAACAAGCAGGAGGAAAGCTGGCGGGCGGTGCCTCCCATGTGTAAGGGGAATATCCAGTTGGAGGTGGTGGGGCATTTGGGGCCGTTTTGTGCCCGGAGTGAGGGTATGGGAGTCCCTTGCATTTCTCTTTTTCCCCCTCCTCCCCTGGCCTATGGAGGGGGGGTATTTATAGCGAGGTTCTGCGGAAGGGTTTCTCTTGAGTAACGCGGGGGGTTAGCGTTTCTAAGGGGCTCTGCGGAGTCACGTGCTTTGGGAATCGCTTTTCCCCGGAGGTATCCGGCACTCTGGCCTCTCGGGGATCGTGTTACTGCTGACAGCGCGTCGACCGAGCGGCCTTTCGTTATGTTGAGTCGCATCGCGGCACTGTTCTGACGAGACAGGGCACTGCCTTTTCAGGACTGGGCGCCTACTTCGCGGCCTCTGCCTCGAGACCCGGGTCATGTTGTTTTGGCATCTTGCGGAAGTTACGCAATTACCTATCATGCCCCCAACATTCCCGTGTCCGAGATCGCGAGGTCTGGGGGAAGGGGATGTTGTTGGCTTGTGTTGCTTTTAGGCGGGGTGGGGGGTCGGCGGAGTGGCTAGGGGCGATTCCCACTATCCTATCGTTATTCAATCTCGGGTCGACCCTGTTACGCGGGGAGGGTTCCAGTGCCTCTCTTTCCCCCTGGAGGGAAAGGTGTCGGTGACTTTTGGTGAGCGGGGGTCGCGCTGCAGGCGTAGATTTCCCGGAGGTCCTATGCCAGTTAGGAGGGGTAGTGCGGCGCTAACCCAGAGCTTGGCGGGGGATAGCTATTCGCTATGGTGTTCTCCGAAAAATCTGAGCGTATAAAGAAGAGCATTTTTATTTAGGTTTGTAAAGGCTGATCTACAGCTTGTACAGGAGTTCTTAGTTTATCGCCCGTTGCGGGGTCCGATCCGACTGGGGGGGAGCCATAGAGCTGTCCTCGCCTGCGGTTTAATGACCTCCGGATCGGGATGTCGCTGTGGGCTGGGTGGGCCCTTCGTAACTTGAATTGAGCTCGGCGTGGAGGAGAAAGGCCGCCTTCCGTGCTGAAGTGTTGCAAGGTCTCTTTGGCGATCGTGCCACCTTCCCTCCGTTGCTTCGTCATCTCTTTCCGCGGAAAGGGTTTTCCTCGGTCCGGAAGAGGCGCCGAGGGGGGAAGCCGCCTTGCTGCGGCTTGCTCCTTGGGGAGGTTCCTGAGCATAGGGCCGTCCCCCGCCGCCCCGTGTCTTGCCGCTTCGGTTTGAGAGTGGCGTTCAGCGCGCGGCGGTGTATGGGCGGGCCGACACGCCATGACTCGCCATTTAGGGTCGTCGGGGGTGCAGCCTTTCCGAGGACCTCGCCCGTAGGTCGACGGTGCGGAGGTACTGGCCGGCCAGTGCTGGGGGCTCTCGCCTGCCCAACCGGCTTTGAACGGATGCCATTCTTTCTCCGATCAGTCGTCGTTCGGGGAGGACGGAGGCGTGAAAGGTGGATTTCCCTTATGTAAGGGGAATACCATGTTTGCGATCCGTTTGTAAGGGGAATACCCTGTTTGTGGAGGTTTTGATGCAGGATCCGCCGCCCGGGGCGGCGGGAGCCATTGATGGCCGGTGACCTCTCTTTTGTTAGGGCGGGGCATCTCGGCCCTTTTCCCGGTGGGTGGGGGAATAAGGTGGCGGAGTTTCATGTCTCGGTTTTTTTTGTTCCTTTCAGACGGGGGAGTGGCCTCTTTATAGGGAGATCTCATTGACGGTCTCTTCCCTATTTATTGCGCTGAGTTGGCGCTATTAATGGATTTCTTGAATTTGTGCCCATGGGAAACCGCCTTTGCCAGGTGGCTCTTGCGGGTCTTCTTTTGAAGCGTGTTATTAATTGTGGCGTGTTTCTCGAGCGTCCTTTCGTTTCGTCGAGTCCCATCGGGGCCGCCTACTCGGGAACTGGCGTCATTTCGTCCCGGTTTGTGTGCCTGTCTTCTTTTGATTTTTCGAGGGCCATGGGTACGTGGCCCTCTCCGGTTTGGGTGGCCAGGGTTGGCCTTGCCCCAGAGGTCTGGAGGGGGGGAGCGGGCGCGTAGCCCGGCCCGTGCCCTTCTCTGGTTTGAGTGGCTAGGGCTGGCCCTGCCCCAGAGGTCTGGATGGGGGGAGCGGGCGCGTAGCCCGGCCCGTGCCCTTCTCTGGTTTGGGTGGCTAGGGTTGGCCCTGCCCCAGAGGTCTTGAGGGGGGGAGCAGGTGCGGAGCCCGGCCCGTGCCCTGCTCTGGTTTGGGTGGCTAGGGTTGGCCCTGCCCCAGAGTTCTGGAGGGGGGGAGCGGGCGCGTAGCCCGGCCCGTGCCCTTCTCTGGTTTGGGTGGCTAGGGTTGGCCCTGCCCCAGAGGTCTTGAGGGGGGGAGCGGGTGCGGAGCCCGGCCCGTGCCCTGCTCTGGTTTGGGTGGCTAGGGTTGGCCCTGCCCCAGAGGTCTGGAGGGGGGGAGCGGGCGCGTAGCCCGGCCCGTGCCCTGCTCTGGTTTGGGTGGCTAGGGTTGGCCCTGCCCCAGAGGTCTGGAGGGGGGGAGCGGGCGCGTAGCCCGGCCCGTGCCCTTCTCTGGTTTGGGTGGCTAGGGTTGGCCCTGCCCCAGAGGTCTGGAGGGGGGGAGCGGGCGCGTAGCCCGGCCCGTGCCCTTCTCTGGTTTGGGTGTCTAGGGTTGGCCCTGCCCCAGAGGTCTTGAGGGGGGGAGCGGGTGCGGAGCCCGTGCCCGTGCCCTGCTCTGGTTTGGGTGGCTAGGGTTGGCCCTGCCCCAGAGTTCTGGAGGGGGGAGCGGGCGCGTAGCCCGGCCCGTGCCCTTCTCTGGTTTGGGTGGCTAGGGTTGGCCCTGCCCCAGAGGTCTTGAGGGGGGGAGCGGGTGCGGAGCCCGGCCCGTGCCCTGCTCTGGTTTGGGTGGCTAGGGTTGGCCCTGCCCCAGAGGTCTGGAGGGGGGGAGCGGGCGCGTAGCCCGGCCCGTGCCCTGCTCTGGTTTGGGTGGCTAGGGTTGGCCCTGCCCCAGAGGTCTGGAGGGGGGGAGCGGGCGCGTAGCCCGGCCCGTGCCCTTCTCTGGTTTGGGTGGCTAGGGTTGGCCCTGCCCCAGAGGTCTGGAGGGGGGGAGCAGGCGCGTAGCCCGGCTCGTGCCCTTCTCTGGTTTGGGTGGCTAGGGTTGGCCCTGCCCCAGAGGTCTGGAGGGGGGGGAGCGGGCGCGTAGCCCGGCCCGTGCCCTTCTCTGGTTTGGGTGGCTAGGGTTGGCCCTGCCCCAGAGGTCTGGAGGGGGGAGCGGGCGCGTAGCCCGGCCCGTGCCCTTCTCTGGTTTGGGTGGCTAGGGTTGGCCCTGCCCCAGAGGTCTGGAGGGGGGGAGCGGGCGCGTAGCCCGGCCCGTGCCCTTCTCTGGTTTGGGTGGCTAGGGTTGGCCCTGCCCCAGAGGTCTGGAGGGGGGGAGCGGGCGTGTAGCCCGGCCCGTGCCCACCTCTGGTTAGGGTGGCTAGGGTTGGCCCTGCCCCAGAGGTCTTGAGGGGGGGAGCGGGTGCGGAGCCCGGCCCGTGCCCTGCTCTGGTTTGGGTGGCTAGGGTTGGCCCTGCCCCAGAGGTCTGGAGGGGGGGAGCGGGCGCGTAGCCCGGCCCGTGCCCTTCTCTGGTTTGGGTGGCTAGGGTTGGCCCTGCCCCAGAGGTCTGGAGGTGGGGAGCGGGCGCGTAGCCCGGCCCGTGCCCTTCTCTGGTTTGGGTGGCTAGGGTTGGCCCTGCCCCAGAGGTCTGGAGGGGGGGAGCGGGCGCGTAGCCCGGCTCGTGCCCTTCTCTGGTTTGGGTGGCTAGGGTTGGCCCTGCCCCAGAGGTCTGGAGGGGGGGGAGCGGGCGCGTAGCCCGGCCCGTGCCCTTCTCTGGTTTGGGTGGCTAGGGTTGGCCCTGCCCCAGAGGTCTGGAGGGTGGAGCGGGCGCGTAGCCCGGCCCGTGCCCTTCTCTGGTTTGGGTGGCTAGGGTTGGCCCTGCCCCAGAGGTCTGGAGGGGGGGAGCGGGCGCGTAGCCCGGCCCGTGCCCTTCTCTGGTTTGGGTGGCTAGGGTTGGCCCTGCCCCAGAGGTCTGGAGGGGGGGAGCGGGCGTGTAGCCCGGCCCGTGCCCACCTCTGGTTAGGGTGGCTAGGGTTGGCCCTGCCCCAGAGGTCTTGAGGGGGGGAGCGGGTGCGGAGCCCGGCCCGTGCCCTGCTCTGGTTTGGGTGGCTAGGGTTGGCCCTGCCCCAGAGGTCTGGAGGGGGGGAGCGGGCGCGTAGCCCGGCCCGTGCCCTTCTCTGGTTTGGGTGGCTAGGGTTGGCCCTGCCCCAGAGGTCTGGAGGTGGGGAGCGGGCGCGTAGCCCGGCCCGTGCCCTTCTCTGGTTTGGGTGGCTAGGGTTGGCCCTGCCCCAGAGGTCTGGAGGGGGGGGAGCGGGCGCGTAGCCCGGCCCGTGCCCTTCTCTGGTTTGGGTGGCTAGGGTTGGCCCTGCCCCAGAGGTCTGGAGGGGGGGAGCGGGTGCGTAGCCTGGCCCGTGCCCTTCTCTGGTTTGGGTGGCTTGGGTTGGCCCTGCCCCAGAGGTCTGGAGGGGGGGAGCTGGCGCATAGCCCGGCCCGTGCCCACCTCTGGTTTGGGTGGCTAGGGTTGGCTTTGCCCCAAAGGTCTTGAGGGGGGGAGCGGGTTGGGAGCCCGGCCCGTGCCCTGCTCTGGTTTGGGTGGCTAGGGTTGGCCCTGCCCCAGAGGTCTTGAGGGGGGGAGCAGGTGCGTAGCCCGGCCCGTGCCCTTCTCTGGTTTGGGTGGCTAGGGTTGGCCCTGCCCCCGAGGTTCGGAGTTTTATCGAAACTGCAAAACTTGTGCAGGAATAACCATATTGGGAAGAACGGATGGATATGTACACTGCGTATAAGAAAAGGAAAACTCACAACTATTGGTAGAATTTTAGCAGATGTTTTGCGTTCCAAGGGTGGGCCAGTTCGCTCCCTTCGGGGGTAGCCAGGATGTACGTGGCCGGCCCAACAATGTCGATGACCGTGTAGGGTCCTTCCCACTTAGCGGCTAGCTTTCCCCGCTTTGCAGTCTCGGGGCGAAAGGTGGCATCTCGGAGGACCAAATCGCCGATCCGGAAGGTCCGCGGTTTCACCCGGGAGTCGTAGTGCCGTGCCATCCTCTGGCTGTGCTTGACGAAGTTAGTCAAGGCCCGGTCTCGCACCTCGTCTATCAACTCCAAACTGAGACCGAGCCCTTCTCCGTTGGCTTCTTCGTCGAAGAGCTTTAGCCGGAGTGTCTCCTCGCCGATTTCCACGGGAACGACCGCCTCCTACCCGTATGCTAGCACGAAGGGGCTTTCCCCAGTCGAGGCCTTGTGGGTGGTACGATAAGACCACAGGATCCCCGGCAGCTCGTCGACCCAGGCCCCCAGAGCGGCGTCCACCTTCTTCTTCATTGGGTTCAGGATACATTTATTCGCGGCCTCCGCCATTCCGTTGCACTGCGGGTGGGCGACTGACGCGAATTGGAGTTTGATTCCCCAGCCTGAGCAAAAGTCGCGGAAGCCCTCGCAATCGAACTGTTTTCCGTTATCCGTGACGATGGAGCGGGGAATCCCGAAACGGCATATGATGGATTGCCAGATGAAGCCCTTCATGTCCGTCCACGCGATTCGTGCCAGCGGCTCTGCTTCGATCCATTTAGTGAAGTAATCCACGGCGACGACTAGGTATTTCCTTCCCCCGAAGGCTTTTGGGAATGGCCCCAGGATGTCGAGCCCCCACTTGGCGAAGGGGATCGGGCTCAAGATGGGCATTAGGTTGGCCGGGGGTGCAGTCGTCCGCCGACAGAACTTCTGGCATGCTTCGCACTTCTTGACGTAGTGTACCGCATCCTGGATCATCGTCGGCCAGTAGTATCCTTGGCGCATTACTTTGTGGGTGATGGTGCGCCCGCCATGGTGGTTTCCGCAAAAGCCCTCATGCACCTCACGGATGACTTGCTCAGCTTGCTCCGGGCCCAAACACTTTAGGTAGGGCAGGGCGTCGAAATTGGCTCGGCGGCGGCGGTATAGCACTCCGTCGAGAAGTACGAATGAAAGGGCCCGCCTTTCCACCTGTTTTGCCAGCATACGTTCCTCGGGTAGCTCGCCCGTCTCCAGGTACTTCATTATGGGGGTCATCCACGACGTCCTCGTGCCCGCGCACATCAGTTCTCCCTCGTCGATGGTTGGCATCGCCAGGCTTTCCACGTAGATTGCCTTCCCGATCTCGGCCGCCGAGGAGGAAGCCAGCTTAGACAGGGCATCCGCGCGGAGGTTGCTGGAGCGGGGTAGGTGTTGGACGTCCGCTTTCTTGAACTTTCGGAGTTCAATCTGGATGCGATTTAGGTATCGCTTCATTGTTTCCTCTCGGGCTTCGAAGCCCCCCAGGATTTGTTGGATGACGAGGCGGGAGTCACTCAGGAGCAACACGTTCGTCACCCCCACCGCCCTTGCGAGCTTCAACCCGTTCACCGCGGCTTCATATTCCGCGACATTGTTGGTGGCCGGGAAGCTGAAGCGCAGGGCGTACTCCAGCGAGCATCCATCCGGGGTTTGAATGACTATTCCTGCTCCTGTCCCAGAGCATGTTGCGGAGCCGTCGACGTGGATGGTCCATAATTCGCCCGCTGTCGTCGGGGTGGGTGCTGAGGGTTCACCCACCTCGACCCTCCGCGAGGATGTGGGCACCGATGGGAGCTCCGTCCGGTCTCCTGGCGGGATCTCCGTTGTGCATTCCACCACGAAGTCGGCCAGCGCTTGGGCCTTGATTGCCGTCCGGGTTTTGTATGTTATGTCGAACTCGCTGAGCTCGACACTCCAATTGAGCATCCTCCCCGATCGCTCCAGCCTTTTCAGGTTCTTTTCAAGGGGCATGTCGGTGTGGACGATTACGGGGTGGGCCTGGAAGTAGGGTCGGAGCTTCCGGTCCGTGGTGACTAGGCAGTAGGCGGCTTTCTCGATAGGGCTGTAACGAGTCTCCGCCTCCCGGAGGATCCGACTGGCATAGTAAACGGGGCGTTGCACTCCTCCTTCCTCCTTGATCAGGACGGAGCTAACGGCCCCCTCGGTGGTCGCCAGGTACAATCCCAAGGGTTCGCCCTCCTCCGGCCGTGCGAGGAGCGATGGGCTCTGTAGGTATGCTCTCAGCTCCGCGAACGCCCGGGCATAGTCGTCATCCCACGGGATCACCTTCCTTTGATCTTTAGCTTCGCCCAAGGCTGTGCGCAAGACCCTAAAGAAAGGGAGCAATTTCTCCGCCGATCTCGACAGGAATCGCCCCAAAGCTGCGATCCGGCCGTTCAGTCGCTGAAAGTCCCGGATCGTCCGGGGCTCCGTCATGTCGATGAGGGCCGCCACCTTGTCGGGGTTCACCTCGATTCCCCGCTTCGTTATCATGAAGCCCAGGAATTTTCCCGATTGCACGCCAAAGATACACTTCGCGGGGTTTAGCCTCAGGTTGTACTGGCGGACCCTCTGGAAGGTTTCCTGCAGGTCTGTGAGGTGGTCAGGAGCCCTTCCGCTCTTCACCAGCATGTCGTCAATGTAGACCTCCAGGTTTCGCCCTACCTGAGGGCCGAATATTCGGTCAACCATTCGTTGATAGGTCGCCCCGACGTTCTTCAGTCCGAAGGGCATCTTGGTGTAACAGAAGGTGCCTTTATCAGTGACAAACGAGGTCTTCTCCTCATCTTCCACCGCCATCGGTATCTGGTTGTATCCCGAGAAGGCGTCCATGAAGCTCAACAACTCATAGCCGGACGCCTGGTCCACCAAGTGGTCGATTCTGGGTAGAGGGAAGCTGTCCTTCGGGCACACCTTGTTGAGGTCGGTGAAGTCAACGCACATGCGCCACTTCCCGCTTGGCTTCTTCACCAGAACGACGTTGGCGAGCCAGTCGGGGTAGTCCACCGGCCGAACAAATTGGCCTCGAGGAGTCGCTCTACTTCTTCCTCGGCCGCCTTCTTCTTTTCACCCCCTGCACTTCTCTTCTTCTGTCGGACAGGTCGGGCTTCCGGGTCCGCATTCAACCTGTGGGAGATTACTCTCGGGTCCACCCCGGGCATGTCTGCGGGTGACCACGCGAATATGTCCGCGTTTTCTCAGAGCAAGGCCACGAGGGCCGTCTTCAATGCGGACGGGAGTTTTGTCCCGATGGAGACGGTTCTTCCCTCGCCCGAGGCCACAGGGACCTCTTCTACTTCTTCGGCCGGGGTCGGCCGCTGGTCGCAAAAATCCTCCCTCTCGTCTGGGACGAGTGCCGTCAGGGCCCGCCTCGGGCTCCTACACAGGGACGGCGCATGGTTGTGGTATCCGCGCGTCTCCCGTCCTCCCCGGACCTGTCCCACCCCCCGCGGGGTCCGGAACTTAATCGTCTGATGTCGCAGGCTGGGGAGCGCCTCGATGGCCGTCATATATGGACGCCCTATGATTCCGTTGTACGCCGAGGCGACGTCGACGATGACAAAACGCACTTCTCTGGTGACGACCATCGGCTCCTCCCCCAGGGTCATGGGCAGGGTGATCATCCCCTCGGTGGGAATCGCATGGCCGGTGAAGCCAGCGACAGGGCCCACACAGGGCTCTAAGTCTGCACGCCCCCACCCCATCCTCTCGACCGTTGCCAGGAACAGGATGTCACAGGAGCTACCAGTGTCAATCAGGAGTCGGCCGACGTCGATCGCCCCAATCCGAGCTTCAATGACGAGGGCGCCATGGCTCTGGCTCCGTGCCTCCGGCCAGTCCTCCTCGGCAAAGGTGATAGGGGGCCGGTGTATCTTTCGTCGCTTCGTCCGGAGGCCGGCGCCCGCCATCATCACCTGTCGGTCCTCGGCCTCCAGGGTTGCGGGCGCTCGTCCCGCCGAGGTTGGGCCTCCAGTTATCATCTCAATTCGCATGACCGCCCTCAGGGGGTGGGGCTCCTCCCTATCGCAGTTCGCCGGCGGTCCCCGTCCCCCCTCCTCCGGGGGGTCCCTCTCTCCTGTCGTCACCCGCCTTCCCGCGACAAAGTTCCCCAGGTGACCCGCCTGGATCAGTCGTTCGATCTCTCTTTTAAGGGAGTAACAATGGTCGGTGTCGTGACCGTGGTCCCGGTGATAGCGGCAGTATCTCCGGGGGTCCCTCCTCGCCGGGTCCGTCCTCATCTCCCGGGGAGGCTCCGGCAGTAACCCGGCCCTTGTCGCCGCGGCCAGCACCTCCATCATGGGGGCATTGAGTCACGTGTACTGCGCCGGTGGGGGGTCTTCTTGTCTTGGGATGACTCCGGGGGGCCTCCGCGCCGGGGCAAACTCGCGCGCCGGGCCAAGCCGATCTCGTGGGCGAGGCTCGGGCGGCTCCCGTCGCGGTAGGGCCATCTGATCGCGGCCTCGGCCCCTCTCTTCCTGCCTCGGCCGAGGGTGCGGCCGGGGTCCGTCCTGGGACGGTTTCGCCGGGGGGTATACGACCTTTGCACCAAGGGTCTCTTCGGCCAATGCGTGCCTTTCCGCCATTGCAACCAGCGCTTCGTAGTCGGCCGGCGGGTCCCGGAGCAGGGATTTGTGGAGGCTCCGAGTCCGCAACCCCGCCTTGAAGGCCAGCATTAGCACCTCATCGCCGCATGTCACCACCGCCCGCCTTTCTTCCTGAAAGCGGCGGAGGTATCTTCCCGTTCTCTCCCCTTCTCCTTGGACTATCGTGCAGAGATAGTCCAAAGGCTTCTTCTTCGTCCGCCCGGCCCGGAACTCTTGGCAGAACTTGTGTGACAGCTCGCCAAAGCTCCCGACGGATCTCACGGGCAAGCCGAAGTACCAGTCCAGCGCGGTGTCCCTCAGGCTTTGGGAGAAATGTCGGCATAGGAACGCCTCGTCCACATCCTGTGCCTCCATCGCCCCTCGGTATTGCTGCACGTGCGTGAGGGGGTCGCCTCTCCCGTTGTATGTGGCCAAGAGAGGGGGTTTGAACCTTTTGGGCCTTGGGGCGGACGTGATCCACCGTGCGAGTGGCGTGGCCTCCTCCGGATAGGTAGGGCGATCCGGGGCATCCCCTCTCCGCCATTCGGGGGTCAGGCTTCGGTCGCGTCGCGGCCGTCGACGGTCCTCCGCCCCCGGGGAGTAGTCCGATGGTCGTCTGGCGGGGCTCCTTCCTCGGGCCGAGGACTCGACGGGTTGTGGGCTACGGCTCTCCCAGCGCCAGCGCCTCCCAGCCAGCTCTCCTCGGGCCTCCATCCGTTCCTAATTCTCTCGGAGGAGCCTCTCGCGCTCGGCGGCGAGGAAGCGTAGTTGTCGACAAACGGCTTCCTCGTGCAGGGTATCGGAGGGGTGGTGCTGGTGACGCGGGTCGCCTCCTCCAGGTGGGGATCTGTTCAGCAACGGGTCCTGCCCGTTCCCAGGTCGCCGTCCCATCGTCGTCTCTTCAATGACTTCTTGGTTGCTTCTGTTTTCCTTCCTCAGCCTTTCGCGCTCCGCGACGATGAAGCGGAGTTGGCGGCAGGCGGTCTCTTCTTCCTGGTAGGCCCTCCGGGCGGTCTCGGCCGCCTCGTCCAAACGCCTTTGCGCGGCGGCCGCCTCCCCCAGGCGCCTCCACCGCTGCGCAACTACCATCTCCTCTTCCAGGAGCCTTTGCTGGGCCGCAATCTCCTCAGCGAGCCCCCTATTCTCCCCCTCCTCCTCGAATTGAGGGTGGAGGTTCCGTCTCACGTTCAGGGGCTCTGAGGGGCCGGGCGGAGGCTCCGTTCCAGCCGTCTGATAGCCTTTCCTGGCCAGAGGGACGACCTCGAAGCTCTTCAGGACGGCGGGGGCCGAAGTATGTTCAGTCTCGGTGCCCATCCCCAGAAGGGGGTCGGACGCCGGGGTGATTTGTAGAGAGAGCGGTTCCTGACCCACGGGATCTTTACCGTGGTCAGGGTTCCGCGAGATCGGCATGGAGTCTAACATGGGTGTGACCCTTCGTTCCCACAGACGGCGCCAATTGTTACGAGGTGGAACTCACGTACAATGAATTTGTATTATGGGGAACCAATGGCACGGTGGTTATATGGAAATGTGGGGTTAGGTAGGCTGTTTTACAAGTGATTAGTGGGATGAAGAGGTTGGATCCAATGCCGGTGGAGCTCACAGGATCGTATCTCGTCGGACGTAGCTGAGGAAGGTCGGACGGCGGGAGGCTGACGCTGACTTTGGCCAAGGGGCGGGCTCTCCTGCAGCACGAACAACTCGTCAGAAGGGCGGGGTTGGGGTCCAACCCTTAGCCCCTCCGATGCCTAAGTCAGTAAAAGGGCTTAAATGGGGGGCTGGACACGCCGGCCGGACTAACTGTGTGTCCGCCTCGCGTGACGAGCTATAGGTGGGAGAACAAAGATATGGAGGACCTTTGCTCTCGTGTGTGAATGATAGAAGATGAGAGAGTTTTTCTAACCCCCTCTCCGTAAGAGGAGAGGAGGTATTTATACCTGACGGGTGATGACTAGGCGTGCTGAGCTGGCTCGGGTGTCAGCGGAGGCTTCGGACAAGGACATCGGGAACAGGAGTTTCTGACCTGCCTCTGTCAGGCGGCGCAACGGCCCAGGGGTGCTTTTGTCGGGGTGTCAGGGCCGAAAGCACTAACCGCCGGTCAGGTCAGCCGCCTGGGGGTGCTTTGTCAGGCGGTCGGGCGACGTATGTGTCAGTCGTGTCCTTATCCTAGGCTGTTTGTCGTTAGCGTCAAACTAAAGGTCTGGCTCGCTTTTGGCATAGCGGTTCACGGGAATCGGACGGGCCGTTCCGGTCGGGGGTTGTCCGGCCCGGCCGCGCCCGTCAATAGGCTTGGCCTAGCTATCCGAGCGTCCCCTAACGCGCTCCCCCGGTGGGTCGGGCGGCTGCGGTTGTTCGCCTCGGCCGGCTACAGTTGTTCGCCTCGGCCGTTTCGGGGAGCGCTGTAAGGCGCGCCTATCTCCGTGATGCCCCGGGTTTTCGGGGCGGCGGCCCTAATTGTTAAATGGTGAGCTAAAGGGGTATGTTAGCGGATCCGGGCTGGAGTTGGGCTACTACGATCTTTAGGTCGTAACACATGCCATCCACACATAATTAAGCGGACATCCTTACTAAAAATACACATATTATAATCAATACATCCAATACAACAACATAAAGTACGTACCATACACACTACTACACAAACATACTATTACTACTATACCATATGCATTACAATCAATACCATAGGCACTACCATATTCAACTCACCAATCAATATGAATTATAGTCAACCAATAGCACTACATATCATATTAACACTATCTCAATCCAATTACACCACCAAATAGTAGAATGCTATACACACTACATATATACTACACATACTAACACGTATATACAAGCACATAAACACTATATATCACACAAAAAGATACATCATAATGTATCTGGCACTAGGGGCCATTACAAATGTTAAGGCCAAAAATGGCGTCCATAGTATTTGGACTAATGTGGACTCGATTGCTGAGATGGATCCTCGTCAGCGGACAGAGTGGGACCCATGGTTAGCAGGACCGTGGTCGTTGATAGATGTCGAACAGCATTACGGGGAGCTCGTTCGACCCCTGGACCGAATACGATGATCGTTCGACCCTCTGGGGGGTCGATCTTCGGACGATTATCGTTAGGAGTTATTGTTCAACTGATGAGTGTTTATTGTATACAGTTTTCCCCTCTTTTTCATGCATGTTTTACATTGTTTCGTTCTCCATTCCTCCCCGTTTTCTCCGTTTTGTCTCTTCTTTTGCTTTTGTGGTCCCTCACGTGCTTTGCAGGAAATATGTGCCAATTAGAGACCATATGGTGAGATCTTAGCGCAAAGAGTCGAAAGGAGCGAAGCCGGGGAGTCAATTGGTGCAAAGGAGAGCATTTTGAGAAAGACAGCCATCCACACGGCCGCGTCACCATATATCAAACGGCCGCGTCAAACTACATTAGAGACGATGTCTACACGGCCGCGTCAATTACCACCAAACGGCTGCGTCAAAAGAGTTAAAGATTGAAAAGGATAAGGCCACACGGTCCGCACAAACGAAGTCGGCGTGGTCGCAATTTTATGAAGACAAGAGCAGATCGACGTGGCTGCGTCAAAAGATGACATGGCCACGTAGCCATTTTCGACGCGGTCGCGTTGCTGAAGCCCCGATCCCACTTTACGCAAGGGATTGACGCGACCGCGTCGATTCTGACGTGGTCCCATCAGCCTATTTTTCTGTGGCAGCTAGGGAAAAATCTGGTGGATATTTTGGTCTTTTAGACACGCGTATATAAGCGCCCCTTCATCCTCCTGCGTGAGGAATCTTCTTTTCAGCATTTTTCTGTTAATTTCTAGGGTTTGAGGAAGTTTGTAAGGATTCTAAACTCATCTATTTTGTTATCTTTGTTATTCTTATTGCTTATTAGTGTAATAGATTAGTTTTTCTAAATAGAAACTCTCTCTTTTTGTTCTTATTGCTCTGTTTCATCATCTACTGCTAATATAGTTTGAATCCATGGCCTTAGATGCCTACACATTGCTAGGAATCACTTTTATTGCAATAGGTAGTGTGTAATTTTCTTCTATGGCGATGGGATAAGCCCCATTGGATTAGACCATGGGTTGAACTAGTTAATTGATTTAATTGCTGGGCTAATTGAGATTAGGGGTATATTGGGATGATTATTGTCACCGTAGATTCGACCCCCTCCCTTCGGGACGATCAAATTGGCCGCCGACCAAAAGTCGAGACCAATCCGGGGACCCGATCCCTACAACTCCCATACTATCAGTGTGGCTGATGAGAGTCGGGCATCGATTAGAGCTCTCCCAATTTAGGTCTAATCCCCGAACGCCACTGTGGGCAGGAGGAAAATTGGGGATACTCGTCGAGCGTAATGCGCCCAACATACACCGATGCATCAGAGACCACTGACATCGGTGTAGGTTGGGTTGGCCTATCATTGCATCACGACAGCGAGGGTGGTAGGACATGACATAAGGGAATAACATATCATGCATCATGACAGTGGGGGATATGCAAATGCCCTTAGGTCACACGACCTCTCCCGAGTCCCAATGAACCCTGCAACCGGTTGATTACTAGTCTAACCCTAACCTTAGCCCAATGGCGGGGATTCCCCATGCCCTAGAGATTTTATCCTTTCATCCACACTCTTTCTACTTTTTACCAACCAATCACCGACACTATTGCATAGATTTCCCTCGAAGACTCATAAACTGATGCGCATCGACCGCCTCCTCGTGTTCGACCCGTAAGCGACGACACATGACCCGTGTGCTATGGTTTTATTAGCATCGACCCCTTAGGGTACGGTCAGCTTTTTGGTGCCGTTGCCAGGGAGGCACGAATTGATATTTGTTTTAGTCTTCGTCTAGAGACTACGTGTTTCTTTTTCTTTGTTTTTGTTCATATTTCCTTATTCATCAATTCTTGGTGCTTTTGAGGTTTCTTTTTGGTATAGCCCTTTTTGCATGCACAGTAGATCTCAAGGCATAGCAAATTTGCGTCTACTAGACCCAGAGATCGAAGCCACCACGAGAAGGCTTAACTCCGAAAGGAGCAGGAGACAAGCCCTCGAGACAATGGATGAGATACTCTACCCTGAGAATGGTCCACCACCACCACCACTGCCACTACAACCATCACCGACTAGGTCGCTCCTGGATTATTCCATGCCCCACAATAGATCGACATCTAGCTTCCAAAGGTAGGTGGTGGAGCCAAATAACTTCAAGCTCAAACCATCTTTGGTTGACTTCATACAAAGGGACCAGTTTTCAGGGGCCCCAATGGAGAACCCGAATGACCATCTCAACCCCTTCTTGGAAAAGATGGACACACTGAAGATAAATGGCATCACCAATGACGCCATCAGGCTACGACTGTTCCCTTTCTCACTTAGGGCTAAAGCCAAGGATTCGCGTAGGAGTTATAGTCCCAACACATTCACTACGTGGGATAGCTTATCTCTTGCTTTTCTAACGAAATACTTTCCTCTAGAGAAAAATGCTAAGCAGCGCAACAAGATCACCAATTTCAAGCAGTCGAAGCGAGAGTCTCTATATGAAGCCTGGGAGAGGTTTAAGGACCTCCAAAGAATCTGCCCCCACCATGGCATCCCAGACTGGTTGCTTATTCAAGCCTTCTACAACGGGTAACACCGCCGGTGAGGATCTATATCGATGCCGCCGCTAATGGTGCTAAAATGAGCAAGACCCCAGCTGAAGCAAAGAGACTGCTGGAAGCTATGGCAGAAAACAATGATTCCTGGAGCCATGAGAGAAGCATCTCCGCGAGGGGAGGTACATATGACGTTGACGAGGTATCATTACTTTCAACTAAGTTTGATGCCTTAACTAAACAGCTTTCTCTCATTGGACTCGGTGCTGCGAAACCGCCTACGACGGCAGTTTGTGAAATTTGTGGTGTGCAGGGGCACCAGGGCATTGAATGCTTATCATCACTGGCGGTGCCTCCAGATATGACCATTGAGCATGCAAACGCCCTATACGGAAACAATCCGAGGCTGCCGAACAATCTGTACTCCGGAACCTACAATCATGGGTGGAGGAACGACCTGAACATTTCCTACCAGATTCCGAGTTTGCAAGCCCCTCTGTCATACCCTCAATAGCCCCAAGAGTTCCATACTACGCCTCCTCAGGGACAGTTCCAAAGTTTCAACCAGAGGCCCCCTATGAATGCACCCCCCGTCCAGAAATCCAATTTAGAGGTGCTGATCGAGGGCCATATCCGGACCCAGATCCAACAGAACACTGCTTCCAGAGCTCGATCCAGCAACTGATGACAATGACGCAGCAAATCGCATCCACAACACAACAGCTGGCGTCAGACCAGAAATCTATGGAAACCACCATGGCACAAATGGCGCAGCAGCTTTTCCAACTCTCGAAGGCACAAGGGAAGCTGTCAGTGCAAGCTGAAGAGAACCCTCGCGGGCACATCAATGCCATCACATTAATGAGCGGGAGGAAGTTTTATGGCACCGCCATGCCTATCTTGGAGAAAGAAGTTGAGTTGGAAGAATAAGTTCACGTTGAGCTTGGAGCTGGAAATGACAAGGAAAATGAGCGGGAGGTGAAGCCTCACCATCACGAACCCTCCAAGGAGAAGGAGGTAGAAAGGAGCATGGAAAGCCTACTGACGAGCCTCCGAAGTCATACATGCCAAGGATCTCGTTCCCGTTAAGACTAACAAAAGCCAAATTGGATGAGAAGTACGGAAAATTCTTTGAGCTCCTAAAACAGCTGAACATTTCCATGACCTTCCTCGAAGCAATTTCAGAGATACCCACCTACGCCAAGTTTCTGAAGGAGATAATCACTAAGGGTGGTAGGCGGGCGACGGTGGTGCTATCTGCAGAATGCAGCACCATCATTCAAAGGAAGGTGGTGGAAAAGTTAGAGGATCCAGGAAGCTTCTCAATCCCGTGCACCATAGTAAATCTGAAGATCACAAGCGCTCTATGCGACTTAGGGCCAAGCGTTAGCTTGATACCTATAGGGATTTGTGAGAAGCTCAATCTAGGGGAGCTCCAGCATATGAACATGTCACTCCAACTAGAGGATCGCTCGATAAACTATCCTATCGGAGTGGTCGAAGACGTATCGGTAAAAATTGGAAGGATAATAGTTCCATGTGACTTCGTCATCATGGATATGCCCGAAGACGCATGCATCCTGATTATCCTCGGGCGACCATTCCTAGCCACAATAGGAGTCCTCATCGACGTGAAGGGATGGAGACTATCCCTCAATGTCAGAAAAGAGAAGGTCGAGTTCGACCTCAAAAAGTCGATGAGGAGCTTCGCAGAAGACGATCGCATGGATCGAGTAGATATCCTTGAGGAAGCCATCAAGGTGACTAATTTGGAGGAGCTCTTCCTTAGCATCAACGTGGAGCCTCCCAATGGGCAAGAGGCCAAGTTGAAGGAGATTGCGATGAAGGAGGAGCATGAAGAAGCCTCCAAGGGGGATATTAAGGAACAGCCGCTGCGACCACATCCACTTGACCCCAAGGAGAAGAAGGAATATGGAGATGACCGCATCCGAGACTTCTTCACCCTCAAACCTCAATGATGACATCAAGACAGGGAGTCGAGCTCACGACTTAAAACAAGCGCTTCTTGGGAGGCAACCCAAGTGTTTTGATTTAGATTTTTCATTTAAATTTTCATCTTCATTTTAGACTAGGTTAGTCTAGATTTTTGTTCTTGAATAAACCCCCAAACCCAAGAATTTAACCAAGTGTTTGATTGTAGGATGAAGAAGAAGTATGGAGAAGAAGGCATCCACACGACCGTGCCATTCAGACTCACACGGCCATGTGGAAATAAAAGGAGGAACAAACGATGTGCCTATGCAAAGATGACACGAACGGCCGAATCTTTTGGGATAATCTTTGACCCTAAATTCTCCATTTCACACGGCCGCGTCGTTTAGTTGACGCGGTCGCGTAACTTACTGTATGGTCGAGCCAACATCACACTTCTCAGAAGGTTTTTGCGACCGCGTCGTTTCATTCGACGCGACCGCGAAAATCCTAACTTCTAACCAAATCGACCCGGCCGTTTAAACCCTTCACAAACAGGCCGTGTTAACTTAATCCACACGACCGTGAATATTTCTGTATTCCAATGCTAAAAATTTTCAAAACGCAGTAGAGCTTTCATGGCCGCGTTGTTCAGACGACGCGACCAGGTCAACCCAACTTTCAGAACCGATCCACGCGGTCGTTTCGATTTTTCACGCGGCCCATGTCCCACGCCTATATAAGGCCCCTCAACCCTCAAATGGCCCAATCAAAGTCATTTTCTCGAAACGGTTCGACTCCCACTCTTTTTCTCCGACTCAATCTCCCTCTCTACTCTTCCCAAACCCTCTCCAACTCCTCCAATCATCTTCCAAAGATCCTTTTTCCATCAGCCCCCTCTCCATCGGCCCTCTTCATCACCCTCCCCCACCCCTCAACCAGTTCGAGCAAACCCTAGAACGGGCAGTTTTTAGGGTTTTGGGCATCCTAAACGATGTGGCCAGCAAGGGTTCGTGTGCTTGGCTTGGAACAGCTTGGGGGAGTCATCTACAAGCTTTGGGGACATCAATCTCAGCTAGTAGCATTAACTTGGGTAACTTCGCTCCTCTACTCTCTAATTTTCAAATTTTTATCGCTGAAATCGCTGATTTTTGAGTGAGTCTACACACATCTCATTGCACACATCTTGCATTGCTCATGCCTTCACATGATGCCTTCCAAAGAGCGTAAAAATAAGGCCACCACCCTGGCCCCTCCCAAGGCAAGGTCAAACGTCGAAGGACGAAGGCTTTTCAATCCGAACTTGCCTGAGTACACGCCATTAGAGAGAGGGGGATGAACCACTTCATGCCCCTCAGTTGGACACGCTTAGCATAAATTTCATGAGTGAGGACGAGCGCATGAAGTTCATTTCACTCAACTCTCGTGCGATTGTACCCACCAAATTCCCGAGCGTCACCTCTCTATCATCCCGAGGCCTCCTAGACATTGTCAGCACCCTCCTCTGAAATCTCGAATGGGAGGAATTCCTAGAATGTGAGGCTATGACATATAAGAGGCTCACTCTGGAGTTCCTCTCCACTTTTAGAGTTTATCCCATGGGGTTTTCTTTTCGTATCATGAATAAGGAGTACGGTCTATCCAAAGACTCATTGAACGTGCTCTTCAAGTGGCCCAGAGCTCCAGAGCCTATAGCAATCTATAACAACCATCCGTACCCCCGAGAGTTTGATGCAAATAATTTTTAGTATGAGATCACCAAGCTCGATTTCTTCCCAAAGACTCGAGCAAAGGCATCTAGCATCATTCACCCTGGCCTTCGCATCGTCCATCGCATAATTGCGAACACCTTATTTTGTCGATACGAGACATGCCAGGTCTCTCAGGATGAGCTATTCTTCTTTTGGTGCGCTTCACATAGCCGTGTCCTTCGTGAGGGAAGCACCACTGTCCCCCGCTATATCCTCCACGCCGGTTCTTGGCTCATGCAGAGATCCCTTCACATCATAGCCGACCCCAGATCCACTATTTATTGTGGGGGACTCATCACTATCATCACCTCCCTCCCTCTTGTATTCTTCAAAATCCCTGATTCCATAACCCCTGTCACTGGCCCTACTTCTCTTGATCTCTCGGTGCTCACCAACATGCGAATGATCCGAGCTATTGACCGAGAGCGATATTTCTGGCTTTATGGTCCTGACCCCACTCTTTACACCAGGCTGCCTAACACCAGACTTTTTGGACCTGGCACCACTTTGAGGTGGTTTTTCTCACCCGACACTGACCTAGCTTCAGGTGTCCAGGCACCAGTCCAGCAGCTTGACCCACGCCAGCCACAGCCGCGGGACCATGTTGATCCTTCTGGTGCTTCCACATCAGCTGGCCCTGTAGTCACCCCAGCCCTCCGTCATTATAGGAGATCTCGACCCCATGTCGAGGGTACCAGCAGCACTCCACCCCCACCACCCCTACCACATTCCCATACCGAGCATCTAGCTCACTTGGAGGAGGAGTTCAGGACTTTCAGAGACTCCACTGTCAGTACCCTGACTGAGGTCAGAGATACCCTCTCTGATTTCAGGACTTCTTTTGATGGCCTGGCTCTTGTTGTCGTGACGCTCCAGTCCTAGTTTAACCGGGTCTATCAGCATCATTATAGTCAGGGCCATTATCTAGCTGCTGCATCGCATCTCCTACCTGTCTGCATCACACCCCATCTATCCCACCCCCATCAGACTGCATAGCTTCCACTTCCATCTTCACCTCCTCTACCAATAAAATTTGAGCTTGTCCACACCACTCCATCCCCACCACACGTTGATACAGCAGCTGAGCATTCAGCTGATTCCGTCGTTCCATCCATTCCACCCACCCAGCCACCACTTTACGGTGGCTCAGCTTGATTGGAGCACCACACATTTTTGGCACCCCCTCATCATTTAACCCATGCATCATGCACATGCATTAATTTCAGGCATGGTTTTATATAGTTTGGAGGAGATGCACCTGGGTCTCCTTTCCCTAATTTTATTTGTCCTCACGTCATTTTCTGTGTTTTATTCAGGTTGAGGACAATGCTTGGTTTAGCCTGGGAAGGAACTCTTTCATGCTAATTTTTTCTTTTTCCCTCTTATTTTCCTATTTTTATCGTTGTTTTCGTTTTCATTTCACTTTTTCATTCTTATTTTTCCATCTTCCCTTCTTTTTCATATGCATCATGTTTAAATTCAATATATGCATTCAAAAAGCCAAAAATGAACAATTCAAAATGTCACGCCCCGCTTCCCAGTATACTTGGGGGCGAGGACGCGAGCAGGTCCACATGTGCTTAAAGCAAAGAAGAGGTACTTATTTTTCTTCTTTCTCCCTTCTTTGACTTAAGCACACTAAGCGTTTAATTAGTGAAGGTAGGTCCCTGCACGTGAATTTCTCAGAAATAGCACAAATATTTATTACATTACAATACCAGTGTCCAAAGTAAACACACAAACAATTAAGGCCTAGCATGGTTGTGCAATCTGCTGAAAGCAACACACCTGAAAATAACTATACAAATAATAAACTGAAATGTAAATGTTTTGCTCTAGTCTTCTGCAGGGAGGATCTCATTGTCCTCGTAAGTCTGGTCTGCGGTGTCCACCTCTAAGATGGGATCCTCAAAAGTAGGGTCCTCAATGTACTCTGTCTCTGAACCTAACATATATTTCATAACACGTTGAAATATATGTCAGCGATAAGCTCGGCAAGATATTTAAAGTAATGAAATGAGGAACAATTAGAAAATGACAAAAGACCGTTAATACACAGTTATGAATAATAAGTGCAGAAAAGTAAAGTACGAGCATGCATGGATATTTTTGCAGTTAAAAGTAAAGTAAAACAGTTGTATGTTGAGTATTTGATTGTTTGTGCTCGTGATAAGTCCATGCCTGGGTAGGTGAAATGTTCTCGATACACCTTATCACCGGTGGTTTTACCGTGACGCTCCACACAATGGCTGCCTCCACCGGAGGGGCCGAAATCGTGTTCGAGACACACTCACAAACCCTACTGCAATGGACCAACCCCACCCAAAGTGTACCGCCCTCTACTGGAACACGAGCCAGACTAGTCATATGTGACCCTACTAGGACACGAGCCAGACTAGTCACACATGACCGACGGGAGTAGCCAACACGGCTCTTTGTGTATGTATGTTCACTGACTAAGTCCCATTACATCTGTAGTCGATGTATGGTTTCACATATGTTTCCAAGGGTCATGTCATGCCCTCTGTTCCGTTGGGTCCAATTTTATAACAAGTAAAAGAGGTTATTCTTTTAATGAATAAACATTGATAAAACGTTCATTTCCTAAACAGATGCAACATGTATAGTAAGAGCATGTTAAAATGGTTTGTTACACTAATTTAAGCAGTTGTCCCAAATTAAATTACAATAAATACTTGCCTTGACGTGGGTGTGGGTGTCCAGGCGGTGGTGACGTGTGTCTTGTTTTATCTGCGTCAATAGATTGGTGATATTAGTTCCATGATTGTTAACCAGTTAAAATATATAAGACAGACTTACTATAAAATAAGGTTAACTTACAAATTAACATCAACTATTTACAATAACTTAGCTTTATACTTAACTTATTAACTTAAAATAAGTTATATAACTAAAAATAACTTTAATATAACTTAAACTAACTTTATTAGCTTTAAACTAATGTGTTGATAACTTTAAACTAATAAAAACAATTCAACTTAAATAATCTTAAGCTTAATTAATTAAACTTAATCAGACTTAATATATGTATAAAACTTTAGCTTAAAAACTAAAACTGAAAACTTAATATAATTTTAACTTATACTTATTAAAATTTTACCTTGAAAGCTAAAAACTAACTTAATAACTGTTATTATTATTATAATAATGATGATAATAATAATATTATTAACATTAAACTACTTACATTTAATATCACTCTCACCCCTCTCTATCTCTTTCTCTCCTCTGCCTCTTCGTTTCACTTTTTTCTTTTTTTTTGTTTCGCACGCAGGCGAAGGGGGTGAAGGGGGCGATCGGCGTAGATCGAGGCGGGCACGGCGGATTCGAGGTCGGGGGTGCGATCGGAGGTGGCTTCGGGCGATCGAAGGCGAGCGGCGCGACTTGCGTCGGGCGGCGTCTGATCGGGAGGCGACGGCGATGCTGATGCGGCGACGCGCGGTTCGAAGGCGGCGGCTGCTGCTTCGGGGTCGGGGCAGCGCAGATCGGAGTTAGGGACGCTCGGGGTGACAATGTGGCGGCATGTGCGACGGATTCAGGCGGCGGACGGCGAGATCGGGCAGCGGCGGTTGCTCGAAGCCGGCGGGCGGCGGATTAGCTCTCTGCGGCTCTGATCGGAGGAGGGTGACGTGCAATGAGGCGAGATTTGGGAGGGTTGATTTTGGGGTTGGATTTGGGATTTCTATTTGGTTTCAGATTTGTGATTCTGGTTTGTTTTTGGTTTGTTTTGGGTTGTAAGGAGTTGGATGGCTGATTGGTTGTGTGGAGGAGGTGGTGGAGATGTCTGATTTGCTGTGTGGAGGTGGTGGTGGTGGCTGGTTATGGAGGGTTGTGACGATGATGATTTTGTCCCTGTTGTTGGTTGTTGTTGCTGATGGAGATGTGGGATGTCATGGTGGTGGGATGGGGAGAGATGTGGGATTGCTGAGTGCTGCTTGGTTGCTGTTCTTGTATGTGTAGGCCTCGTTTAAGAACGGGGAGAGGAGGGAGGAGACAGGTTGAATAGGGAGTTGGTTGTGAGGTAGAGGGCTTGAAAGCTCATGTTGGATCTCACCGATTCTTTTGGTGGGATTCAATTGGGTAGGGTTAGGGTTAGGTTAAAGTAACTAGATAGAAGTAATTAAGAAGACAATGGTAATTAGTAGTTTAGAAAAAGATTAGTAAAAATAAGTTAGTTAAAAGAAATAAGTAAATGGTAAGAGTAATTTAGGAAAACTAATTTAGTAAAAATAAATTAGCAAAAAGTGATAAGAAATTTTTGATTTAAATTAGTATAAAAGTAATAAGTTAATTAAAATTAACTTTTTAGTTAAAAGTGATTAAAATCATTTAGTAGCAAATAGTTAAATAGTAATTAACTCTTAATTAAAAGTAATTAGTAATTTAAAAAATAATTACAATTTAACAGATTTAAAATTACGCTACGGTAAAACTGAAAACGACGACGTGCTCGCGTCGACGCACAGACGAAAAAAATCCATTCGGACGAAAATAACTGAATCAACAAAGTAAAAAGAAACGCACACAACAGTCAAACATGACTAGGAAAACAGGCTGTTGCACAAAAACTCCAAAAATATTCGCATTCGCATCATACATCCTACACATTCATGCATACATTTGTATATGCTTGCATTCACCTCGAGAATTTTTCGAAAACGAGTTTTTATATGCGCTGAATCCTGAATTGAAATTCGTTTTTCGAACTTTTATGCTCGATTGCCATGATGTCGATTTGAATATGTGAATAGTTCGTTACCTTAGCTCAAATCCCTTGTAATACCCTAGCTTTGGTTGTCCTCACAATTCCTAAGATAGGAGTAAAACCAACCTAGATTGACACTTAGGAACCCATTCTATGCATGGACCGTAGAACAGATAGTTGTGTATAATAGTGTATAGTCCATTGAGACTTGGATTACCACACTTCACCTGGTATTGAGGATGGAATCTGCCAAGTTTATCACATGCTTTTCAAAAAAACAAAAAAAATTATGAATAGAAAAAATAATATGCACAATTCCCCCAGCTAAGCTGAGTAATCGGATCCCCATGATAGTAACCGTCGGGGCCTCGCATAAAAAGGCCTATCTTGGAGGAGTGCGTATGAATAATGTTTTTATTTGGGTTGAGTTAGTAGGTCTGATGGGTCCTTCTTGGCCAAGTGTCCTAAAGTCTTCTGATCTGGGAGTCACCGACCCAATGCTCCTTACACAACCCAATTGCAAATCCCCAAAAAAGAGGAAAAAATATTTTTGTGTATATACATTTGTATATATGAAAGCATGAATAAACTTGGCAATCTCTTGAATCAAGGAACCGTGTCATTATCCCATACTTATCCCCTTTTCGACCGTTGTATAGCTTAGGTTCCTACACGCTCAATCTAAGGTCGGGTTAGAGGAAATGTCTTAGAATGTGAGTATAGCCATCGTCTAGTGTATTGCTTGGTGATTTGAGTAGGGATGATTGATTTGGGGTTAATATTGTATATTTAACACCCCATTTAGACCCATTTTGTGCTTATATGGTATGCATTTGGTCTCTAATACAATCTTATTTTGAATACCGTCATTTATTAGAGCAATCACTTGATTTGAGCACAAAACAGCATTATACTAAGTATTTCTGCACTTTCTATATTTTTCATGGCTAGATCTCGATCTCATGATTCTAACGACTATTTATTTGTATTTTTCTGAGATCTGTGCTAATTTCTATGAATTTTTGAATGCAAAATACCATTTAATTCGAGAAATACGACAGAAATACGCGCAAAATACGAATATACGGGACACGTGGCAAGATCACACACGTTCCTGCCTCATCCAATGGTGCAACACAACGAACGACGCGGTGATATCACCACCGTTGGATCAAAATCCAACGGCCAGCAACGAAACGAAACACAGCGATTAGCGGGGCGACGTGGCGCGATCTTAATGAGCGCCCGCTCGATCGGACGACAGAGAAACGAAGGCAGGAATGATTCAGATTCAGTGGGATACAGGCAACATGGCCTCTCGTGCACCGTTCGTTCACGATCCGACGGTCTCGCGTGAATACGAAAACGAGCGGGCGTCGACTTGCAAACAGATGCAGGCGCACGGATCCATTAAGGCTGGACACGTGGCAGCCTGGAGTTCAATCCCACATGGATCGACGGCCAGTATTTGCAGCGGCCGTGGATACTTGGTTTTAAGCGAATTTTCAAGCGGGTTTGAACCCATTAGCACTTGGAAACCCGCAATGCCTCTATATAAGCGTATTCTAGGGTTTTAGCCGTATTCTGGCGTATTTGGGGCTCTAGGAGCCGTATTTGGCCGTGAAATTTGGAGGCCCTGGAGACATAGGCCAGAGCTATCATCTGAAGGAGTTTGGGGTTCAATTGTAGAGATTTGGTAATAAAATTCTAAACTTTACTCTCGTATTTTGCGTATTTAGTGCGTATTTTGAGTATTGATGATGTATTTATCTATGAATATTGATTCTCTTCTCTCCATGTGTGGCTAATACCCTCATGTTCTGGTTGTGATGTAGTTAGATCTATATAATATCTGATTTTGATATCTTTTCGCCCTAATTTGCACGTTATATCGCGTATTTTGCTAGTTTCTACTCGTATTGTTCAAGTATTATCGTTGTTGGTATACTTGGATCGAATATGATCTTTGCGAACTTATTCATGATGTGATCCTTGCGGACATCGCCGTGACCCTTATGGGTACATACGCTTATTTTCCTCATGAAACTAGTATTTTATTCGATACTTAAGGCACTTTTCGATGTTCATTTATCGTTATATTTTCCGACGTTCTTATACCCTTGCAAGGTGAAACGTTGAGTTATAGAAAAGGTATTAATAATCATTGATTGCATATACCCTAATGAAATCACAACCAACACATACTCTCTATATTGATACCCCAAAATTGCATTCCCCGTAGTTATCGTAGGATTTCTTTTCGTATTAAAAACCCTTACACGATTATTTCGCCTTCGAAAGGTGGTTGTTTCTCGTTGTATTAGTACTCTTTATAAACTGAAATTCGTGGTTTTACAGGTCGGTTGTCCCGTCGATACGATACATGGACTCGCCAGGATTATTACTTGGTCGATCTCCTACACTTGGGAGTAGCACTCACACATTTTGAGACGAGTCAAGATTTTGGCGCCGTTGCCGGGGACAACGGTATTTGTGAACCATAATTTCAGTTTATTCAGAGGAACATTCGGTGAGATCCTTCTATCTTATAGTTTAGGATTTTTATCAGTTTATTCATAGGAACATTCAGCCTATGTTTCTGTGACGGCTAGGGCAAAATCCGGTGGATATTTTGGTCTTTTGGGCGTGCGTATATAAGCGCCCCTTCATCATCCTGCATGAGAGATCTTCTTTTCAGCATTTTTCTGTTAATTTCTAGGGTTTGGGGAAGTTTGTGAGGATTCTAAACTCATCTATTTTGTTATCTTTGTTATTCGTATTGCTTATTAGTGTAATAGATTAGTTTTTCTAAATAGAAACTCTCTCTTTTTGTTATTATTGATGTGTTTCATCATCTAGTGCTAATATAGTCTGAATCCATGGCTTTAGATGCCTACCCATTGCTAGAAATCCTTTTTATTACAATAGGTAGTGAGTAGTTTTCTTCTAGGGCTGTGGGATGAACCCCATTGGATTAGGACTATGGGTTGAACTAGTTAATTAATTTAATTACTGGGCTAATTGAGATTAGGGGTATAATGGGATGATTATTGTCGCCTTTGATTCGACCCCCTCCCTTCGGGGCGATCGGATTGGCCGCCGACCAAAAGTCAGGACCAATCCGGGGACCTGATCCCTACGACGTCCCATACTATCGGTGTGGTTGACGAGAGTCGGACTTCGATTAGAGCTCTCCCAATGTAAAGGTAATCCTCGAACGCCACTGTGGGCGGGAGGAATATTGGGGATATTCGTCGGGCGTAATGCGCCCAACATACACCGATGCATCAGAGACCACTGACATCTGATTCGGGTGAAAAGTGTATATTTATACCCCCGAACTACCCCCATTTTGTGCTAAAGATTAGGCTTAAACGTGCTCTTTTTGGGTAAATTATCACTTTATGTCATTTTCGGTGCTTATTCTCATTCTTGGCACAAAATACGGTTTTTATCGTCCTTATTGGCTTCCTACTATTTTTCATATGCTCCAGCTATTATTGTGATCATATTGCCATTTTTTGGAAATTATTTGAGCATTGGAATATTTTATATAGATTATTGGAGGTCAATATTAATTTATAATAGTCATTATATTAATTCTCTCATCAAATGGACTAATCTCTCCTTCTCTTATTTTTCAGGTACTCCTGGAAGTCTTGGAGATTTTCCAGAATTTTCTGGGATTTTTCTGAGATTTATAGGTATTTTTGGAATTATTTGGAGGAGAAATATGGGAGAAAAGCAGGAAAAATGATTTAACATGGTGCGCCACGTGGCACAATCATGCGGCGCCACGTGGCGCCAGCAGCCGCCGCTAATCCGTTTTAAAAATAATAATAAAACAATCCAAATTTTGCGGCCCGCTCTTGGAGCGGGCCGCCTGTTCTATTAAAAAAATATTAAAAAAACAAAACGGCCCATATTTTTGCGGCCCGCTCTTGGAGCGGGCCGCTAGGCCAAAGCTGATTTTTAAAAAATAAAAAAATAAGAAAACCAAAACGCGCGCCCTGCTGAATTCGGGGGCACGCGCTTTGATTTTTTGGTGTACAGTGCCCGCTCCCTTGGAGCGGGCGGGCGAGGCTGGGGCCAGATCCGGCCCGATCCGGCCCCGTTCGACTTGATTTCAGGCGGGCTGCGGGTTTGGGCGGGTCGGGGAGCTCCAAACCCGACTCGCAATGTGTTAAAACGGCCTGGGATGTGAAAAATTGAAGGCAGCTTCGATTTCTTCTTCATTTTTCCGGCCAGAGCTGTTCTCGTGAGTTTTTTTAGGGTTTGGGTTGAAAGCTTGGGGGAGGAGGCCATTGGAGGAGTTTAGAAGCTTGGTGGAGGTGCTAAAGTGGAAGGGAGACTTCATTTGGAGAGATTCTTGGGTGAAATCCTTCATCTCTCTTTTGTAATTTTATATCTCTAAATTTGTAATGAATTTGGTTAAATTTTGAATGAAAATTCCTTCTTTTGTTTCATGATGATTGAGTAGTGTAAATTGCTTGGGTTGTGATCCATGAATGTTGGTTGTTAATTCTTGCTTCAATTCCCTATTGCCCAATTTCATTGTTGATGTTGGATGTGTAATTAGGGCACAATTTGATTGGTTAAGACCCGAGAGGGCACAATTTGAGAAAATATCATGCTCTTAATTTTATTAGTGCTTCGATGATACGTCCATCCATATTGCAAACTATTGTATGCTTGAATGTTAAATTTTCCGATTGGACTTCCATAGCCGGATGACCGATTGAGCTATATGTGGGTGATTTGGGCTCGATTAACTCCATCATTAGTGAACCCGCAACCCATGCTCCTCTCCTAGCCATCCTAACTCCTACTTTGGTTCTCTAACCCTACCCATTTAGGTTAGAATTTTAGTTTCACCACGATTTTCACACACTTTCCCACCGTTAGTTGAGGTGGTTGCTTTTACGCTTTATTTTTCTTTATCGATCTGATTTTGTGAATATAGAATGACTTGTCCCTGTGATCCGACCCGGTACTCTCCGGTTATTTTTATTGCATTGACACTCCTACGCTTGGGAGTAGAAGGCGTGCCCCGTGCGCGTCTTCTGTGTCAACCAATTGGCGCCGTTGCTGGGGACAACGGTTTCTATTATTAGCAATTTTTGATTGATTTTGAAATTTTTAGTGTGATACTTCTATCTCTTAGTGTTGTGTCTTTCCATTTATTTATTTTCCACTTATTGAGTCGTTTGGTTGTTTATTTTCATTTTCTTAGAAATTTTTTAAAACAACAAAATGACATCATCTTCAGATTTTTCCGACGTTGATTTTGAGGACATCCCACTTCCGCCATACTTTCATGGCACGGAGTGGGAGAACCCTCATTTACATATTAAAAAGTTTGAAGAGTGGATGCATTCATGTCTTGGTGGGAATATCTATGATGATTGCATATACTTTAGATTTTTCCACTATTCTTTACCTGACGATGCTAGACTTTGGTTTGATTCGTTGTCTCTTGACTCACATTTTACTTGGTTGTCATTTCAGGCTGAATTTCTCCGGGTATTTTTGCCTACTTTTTGGAGCAGGTACAGGGGCGGCAGGCCATGGAGCAGTATATAGCGAGCTTTGCACAAGCTGAATGGGAGGTCTACCATCAGGCTTGGCAGAGGTTCACTGATTTGGTGCTTACGTGCCCACACCAGAGCTTTCACGAGGATCATCTTCTGCAGATCTTCTACACCGGGCTATCGCCATCTGGACGGGATTTTGTGCAGATGAGTTGCGGTGGGGAGTTCTTTGATTATTCGACCGAGGATTCATGGTGTTACCTGAGGGACCTTGCAGAGTATGAGGAGACAGTCCAGCAGGTTCCAGAGCAGCATGAGGAGCCAGCTGAGGGCTCATTCTAATGCGACCCTATGGAATACCAAGAGAAACCAGTGAAGAGGGTGCATTGGGGCCAAGTAGAGGAATTTGAGTATATATATTTTGAGGAGTCAGAGGAGATGGATGATGGAGTGCGTGTCAACCACGACAGTGACACGATGCATTATCACTTTGAGGTTGAGGATGAAGCGGATGTGCATGATGGCCGAGAGCAAATTGAGGACACCATGGGGCCTGAGCTACAATCCACTTCAGAGTTAGCTTCACAGGTCGAGGCGGTTGAGTACTTAGGGAGGACGACTGAGATGAACTATTTCTGGGATGACGAGGATGATGTGTGCTTGGATTTACCCGAGACATGTCTACCTCCAGTCCTGTCACTGATGTCACTTCCCTCGCCTCAGGATGCGCACTTGCCAGTCATCGAGGAGATTTGTCAGGAGCAGTTACCAGTTGTGGGGAGTGCCGCAGAGATTGTTGATGTTGACGTCGAGGAAGAGGATAGCGACGGGGATTGCGACATGGTATATATTGAGCCCGAGCTCCCTCTTACTCCAGTTTTCTCTCTGCAGCCACTTCCACCTCATCCCGAGGCAGAGTATCATGCCACACCTAGCGACATTTTTCTGGGAAGTTCCCACCATCTCATGACTTGCATTTCTGAAGGCCAATTTGCACTTCCGCATATTTTTGCTTCAGATTGTCGTCCATTGCATTTACATTCTTTTATTTGTTTTGACGACCCATTTTGGAATGCTTTTGCAGGGCATGAGGACATGGCTTGGATTGATGCAGCTCGTCTCCCACATACCACATATTTTCCAAAGGAGACGCTGGGAGTTGCATTACTGGAATCCAAGGAGGCCGGTGGAGGCCTAGCTCCAAAGCAACTCGCGGAGGAGCGAAAGGATATGATCGAGCAGCTGCCACCACCGTTATACATTCGAGATCCGCATTTTGCTAAGGTGTATTCTTTCCTTTACGTAGTGTAAATAAATAAAAAGTTAGTTTGCTTTTGCATGTTTGCTTTCGTATGCTTTTCTTTTCTTTGCTAGGATCTTTTGTGAGATCTAATACTCTCCCAACATTGCGGACAATGTTTATTTTAAGTTGGGGGGAGAGTGTTAGAATCTTTAGGATTGTTAGGATTTTGGTGTTAAAATTTTTTTTTTGAGATACCTCCATTTTGCCATCACCCATTGCACTTAATTGCATATCATATTTTGGCCTCCTTATCCATACGCCGTTTGCTTTGTGCTTAGTCCCTACATTCTTTAATGCTATGCAATATTTTCGGATTATCATTTTGGTATCAACTTATGGATATTTGATTGGCATGATTTATTTCTTTTCAATTTTGGATTCAAATGCTAATATGCCATGTATGAAACGATTTTCTATGTTTTGATGCTCTCTTTGAAATAATTCGGGAATAGTTTGGTGTAAGAGATTTCATGATTTGGGATGAATGGTGTAGTTTTTGGTTGGATTGGGTTTGGCCAATTGTGTATGCTTTGTTTTCTTCTTGAGGAGTGGATGGATGAGTTGATAATCCATGTTTGGAATGAAAAAGAGAGTTGAAATAAGTGAATGTTTCTTTCTAATCAAATCGAGCAGCCGGGGCCCCACAAAACATTGGGGAGGACGACAAAGATGAGATTTAGGGGATCATTTCATCCCTTTGCATATATAGCGTTATCGCGTGTATGCAAAGGTGGCGATGTTTGCATTTCATAGCGTTATCGCGTGAATGCAAAACATAAACAAAAAAAGAAAAAAAGAAAAAAAGAAAAAAAAGAAAGAATAAGCAACATGAGTGATGCAATCTCATCTCCCTCCACTTAGAAGAATTTCTTTTGTTTTGGCCATTTCCACGAAAATTTGAAACTTTGACATCGTGATAGATCCTAATGAATGTGATACGGTGCTTATTTTCTTACTTTTCTTTGAATTGGATTGAAGAGAGTTTCATTTGTTGTTTACTTTCATACATTGAGTATATTGGCTTTGAGATCAATTGGAAATACCTTTTGGAGTATGCCATGATGATATTTGAGTTTGGTGCATGTTTTCCACTTTAATCCGAATTTATCGCATATTTTGCTAGGGACTAGCAAAAAGCTAGTTGGGGGTGTGATTTGGGGTAAAAAGTGTATATTTATACCCCCGAACTACCCCCATTTTGTGCTAAAGATTAGGCTTAAACGTGCTCTTTTTGGGTAAATTATCATTTTATGTCATTTTCAGGGCTTATTCTCATTCTTGGCACAAAATACGGTTTTTATCGTCCTTATTGGCTTCCTACTATTTTTCATATGCTCCTGCTATTATTGTGATCATATCGCCATTTTTTGGAAATTATTTGAGCATTGGAATATTTTATATAGATTATTGGAGGTCAATATTAATTTATAATAGTCATTATATTAATTCTCTCATCAAATGGACTAATCTCTCCTTCTCCTATTTTTCAGGTACTCCTGGAAGTCTTGGGGATTTTTCAGAATTTTCTGGGATTTTTCTGAGATTTCTAGGTATTTTTTGGAATTATTTGGAGGAGAAATATGGGAGAAAAGCAGGAAAAATGATTTTAACATGGGGCGCCACGTGCCGGAATCATGCGGTGCCACGTGGTGCCAGCAGCCGCCGCTAATCCGTTTTTAAAAAAATAAAAAAAACAATCCAAATTTTGCGGCCCGCCCTTGGAGCGGGCCGCCTGTTCTATTAAAAAAATATTTAAAACAACAAAACGGCCCACATTTTTGCGGCCCGCTCTTGGAGCGGGCCGCTGGGCCGAAGCTGATTTTAAAAAATAATAATAATAAAACCAAAACGTGCGCGCTACTGAATGCGGGGGCACGCGCTTTACGCGTGCCCCGATTTTTTGGTGTGCAGCGCCCGCTCCCTTGGAGCGGGCGGGCGAGGCTGGGGCTGGATCCGACCCGATCCGGCCCCGTTCGACTTGATTTCAGGTGGGCTGCGGGTTTGGGCGGGTCGGGGAGCTCCAAACCCGACCCGCAATGTGTTAAAACGGCCTGGGATGCGAAAAATTGAAGGCAGCTTCGATTTCTTCTTCATTTTTCCGGCCAGCTGTTCTCGTGAGTTTTTTTTAGGGTTTGGGCGGAAAGCTTGGGGGAGGAGGCCATGGGAGGAGTTTAGAAGCTTGGTGGAGGTGCTAAAGTGGAAGGGAGGCTTCATTTGGAGAGATTCTTGGGTGAAATCCTTCCTCTCTCTTTTGTAATTTTATATCTCTCAATTTGTAATGAATTTGGTTAAATTTTGAATGAAAATTCCTTCTTTTGTTTCATGATGATTGAGTAGTGTAAATTGCTTGGGTTGTGATCCATGAATATTGGTTGTTAATTCTTGCTTCAATTCCCTCTTGCCCAATTTCATTGTAGATGTTGGATGTGTAATTAGGGCACAATTTGATTGGTTAAGACTCGAGAGGGCACAATTTGAGAAAATACCATGCTCTTAATTTTATTAGTGCTTCGATGATTCGTCCATCCATATTGCAAACTATTGTATGCTTGAATGTTAAATTTTCCGATTGGGCTTCCTTAGCCGGATGACCGATTGAGCTATATGTGGGTGATTTGGGCTCGATTAGCTTCATCATTAGTGAACCTGCAACCCATGCTCCTCTCCTAGCCATCCTAACTCCTACTTTGGTTCTCTAACACTACCCATTTAGGTTAGAATTTTAGTTTCACCACGATTTTCACACACTTTCCCACCGTTAGTTGAGGTGGTTGTTTTCACGCTTTATTTTTCTTTATCGATCTGATTTTGTGAATATAGAACGACTTGTCCCTGTGATCCGGCCTGGTACTCACCGGTTATTTTTATTGCATTGACACTCCTACGCTTGGGAGTGGAAGGCGTGCCCCGTGCGCGTCCTCCGTGTCAATCAACATCAGTGTAGGTTGGGTTGGCCTATCATTGCATCATGACAGTGGAGGGTAGGACATGACATAAGGGAATAACCTACCATGCATCACGACCGTGGGGGGTAGGTGAATGCCCTTAGGTGACATGACCTCTCCCGATTCCCAATGAACCCAGCAACCGGTTGATTACTAGTCTAACCCTAACCTTAGCCCAATGGTGGAGATTCCCCACGCCCTAGAGCTTTTCTCCTTTGATCCACACTCTTTCTACTTTTCATCAACCAATCACCGACACTATTGCGTAGCTTTCATTTGAAGACCCATAAACCGATACTCAATGACCGCTCCTCGTGTTCGACCCGTAAGAGACTACACACGACCCGTGTGCTGCTATTTTATTAGCATCGACCCCTTAGGGTACGATCATCGACCCTCCTGTTGGGTTGAACCACCATCTTCCTACACCACAAAGGAACATCAGGGGGGTCAGATCTGTGGTCTAACCCAAATCCCATCCGATGCTTAAGTTAGAACAGAAACTTAAGGGAAGGCTTGGGGCTGTCGAGATCGACCCAGGGAGGTTCGTCTCAAGTCAGTCTCCGCAAGCTATTTTGAGGAAGAAATATTAAATGGAAAGTAATATGTTAGAGTATTAGGTCTTTCGTACCTTGGGAATCTGAACCCTTCTTAGGTGTCTTCTCCTCTATTTATAGTTGAGGGTGTCTGCTAATATTGCATAACGGCTCTTCTTCAATAATGTCGAGATCTCCTCTGGGATTGCTGATAACGACTGCCCGTTTACTCGGTCTTCATTAACCATTTCCACGTAATCAGTGAGGTTTGAACGGTCTGGTGAGCTGTCTCTTTGACCGAGCAATAACCCTCCTTCGCTGATGGGCTTTTAAGCCATTGGGTCGAGATTTAGTTCTTGGATTGGGCCTCACATTTGTTCCCGCTTCGTGGGCCGTACCCATGTATTAACAATACTTATAACGGCTTATCCTTGTGTCCTGGTATATCCGATCTAATAGCTCGGTATACGTCGACGGTGTTCTTACAATAATTGGTTTCACAGTCCTCCGACATACCTCGGTTCGTTATTGTTATCAATCAATAAATATTTATCAAAATAGCATGTAACAAAAATCAGTTTACTGGCCATTATTATAACCGTGCACAAACACCTTTATAATTACGGACTAATTATAATCATTTATATGAAAAATTTTAAGTCAAATTTTTCTTTCCTACATTTTCATTATGTACTTCAACGAACACATTTATGTAAAAAATTTCACCTAAAACTCAAAAAAAATTCTTCTAAAGATGCATGGAAAAAACTTATAATGATGGGTAATCAAGCTAGATCCGGTTATTGCTTTGTTCTACGGTGCCCGCTGATGTCGGATTGGGTGATCTTTGAAGGTAATGACTTGATCCAAGTTTTTTTACTCGGAAAATATGGGTCGGCTACTCTGGGTTTTTTTTGAGGAAGATGAGTTTTTTTTGGCGAAGTTCAAATAAGAGTTGACGTTACTTAGAAGGGGTTAAGTGTGAATTTTGACCGCGGTTGGCAACCGCGGCCAATTCAAATGCCCGTGACTCGATGGGAGTCGCGGGTGTAGTTATGCTGCCAGTTTGGCCGCGGTTAGCAACTGCGGCCAAATGGTGGGGACCGCCACATGTCACATTTGGGAGCAGCTGGCAATCACAGCCAAAACATAAAAATTCCCGTCAGCGTCTAATCACCTGCTGGCGCTGCCGTGACGAATACTTATCAATTTTCTTAATTAGTTTTGAACAATTTGCTAATTGTTGTGAAGGGTTTAGGGATAGGAAATCCCTACACTCATATATATATTAATCAAGGTGGGTGGATACCCAATATGCCCATTGGGCCCTATTCATAACACTTCCCATTATCTAGCCATCATCGTATACTCAACATATGAATACTGCAGGATCCATATTGCTTATGAGTATCATAAGGGGTGGACACTTCCAGATCCTGAGTTAGGGATAACTGCCTCGTTAAAACCTTTAGCTATGGAAAACCCAGTGGAAAAGACCAATAGCCAAGGAAAAAGAGTATAATTCTCTATAACTTCTCCGGGTTTGTGGAAGTATTTAGGGGGTGGATACTTCTGGATTCAGAGTTAAGGAGGTTGCCTCGTTAAAACCTTTAGCCATGGAAAACCCAGTGGGAAAAAACCAATCGCCAAGGAAAAAGAATACAACACTCATTTGGCTCCCCCTGATCTATACACGCTGTAGGCTTGCAGATCTCCTAGGTAACTATACATCAATCTCTTACAATATTCCGAGAATAAGTACAAAATACAAGACGTCGCTCATCTATACAAGTATCACTCATCTATTCAAGAATCATTTATATATGACAGCTACTAAATCTGAGGGAGCTCTTCTAAAGAGGAGTGGTCTATAGACTCGATAGGTAGCTCCACGTCGCTGACCCAGTTGTCACTATATCTGCGAGGTACTGCATGACCTGGTTATGCATATTCATGATTTACTTCTTGGACGATGAGCCTCTTGGAATAGTAGGATTGATATTGCCTTAGAAGCATGTGTTGCTGGTCTCCAGGAGTTGGTCGTTCCTTTATGGTAGTCACTGCGATGATCTGTAACCTGCATCTGCAAATACATTTAACATGGAGGATGATCCTTGACCCTTAGAGGTAGCGCAGAAGCTACATATCTTTGATCAAGTGGTACGCTGCGGGCGATGCACTGTATCTGGCCAACAAATTTACTGCCAACGCTATCTAGAGACGCGTGCAATTAGCCAGATAAAGGAGTGTACCAAAACACTCAAGTAAGGCACTTTAGAACCTAGGATATCCTTCCCCTCTTCCAGCGAACGGAAGGGGTCTAAATGTGCATCCATACAACCAGTAGGTGTATTTAGTGGATTGCAATTGTCCAAGTTTCTTTATCAACTTCGGGTGTATGAAGTTTAATGACACATGTTTTTCATCTTCAGGATGATACTTTCATCTTCTGGATGATAATTCATCTTCTGGATGATTCTTCATCTTCTGGATGATAATTCATCTTCTGGATGATGGTTTCATCTTCTCGATGATAATTTCATCTTCTGGATGATAATTCATCTTTTGGGTGATGGTTTCATCTTCAGGATGATAATTTCATCTTCAGGATGATAATTTCATCTTTTGGATGATAATTCATCTTCTGGATGATGGTTTCATCTTCAGGATGATAATTTCATCTTCTGGATGATAATTCTGTAAGCCAAGATTTTTGCCTAGGTTACATATCATATTGATAGTTAGGCTTAAACAGATATTTCGGTTTTCTCTTCACGAGATCCGATGATATTTAAGTCATTTGCAAATATAATCTCAAATCATTTCCTTTGCTCTTTTTAAAGATGCAAAAGCAACCTTAGTAGGAGTCCTTGTTTAATTTAAGAAACTCTTTTGGTTGTAATTTATTTATTTCATTAGATAGCTCAAATTCTATTTAGGCAAGTGAAGAAATTAGGAATAAATCCATAAGGTTATGCTGTCACAACATCCATAGCAGCAAAAAACCAAATTTTCCTTTGCCAATCGCAGGAATTTCGCAAACATAACCAGTGAACCTGATGCATCAGTTTCATAATTTTGTAAGTGATTCAAGCTCATCTTACTTGATTACTTCCTTGTTTCAGTGAAATAAACCTCTAAGCTATAGCGTATTGATTATAGCAGACGATTTTATTTATTTATATTTATGTTTATACAATACTCGGTTAGCCCACAGGATTGATATCTTTTTGGTAACAGGACTTCAGGTCCAAACACTTCACATTTCATAAGTGAGTCCAGCTCAACTTATTTTTGCCTCGTTCCACATTATTTGGCCAAATTCTATGTTTGCTTCAGGAAACGTAGTGTGGAAACGTTTTTTTATAATTATCATTTAAATGGCAAAATGACATGTGAGTAATTGTCGACAAATGTGTTATTTTATCCAAACACCTCACCATGTACGTACATTTAATATCTCAATTTCTTCTGGAATTGTTTCATTCTCAACACTTGTTGTGATGGTTTTGGAACGGGTAGAGGATATGGACAGAGCCAGAATTGTGTCCTTATCAACAGTTGTTGTGTAGGTTCTGGTTGAGCTCACTTTCCTATGGTGGTATTGCTTTACAATCTCCAGAAGTTATTTCTCGCTTTGGAGCCTCGTGGTTTGTCCTATCATCCATTGCGGACATCCACTTCTGCTACTGGTGGATTGCATCCATTATATTTGGTATGTCAATTTTAGCAGCAGGGATGTGTGAATTTGACAATATTTATATTGTCAGTAATTATGTCTGATAACTGTTTAACAGTCTCATAAGTGTGGATCTTCAGGATCTCATCAAAATTCATGATAATCAGATCATATGTATTAATGTTTGAAATGGTCAATTTAGCTTTAGGCTCGTGGATGATTATAATATTTCTGTTGAACCTAATACTGGGAAATTAAATATTTCTGAAAGTGAAGGATCTTTAGGATCTCATCGAATCTTTAGAGGAGGGCCCATCAATGCACATCTTAGGAGAAGTGATTTTAAATGCTTCCCCTGTTTGGAGTGTATTTTGATGGTTTTTAGTGGTGATATGGGGATGTGTACACATCATGGCACAATCTGTGATATGTGCTCTAAACGCTTCCCTTGTTAGGGGTTCTCGGAAACTGTTTATAAGATGTGATCAGGCTCATATAAATAAGTTCTAAGGAGGCATTTTGATGGTTTGCATTGTAATTGCATGTCCCTATGTAGTCACCTACAACTAGATTTTTAATGGATAAGTAATCCATTTTAATCATTTTAATGATTTATTTATATAACCTATTTTTGGGTGTGAACACAAACTTCAGGGTGTTCGACATTATTCCGATTGTTAATATTATTTGATTTCCCAGTGTTATCCAATGTTCCTGCCATTTAATAATGTGTCATATATGCTGTTAAAAGCTGGACTGCCGTTGGATAATAGGTTTGATAATGACCATTTTTAGAGGATATATGGATGAGTACTCTAAAGTACATCATCAGCCCTATGTAGGGAGTGGATAAGTCCACTTTTATCCTTCAAATACTCTCAAGAGACCTAAAGGTCTTATTATGTTAATGATGATAGTAATTTTATCATCTTAAATTCTTTTGAGAAAGTGAAGAGAGTCACTGTCCACGTGAATGGAGATGATCTCGTAATCATTTTTCCCTTATGAATGAGACAATGAAAGCTTCACCCGTTTGAAGAATCTTCGGGTTCTTCAGATTTATAGGATTAAATAATGGTGTCTTGCATCATCAATTCAGGGTGATCTATTATATCGTTCCAAAGTTAATAGTTGGACGATTTTGGACACTTCTGGTGTTCCAAATTAATTCCACTTTTCGAATTTATGTGGGACTTTTGAAAGTCCATTAAAATGCTCAAGTTAATTTTGTCCGGTAATAGGTAAACTATGTTCTAAATGTGAATGAATTCATCTTCACTTTGACTATTACGCGGATCATAGTAGGACAAAGCTTCAGGCTTCATTGATTTCTTGAGTCATATTTAGGGATTTCGTTTTGACGAATATCCATCGAAACTTGGTAAGTTTCTTTTATTAATTTTTGAGAGTTCATGGCTGATCACTCCATATTTTACACTTTTTTCCCGCATGATTGCATGCCATTTAGATCGCTCAAATCACGCTTTTCACGATTTATCGACAATATTGCGATACTTTTCACGATTTGTTGTTTTTGTCGTATTTCAGGAGATTTGGAGCGATTTGGAGTGATCCCGAGATACACCTACTCCAGAGTGTCACCGACGACTTCCCCGAGGGGTATTCTGATATTGGAGAGGAGCGGAAGAAGAAAGAACGTCGTAGGAGCGACGAGGAGGCAGAAACAAGCTGTTTGGGCAATTTTTGGTGTCTCACTCGGCCGAGTGAAGGAGTCACTCGGCCGACCAACGAGACACCGCTCGGCCGACCAGATCGGACACACTTCATGTGTGCACTCGGCCGAGCATCGGAAGCCACATCGACCGAGTGACGAGACCCCGTCCGCCCGAGTGGCACTCAGACGACGCCCATCAAAAAGAGCCAACTTACTGTTTTTCGTCTGCCTGAGCTTCAGAAGACCCACTCGGCCGAGTGGAAAATGCCGACCGCCCGAGTATATAGAAGCCATGGCCGAGTGACGACAACTCACTCGACCGAGCGACCCCCGAAGTGAAGACCCCCGAAGACCCAGACTTACTGGAAATTCTCAGGGTTTCTTACTCGGCCGAGCGACTTTTGTCACTCGGCCGAGTGAGCCGCGCTGCCTGTAGCGTAAATTGCGATTTTCAGGCTGCGCAGGGGCATTTTGGTCACAGTTTTTTGGACGATTTTGGGGGGTATTTAACCCCAGTTTTTAACCTAGGTTAGAGAGCTTTTTCCTTTGCTTTTTGCAGCTTTTTAGATTAAAACTTTTAGCTTTTGATTTTTGTGATTGGAGAGGAGAGGAAAGTTTATTTTTGTTGGATTCTTGGAGAACTCTATTGGTTTATCTCTCTCCCCATTAAAAATCTCATTTTTATTGCTTATTTGAATATTGTGATGAATTCTATTGCTATTTCCATTGTTTATTCTTGCAATTGTGATATGAAGTGTGAGTAGTCTATACGTCTTGGGGCGTGGGGATGAACCCTACGAGCCCAATTTCCGAGTTGTGATGATTTGGTAGAAATATTGCTAGAATTGCTATTAGGGTTAGTTTGGGATCGATTTACTACGGATAGCTAGGTGTTCATATCGATTGGGATTTGCAAGAGATTGGATCCCAATTCGATAGGAAACCATAGGAATCCGAATTGGGTTGGAATTGAGTTTCCGTAGTATCGGTTTGCAAGAGATTGGACCGATACTAGGGTTCTCGGTTGCAATTCCATACCGATACTCGTTTGCAAGAGATTGGACGGGTAGGAACTATCCCAACCTAGGTCGTGGCCCGAGTTTGCACGAGAGTGGGCTTGGGACGCGATTGAACGATGATGTTGATCCTAATGTTGGCTTGCCTAGGCTAGGGTTTGCAAGAGATTGGACCCAAACCTAGGATAGCTATAGACCGGCAACAGCGCGAGAGCGTGAGCTAGGTTTTACATTCAGTTGCAACTAGTTCATCCGAAATTCTACCCTAGCAATGGTGATACCAATGAATCACATTGACGAGATACGGTGAGTAGCGGGGATTCCCCATTCCCTAGGCGTCTTTATTTGATTTTATATCTCCATACTTTGTCTGACGATTGTGACAGGATCGCCAAAGGCAAATTCCCTCTTTTCTGTTCTTATAGCCAGGTTGTTTGGAGCAGGCACTGTCATTCGTCCTCCCTGTGTTCGATAACCCGCTCGCCGCTACACCGTGCGCTTGCGGTAAAACTACACGGTCGCACTTTTGGGTTACATTCCTGAGCGATCAAGTTTTTGGCGCCGTTGCCGGGGAGGCGATAGTGTTTGATCTTATCACCCTAGCTATTTCTTCTTTCTGTTTTATTTCTTTATTTTTTATCTAACCCTTCCACTGTGCTAATCATTTCTTTGAAACTCTGTTTTCCCATTGCATGTACACGAGATCAACGGCGGACCCTGAAGCTATATTATTTGATCCCGAGATTGAACGTACTGTGCGGAGAATCAGAGCAGAGAGGAGACAAGATCCGGAAGGGAGGTTTATGACCAACCCGGAAACTGCGGAACAATTGGCGGTAAGAATGGCGAGGATCATTTCCATTCGCGATAGGCTTCGGCCTAAGACCTCTTCTACGTCCTCGTCCATTGGTCTACGACCTCGTCCATTGCCATGCCGGAGTTGGCGGCTGATAAGAATTTTGAGCTGAAGACTGGACTAGTGGTTCTGATGCAGCAGGATCCATTTCATGGGAATGCCCATGAAAATCCCCACTACCACATCCAGCTATTTTTGTCGAAGTGCGCCACATTTCAGATGACGGGGGTCTCCATCGATGCCATCAGACTGCGCCTCTTCCCCTTCACATTAAAGGATAAAGCTCTTTATTGGTTGAGGACGCAAGCTGAGGGAGTCTTTACCACATGGGACGAGTTGGCAAGCGCGTTCATTGACAAGTTCTATCCGCCTTCCAAGACGGTAAAGATTAGGAGTGCTCTTATGTCCTTTAAGCAAGGACCTCAAGAGACACTCTATGAGGCTTGGGAGCGTTTCAAAGACCTGCAGCATCAATGCCCCCACCATAGCATCGAAGATTGGGAGCTCGTCCATAGCTTCTATAATGGTCTCCAACCGGGGACCAAGCAAATTATTGATGCCGCGGCAAATGGTGCCATCCTATCGAAGACTCCCGACGAAGCTACGGCCCTAATTGAGGAGATGGCCTCAAACAATCAACAATGGGACGACGAGCGAGGACACTCTTCGTCCTCCTTGAAGCCATCTAGCATCTATGAGGCAAAGGCCGTAGCGGAGCTGACAAACAAGTTTGATTCTCTCCACAAGGTAGTGGAGAGACTGGAGAAGTATATCACGGAGCCCCAAGGAACCCCTTCCACATCCGCACCAATAAATCAAATGTGTGATTGGCAAGACCAATCTCAAGCTATGTATTTGGGAGGAGAACAATGAGAGGGATCCTTGGAGCAAGTTCAATACGTCGCGGGGAACCAAGGATATTGGGCCAATCCGGCCACTAGAAACCATCCCGGTTTCTCCTATGCAAACAATGATGGAGCGTTGAACCCGCCGTAACAACCACCTCAACAAGCTCGACCACCACCGCAACAACAACAACAACATTATCCACCGAGGGGGCCTCCACAACAAAATTTCCCGCCAAAGCAACAAGTTGGACCCTATAGGCCGCCCGGATACAATCAAGGGTGGAGAAATCCAAACCCCCCACAAGCTCAACAACGTTCCGACTTTGAAGCTAGAGTGGAGGAGTTTATGGTCGAGCAGAAAAAGACCAACGCTACCTTGAAGGTGGGCCAAGATTCCCTTGAAACCGTTGTAGCCCAAATCTCGGAGCAATTGGCGTTGCTCAATCGAAATACTCAACAATTGCCGGCTCAACCCGAGCAAACCCCACGGGGCGCCACCGGTCACATCAATGCCGTGGTTGCAGTTACAACTAGAGGCGGGAAGGATACCACTCCTGTCATGATTCCTACCGAAGAGCCCGTGGAGGAGAATGTAGAGCCAATTGAGCCGGTCGTTGAAGTTGAGAAAGAGAAAGAGCCGCAAGAAAAAGAAAAGTCTAGAGCGGAGCAATTGATTGAAGAGAGGCATTTTATGCCGCCGGTCCCATTCCCTCAGAGGCTTGCTAGAGCAAAGATGGAGAAGCGACTAGCGAAGTTTCTCGAATATTTGAGAGGGGTAAGCCTCAATATTCCCTTTCTCGATGCTATCGTTGAGATCCTGACATACGCTAAATTTTTAAAAGATTTGATTACGGGAAGAAAGAGGAAGGAGAAAATCATGCTCGCCGAGGAGGGCTCTTGGTTCACCAAGAGAGAGAAGGAGCCGGCTAAATTCAAAGACCCGGGGAGTTTTCGAATTCATTGCACCTTGGGCGGCGTCCCTCTACAAAAGGCGTTGGTGGACTTAGGGGCTAGTGTTAGCCTCATGCCTCTCTCTATGTTCCTACGGCTAAATACCGGCACAAAATTGAAGCCTACCGACATGCGGATACAACTAGCCGATGGTCGGATCACAAGGCCGGTAGGGATCGCAGAGGACATCCCGCTACAAGTCCCGGGGGGCATATGTTTGCCATGTGACTTCGTGATCATGGATGTCAAGGAGGAGGGAGACACGTCGCTAATACTTGGACGCCCGTTCCTCGCCACCGCCGATGTCATTGTCGACGTACGTGAAGGAACTCTAACATTGAACGTCGGCAACATCGAGGTGGAGCTTCATATTCCCAATGCAATGAAACACATGCCTTATCACGAGGAGCTGGATTATATGGACCTCCTTGACGAGGTTATTGAGGAGGCGATCCCACATTCGATCGGCGCTCTATTCAAAGAAGATTTTGAGGAAGGGCCGGACTTGGGCCAAGAAGAAAAGCTGGAGCATTCCACCGACCTCTCCACCGAAGTTGATGAAGGCGACGCTGATGTCGCAAGGATTCGAGAGCTCTGCAAGCTCTCAAAATTGAGGTCCCCGAAGAAAGCTCCGCCGATACGGAACTCGGTGTCACCGGTGAAGCCGAAGACCGGAGCAAGCACTAGCTTAAGGGAGCCACCCCCCAACACTACCCGAGACGAGAGATCACCGAGGGAGAACATGCCGCCGCAACTTCCGAATCCAAGCGTTCTCCCCGGAAAATTTGACGGGTGCATCTCATATGCACCCAATTCCCGCATTAATTGAAAATCAAAGGGGGTCGAGCTCACGACCTTAAACGAGCGCTTGTCGGGAGGCAACCCGACGGTTATCTCTTTATTTTTACTTTTCTTTTATTTTTGTTTTAGAAATTATTAGTGTTTTGAGTCGTTCGCCCAAAAAATTTCGTGATAACGGGTCCTATTTTTCTTTGACAGGAGAGGAGAACGAGGGACCTATCATTAGGAGGATGAACAAGGCGACGAGGAGCGCTCCAGGAAGGCGCTCGATGCTTAGGAGAAAGATGAAATCGACTGGAGGAAGAAAAACAGAGTTTAGAGCCCAAACGAAGCCAAACAGCAGAAAACAGGGTTCACTCGGCCGAGTATACTAGTCACTCGGCCGAGCACATAAGTTCGTCCGCCCGAGCAGCTCACGAACAAGGGAAGTCTGCTGTACCCAACTCTCTGTTTCTTTTCTTGATTTCAGTATAATTGCTACTCGGCCGAGTATATATATTCACTCGGCCGAGTAAAACTGATACGCTCCTAGGGCGAGTCTTGTCGAGTAGCTTGAGCCACTCGGCCGAATGGACTTACTCCACTCGGCCGAGGGTGGCAAGGCCACTCGGCCGAATCATAAGCGGGGAGGAATTTTTAACATATTTCCGTTGAGTTCACTCGGCCGAGCGACTTAGTCACTCTGCCGAGTCGTAACTTTTTCTATAAAAGGGGGAGCGGGACAGCGCGGTTTTCGAAACGAAAAAATTCACAAAACCTGCGACTGTCCGTATCCCTTGCCCGCAGCTCCCCCCTCACTCGCCCGACCTCACTCCACGCCGCCGCGCTCGGCCGACCACCGCCGGCCGACCGCTCCTCCGCCTCGCCCGAGTCGCCGCCGGCGATCACCTCGCCGGCCGAGCTCCGGTACCCCGATTTTCTGCCTATTTCTCCTCTTTTGCGTATTTTTCGATGATCCATGTGTCCAACGAACCCCAAACCCAAATTAAATTCAATTTCTATCTATTATACCCCTAACCCCCCATACGTTTTGAATATTACACGCTAATCTCTTCGTTTGATGCGCATGTAAAATTGGGGAGCTTAGGGGAGCCCAGGGGAGCTTTCGGGGATTGTTTTGGGCTACGTGGAGGCGTCGTCTTCGCACGCTTCCATTACTTTGCTCTCGCGGCGTGTCGCGGTATACTCTTTCCTTTATTTTACGCACGCCGCATTTTTATAGCTTTTGGTGAGCACCTGGGGCCACATGCCGCCCCGGACACGGCCACGATCGAGGAGAGCTTCCACCAAGCGGAAGCGGTCGGATGAGGCCGGCCCCTCCCACGAGGTGGAGGACTCTCCTCCGCCTACACCACCACACCTCTGTCCGTTGAGCCCGTTTCCTCCGCCCTACCCGAACGCCCACCGACTGTAGTTGAGAGCGGAGAGCCCTCTTTTGCTGCCGTCGTGGAGACCGTGGTTTCCACCTCTGTCTCCACCGCAGCCGTCTTTTCTGAGAGTGTCGTGACGTCTGTCCACACGTCTGTGTCACCGACCTCTCTGGCCGCCTCGTTTCCACTTTTATACTCCACTTCCGTTGCTGCTGCCTCCACGTCTTACCAGCATGCGCCCCGGCCTCACACTGAGGCTCGGCCCACACTTGCGAGCACAGCACCCTTCCTCCACATGCCTGCTGAGCCCATCACCTACGCCACCCGAGTACGCCAGCCCCGCCCTGTACAGCACAGACAGGTGCGTCCCTCTGTACCACCTCCCCCCGACACTGTACTTCAGAGCATTCGTGCTCTCGAGGGGGCGGTGAGTGGCCTCAGAGGTGACCTTAGGACCCTGTCCGCCACCGTCACCGATATGGCTCGCCACTTCGACCTACTTCCGCACATTCACTATTGCCTCACCCAGGTTCTCGAGCGGCTTCCTCGCATGCCCACACCCACCCAGCAGGTACCCACCCCCACCCCTACACACACCCAGCCTGCTTCCACACCCACACCCATACCCACTCAGCAGACTGTTCCCCAGCCACCACCACCACCTCCGCCTCAGGACGGAGACGGCGCAGCCCCACCCTCTTAGGCACCCTTGATGCCATTGATCCTTTTTGCCCTCGTGCTGCCCGTCTCTGCTGGGTCCTGTTGATTTTTGCCCACCACCCCCTCCCCTCACTGTTTTTGGGTACACATTTTGTTCATATCTTCATATATCTTTTTTGGGAGAGAGGGAGAGTTTTTGGTGTCACACTATTATATCTGTATCACTCCTGTATCTGCATGCATCATGTCCGCATCATATTTTTCGTTTCATTATTTTATTTTCTTTTTCCGCATGCATGCATCCTCACCTTCCCCTCACATTACACGTCTCTCAGTGTGCCACACTTCGCACATTGAGGACACTCTGCACTTTAGCTTGGGGGAGTGAGTTCTCACGTTCTTTTCGGTTTACCACCTTTATTTTTGGTTTTTCGCGCCATTTTCTGCTTTTGCACCTATTTTCATCATTTTTTCTTTTTTACCATGCATCACGTTTTTCTTATTTTCTTTGTGTGCTGCATTGTAAATAGCTTCATTTTCCCTCTTTATCTTTATTTCTTTTTTTTTCATCTCATGCTAGAGATGACTTTTCTGTGATGATGATGATGTGGAGTTCGCTTTCTCTATATGCATGCTATATTTGTCAAGTCTTAGATTTTATTTCTGATATCATATGCTATGATTTTCCTTGCATTTAGAGATAGTAACCCACACTTTTCCCGCATGAAAATGGATGAAATTTTATTATTAGCTGAGTCTGAATTTTCATATGTATGCTATCGCAGAAAACACACCAAGATTCACGCATTGAATGCTTATATCTGGAGTACCGTTTTCTTTTCCTATATCACTTCTATATGCATGATTTGTACATTTCACTTCAGGATGATTGAATGATGTTAGCTATGATAAATCTGTATTAGTTTAGCTTTTTTGTGATCGAAACTGAGTAGATTAGATTATCCTGCTGAAGTTGTCGTGCACGTCTTATAGAGTGAACTGAGAGACATATTTATTTCTTTCTCCACATACCTTAGACATCAATTCTCTATTTTAAAATCATTGGTGAATCTCCTCTTAGCGATTCTAATATATGGCATTTCCCCCGCCATTAATTCCTAGCTCCAAATTCCCCAAAACCAAAGAAAAAGAAAAATTCTTGTTTATCCTTATTTCTCTTTGATTTGGGATCATTGTGTATATATGCTATTAAAAAAAGAAAAAAAAGAAAAGAAAAATAAAAATAAAAGAGAAAAGAATCTCAATAAACGATCCCATCTCATGTTCTCTCTTTCTTCTCTCTTTTTGTTTTTATTTTTATTACTTTTGGAGCTTCATAAAAATGGGGATGTAAATATTTTTTTTTTATGCCACCACGCCTATAGATAAGCTTGGGGGAGAGAATCCAATGATGTGTATGAGAGTGACTACTTGACGGTGCACGACAACCTAGGCTAAGTAATATTCTATACTCGGTGAGGTCGTTTTAGCTTTACAAAATCCAGAAATCTACGTCTAGCAGTCATTTCATGAAATCCACTCTTTTCTATTCTATTCTATTCTATTGCGTGATATTCTTATACTCCTCATAGAAAGCGTTCAATTGAAAAGTGTGTGATCTGTGATATTGTATACCGCTTTAAATGATTCAGACGATGTTAATTCTAAAATTATTCCGTTTTTCATGCTGTAACAATATTCTTGGGTTTTCTATTTCTATTTGCACCATTATACTATGATATCGAAATAAAAGTCTTTGACATGAGTTTTACATTCGGTGCATGCTATATGAGTAAGTAAAACCCACGTCCTGAGAAAATGATCTAGCAGCTTCCCTCTTCGCTTTCTTCTTTCTTCTTCGTTTTTCGTTTTTCGTTTTTCGCCGTTTTCGTTTTCCGAATCCACCGGGCTCGCCTTTTACTTATCTTCCTCGAGGACGAGTAAGAGGTAAGCTTGGGGGATTTTGATCACTCCATATTTTACACTTTTTTCCGCATGATTGCATGCCATTTAGATCGCTCAAATCACGCTTTTCACGATTTATCGACAATATTGCGATACTTTTCACGATTTGTTGTTTTTGTCGTATTTCAGGAGATTTGGAGCGATTTGGAGTGATCCCGAGATACACCTACTCCAGAGTGTCACCGACGACTTCCCCGAGGGGTATTCTGCTATTGGAGAGGAGCGGAAGAAGAAAGAACGTCGTAGGAGCGACGAGGAGGCAGAAACAAGCTGTTTGGGCATTTTTGGTGTCTCACTCGGCCGAGTGAAGGAGTTACTCGGCCGACCAGCGAGACACCGCTCGGCCGACCAGATCGGACACACTTCATGTGTGCACTCGGCCGAGCATCGGAAGCCACATCGGCCGAGTGACGAGACCCCGTCCGCCCGAGTGGCACTCAGACGACGCCCATCAAAAAGAGCCAACTTACTGTTTTTCGTCTGCCTGAGCTTCAGAAGACCCACTCGGCCGAGTGGAAAATGCCGACCGCCCGAGTATATAGAAGCCATCGGCCGAGTGACGACAACTCACTCGGCCGAGCGACCCCCGAAGTGAAGACCCCCGAAGACCCAGACTTACTGGAAATTCTCAGGGTTTCTTACTCGGCCGAGCGACTTTTGTCACTCGGCCGAGTGAGCCGCGCTGCCTGTAGCGTAAATTGCGATTTTCAGGCTGCGCAGGGGCATTTTGGTCACAGTTTTTTGGACGATTTTGGGGGGTATTTAACCCCAGTTTTTAACCTAGGTTAGAGAGCTTTTTCCTTTGCTTTTTGCAGCTTTTTAGATTAAAACTTTTAGCTTTTGATTTTTGTGATTGGAGAGGAGAGGAAAGTTTATTTTTGTTGGATTCTTGGAGAACTCTATTGGTTTGTCTCTCTCCCCATTAAAAATCTCATTTTTATTGCTTATTTGAATATTGTGATGAATTCTATTGCTATTTCCATTGTTTATTCTTGCAATTGTGATATGAATTGTGAGTAGTCTATACGTCTTGGGGCGTGGGGATGAACCCTACGAGCCCAATTTCCGAGTTGTGATGATTTGGTAGAAATATTGCTAGAATTGCTATTAGGGTTAGTTTGGGATCGATTTACTACGGATAGCTAGGTGTTCATATCGATTGGGATTTGCAAGAGATTGGATCCCAATTCGATAGGAAACCATAGGAATCCGAATTGGGTTGGAATTGAGTTTCCGTAGTATCGGTTTGCAAGAGATTGGACCGATACTAGGGTTCTCGGTTGCAATTCCATACCGATACTCGTTTGTAAGAGATTGGACGGGTAGGAACTATCCCAACCTAGGTCGTGGCCCGAGTTTGCACGAGAGTGGGCTCGGGACGCGATTGAACGATGATGTTGATCCTAATGCTGGCTTGCTTAGGCTAGGGTTTGCAAGAGATTGGACCCAAACCTAGGATAGCTATAGATCTGCAACAGTGCGAGAGCGTGAGCTAGGTTTTACATTCAGTTGCAACTAGTTCATCCGAAATTCTACCCTAGCAATGGTGATACCAATGAATCACATTGACGAGATACGGTGAGTAGCGGGGATTCCCCATTCCCTAGGAGTCTTTATTTGATTTTATATCTCCATACTTTGTCTGACGATTGTGACAGGATCACCAAAGGCAAATTCCCTCTTTTCTGTTCTTATAGCCAGGTTGTTTGGAGCAGGCACTGTCATTCGTCCTCCCTGTGTTCGATAACCCGCTCGTCGCTACACCGTGCGCTTGCGGTAAAACTACACGGTCGCACTTTTGGGTTACATTCCGAAGCGATCAATGGCATCCTTGTTTTATTATTAGGAGTATTCAGGTTTGTTATTCCTGATCCTCAATTTCAGACGTCCCAAATAGATCTTTTGACTATCATTAGGGTTAAATGCTTTTGAAAGCATACGTCCACAATTATGCTCATTAAGACTTATGTTATGACAACAGATTAAATTTGTTTTAACAGTTTATTTGTTCTCGGGGAGTGGCTAAATATACATAAGGTCAATCGACTTTCGTCGTTTAGACTAGATATGTATATATTTTTATATGGCATATGTTAATGCCCATTCATGTTGCAAAAACATTTTGGGTCTTATCAGAATTGCTGGTCTGATATTGGTTTGCTATTGCTTACTCTATGTCGAGGTATATCATATCTTCCCTTTCTCATTTTATGTCAGGACTTTCACTGTTTTCAGTCTTCCTTATTGTTATTTATAAGGAAGAATGAATATTAGTCTTACTAAGTGGACATATACAAGGGAAATGAGTTTGTGTCTATATTTCCACTTTTCTAATTTATGAGAGACTTTTAAAAGTCTATTTGAATGCTCAAGTATGGTCTCGAGGCCATTTTATTGAGTCATTCAAGTATTATGCGGATAGATAATCATGCTCAAGGGAAAACAAATACGTGGTTACGAAATTTATAATTTCTCACTTATCTATTAAGTCACGACTTTGAGCGTACACTTAAAATTAAGCCTAGATTCAAGAATCATACATTGTAAAGTGAGATTACTCTAAAAGAGTTTAGCGGTATCTGTTGATGTCAATATTGGTTTATATAGACCATAGATCTGAGAGATCTATTTACCGCAAAATGTGTTTCTAAAAAGATCGCATAAATGGTTTTAGCAAAATCCATCGTATTTGGTAATTTTTTTATTTTATTTGAGTAAAAGGGTATTGACTTTTGATTTGATTTGATCTTTATGTTCAATTTGTCAAAGTGGATAAGATGTTAAACCTTTTGAAATTATAATTGGTTTGTTGTCATAAAACATTGTCATATCATGAGTATGAGCATAAGCATGTGATGAGCATATAAGTGTGCATTATGTAACATTTAATGATTTAGCATGCACATAATATAAGCTTGTAATCTAAAAAGGTATGCTCAATAAATTAGTTGAAAGAAAGTAGATTATCCATGCAAACAATATCAAGCATGTGAGCTAAAAATGCATGTTCAGTTAACATGAATTGAAACATATATGATGTATACACATGTTATAATAAACAGATTTTCTAATTGATTGTGCAAAAATAATTTGTTCAAAAGATGCCTTGATTTAATATGACCTGCACCTAAAATTTTGTGGGTATTTAACCCAAAATAGAAATTTTCGTGGGTGTTAGGTGGCAGCGGAGGGGCTTCAGGCCATCCGCGGTAAGCACCTAGTCAATCGGGGTTATGTTCATAAAAATTGAAAAACTGAACATACCGAAAAACGTTATTTATCGATATCGAAAAACAACGTTATGTCCCCAAAAACTTTTTTATTTATTGTAATCCACTTTCCATTTTATTCCCTAATTTTTCTGGAATTTTCTAGAATTTTCTAGAAGTTTTGGGATTTTTCTAGAATTTTTAGGGATTTATTGGGTAATTTCTGAATTTAATATATATATAAATATATTTTAAATATCTATATATTAAAACACAAACTTTTTGGAATCTTAAAGCTGACTTGGACAAGTTCCAGTCACCAACAACGATCAGGATGCATCCACATCCTTTGCATCCAAGGGTCGAATAACGATCAGGATGCATCAACATCCTTTGCATCTAAGGGTCGATATTTAATTCAAAAAACCCACCACAATTACTATATTTGCACAGAATACCGCGCATTTCATCTTTTTGCTAAAAAAACTCCTCCCATTTCACTTTTTACCATAATATCCTACACACACCCACACTTATGCACTTTTCCCCTTCATTTTTGACCGGTTTTCTTTTGGTCCGGTTAAATTTTTTTCTGCCGAAGGCTCCCCACTAAATTTTTTACGCTAATTGGTTGTTCCGAAGGCGCCCGCGCCGAAATTGTTGTTCTACGTCGAAATTGTTGTTCCGTGCCAAAGGCGCCCGTGCCGCTAAATATTTTTACGCTAATTTGTTGTTATTTTAAATTTTGGCCGTTGAAATAATTTTTTGAAAAACAGACATTTCGCGAGGGTAAATCTTAAATGAAGAGTGCCCACAGGCACGGGTTATAACTAGTAAATATATAATTAAATATTCAAAAAATTAAAATAAGATATTGGCCTGCGAGCTTCTGGCCCATTAGGCCTTTTCCCATTTATTTATTTATTATTGTGGGCTTTAGGCCCATCAAAATAAGGGAAACAAAAAAATCTTATTTTTTATTTTTATTGTTTTGAAATTGGGCTTCTGGCCCAAACATGGATTTTTTTTGATTGATTGGGCTTCTGTCCCAAGAGGAGGCGGCCCAAAACTTTTCCGTAAACAGGGTTAGGGTTTTGGGGGGCACAGCCAATGGCAGCTGGCAACCCCACGGCCGCCGGCGGCCGTCGGCGCGGCCGTGGCCGCTCTTGCAGGGCGCGGCGGCGCCTACAGGCGGACATGGCTGGCCGCTCCAGTGACGGTCGGGGCCGCGCGGCGCACGAGCCGACGGCCGCGCCTGTAGGGCGCGGCCATGGCCGTCCGGATGCTAAACGAATTTTTTTCGGGCTGATTTGATGGCCGGTTCATCATGGAATCTTTGCCAGCTTTAGGCCGGATCCGTGGGGGCCAATGAACATCATAGAAATTTGATTTTTATTTCAAGGACATCAAGAACAAGGTTTTGCACAATTGATCTAATAATATGATAAATACAATTTAAAAATTGTATTTTATTAGAGTTATACTAATAAAGAAAACTGATTTTGATCTAATAAATTAGATGCAAGGCATAAACAATTATATTTTTGATATCTATACCACATAAAAATATGTATTAGACCTAGAAAATTGTTTAGGCTTACCCACTAGATCCGTCCACCAGATCTAGCGACATTTGATAAAGGATGCCCGAAGAATCCGCGTCGTCTCGCCAATCATTGCGTCGCAAAAAAAAAATCGTTGGAGCTTCCGCGGGTCGCCTCCCTCTCACAAGCCGTCGCCACGAGCAGTCGTGCTGATAACGTGTTGTGAAGGGTTTAGGGCTAGGAAATCCATAGCCTCATATATATATCTATATTACAATTGAGGGCAGATTTTGAATTTGTCCTATGTGGCAATGTCACATCAAGTTTTGGAGGGAAATTTTTGGGTTTGAAAAGAAATTTGATGGGAATACACTAAAGCATTGAAACTAGGAATAGCCTTTTAATATTAGTTATAAAAAAATGTTGTGCACACACACAATCTCATCTTGGGAATGAACGCGGGCTGTGGGAGAATGAACGCGGGAGATGCTGCCAACTCATCGATCCGCTTGCAAAACCCTGTAAAATTTCGATCCCATCTGCTGATATTTCAGGGGAAATTAAATTTTTGCGGATTAAGATTTTGAGAGGACCTAATAATTATTGATGTTTGTTTAAAATTAGTGGGTCCAAGATTTTTAAATGAACAATGTCCCAAGGACACATGTTATATGTATATGAAGCCCACGCCGAAGGCATCCGCGCTAAATTTTTTAACGCTGATTTGTTGTTCCGCGCCTAAGGCACCTGCGCCGAAATTGTTGTTTTACGTCGAATTTGTTGTTCTATGTCGAATGCATCCATGTCGAATTTGGTGTTCTGTGTCGATGACGCATGGGCTGAATTTGTTGTTCCGCACCGAAGGCGCCCACGTCGAATGCGCCCGTGCCGCTAAATATTTTTAATCTAATTTGTTTTTCTTTGTTATGAATGAGGGAGGCCTTTGGCCTCCCCTCCTTCATTACCCATTCATTAGGTCCCCATTACTTAGAGTAATGGGGACCCTTGGTCTACTAGAGGATTTTGGCCTCCCCACTATGAGATAAATAAATAGAGCACCATGGCTCTTAGCTATGGTTACTCATTCTTAGCAATGAAATGATCTCTCTCTCTCTCTCTCTCTCTCTTGAGTTTATATTCATCCAACACGTTATCAGCACGTGTTCTCCATTCTTGAGCAAAAATCTTCATCTAAATTCATCCTTGGAAGCGTAAGAACACTGATACAGTGTCAAATCCAAAGAAGACATGGGAGGACAAATGTCATCGTTGTGGCATGACTGGACATTGGTCCAGAAACTGTCGCACACCTCGCCACTTCCAGGAACTGTATCAGGCGAGCCAGAAGCCTCCGCCTGAAACAAACATGGCAAATGTGGAAAATCCGACGAAGTTCACTTCCAAGGATTTCGAAAATGACGACCTGCTCGATTGCGCCTCATCTTTATCTATGCTTTTCAAAGAATAAATTGTAGCTTCATCTCTAGTATGCTTAATAAAGACGATCTTTTATTTTGAATGTATGCATTTTACATTTCCATCAATAAATTATCGTTTTTTTTCCTTATATAGATGATGTATGAGTGCCTAGTGGACAGTGCCTCGACGCACACTATCCTTCGCGAAGAATGCTATTTCAATAGCATAAGTAAATATGACGGTCATGTCATTACAATTTCAGGACTGTCCAAAATAATCGAAAGATTTGGTGATGCAATATTATTGCTCCCAAATAACACAAGACTAAAAATCAATAATGCACTATTTTCTCCAAGATCAAATAGAAATCTCATAAGCTTCAAGGACATCCGTTTAAACGGATATCACTTAGAAACTAGAGATGAAAATAAGGTTGAATACCTGTATGTCACTCTTCGTAAAGATGGCCAGAAGACCATCTGCGAAATATTTAAGGGACTCCCGTCGGGTCTCTTCCAAACATACATTCAACCAGTAGAAGCCAATATGACTGAGCACCAGACGTGCCAGCCAATGCCACCATTTCAACTATGGCATAACAGACTTGGTCACCTTGGATCCATTCTGATGCGACGCATCTTATCTGAATCCCGCGGACATAATTTGACGAACCAGAAGATTCTTCAGAAAGGTGAATTTCCTTGTTCCCCTTGTTTCAAGGGGAAACTAATAACGAGACCATCGCCCCTACAAGTGGGTTTAGATTCTCCTGGCTTCCTTGAGAGGATACATGGTGACATTTGCGGGCCTATTCACCCCGCAAGTGGCCCATTTCGGTACTTCATGGTACTAATAGATGCATCCACAAAATGGTCTTATGTGTGCCTCTTGTCCACCCGTAACCTAGCTTTTCCAAAGCTGTTGGCACAGATAATTAGGTTACGTGCTCATTTCCCCGATAACCATATCAAGAAACTACGTCTTGATAATGCGGGCGAATTCACATCTCAAGTCTTCGAAGACTATTACCAGGCAACTGGTATAGAAGTTGAACATCCAGTAGCTCATGTTCACACCCAGAATGGATTAGCAGAGTCTCTTATAAAGAGACTCCAATGGATTGCACGTCCATTGCTTATGCAATCCCAATTGCCGGTGGATGCTTGGGGGCATGCTATTCTGCATGCCGCATCTCTTATCAGGATACGCCCCTCTGGAGGCAATACATTATCCCCGATGCAACTAGCATACGGCTCAAATCCAGATATATATCTTTTGAGAATATTTGGTTGTGCAGTCTATGTTCCAATAGCACCACCTCAGAGGACCAAAATGGGCCCTCAACGTCGTCTAGGAATCTATATTGGATTTGATTCACCCTCGATTATTAGATACCTAGAACCCCTAACGGGGGACGCATTTAAGGCACGTCTTGCTGATTGTGAATTCGATGAGAAAACTTTCCCAAAGTTGGGCAAACATTCCAAGAAGCCTGAAGCTTCGGAGACCATTAGTTGGGAAAATAAGTCTTTGTCCTTTTATGATCCGCGTACAAATCTGTGTGAAGATGAGATCCTGAAGATCCTTCACATCCAGAATACAGTACACTAATTGCCGGATAAATTCACGGACATCCAGAAGATTGTCCGTTCACACGTCCCTGCTGCTAACACTCCAGCTAGGATTGACATCCCTATAAATGGATGCAATCCACCTGCAGCAGAAATGGCTGTACCTCAATTGAAAAGAGGACGGCCACCAGGTTCAAAAGATAAAGTTCCTCGAAAGAGGAAGATTCCTGGTGAAAATAAGATTATCCCTCCACATGATACTGAGCTCAGGACAGCTACCTCTCCCCTCCTAATTTCCCCCGCAGAGGAAAACATTAGGAGAAACATCATTAAACTTTGTACGTACTGGGGAGGTACTGGACCGACATAGCACAGTCGACGACGACGATTTTGCGTTCACTATTGACGTTCACGTCGCTGAATACGACGATGACGTCGAACCACTTTCTCTAGCGGATTGTAAACGCAGAGATGATTGGCCAAAGTGGGACGAGGCGATAAGAGTAGAGCTGGACTCACTCTCGAAACGCAAAGTCTTTGGACCTGTAGTCCAAACACCAGTAGGTGTTAGACCTGTGGGATATAAGTGGGTTTTCATTAGAAAAAGAAATGAAGAAAATCTGATCGTCCGCTACAAGGCACGTCTTGTAGCAAAGGGTTTTTCCCAAAGACCGGGTATCGATTATGAAGATACATACTCCCCGGTAATGGACGCTAATACATTCAGATTCTTAATAAGCCTATCATCTCTGGCAAGCCTAGAAATGCAGCTCATGGACGTTGTGACTGCATATCTTTATGGTGATTTAGATAAAAAGATCTATATGAAAATACCAGATGGGTTTAACTTACCCACAGAGATGAAAGAGATACCTCGGGACGTATTCTCTGTTAGACTACATAGATCCTTGTATGGACTAAAACAGTCAGGCAAAATGTGGTATAACAGACTAAGTGATTTCCTTGCACAGCAAGGATTCACTAATAACGAAGTCTGCCCGTGCATCTTTATCAAAAGAACGAGAAAAGGATTCGTCATCATAGCAGTTTACGTTGATGACTTAAATCTCATAGGCTCTCCAGCAGAGATTAATGAGATATCTGCAAGGCTAAAGCAGACTTTTGAAATGAAAGACCTAGGCAGAACAAAGTATTGCCTTAGCTTGCAGATTGAACACATACGAGGTGGAATCCTTCTACATCAATCCAATTATACCAGGAAGCTTTTAAATAGGTTCCAAATGGATAAATGTCATCCTTTATGTACCCCTATGGTCGTGAGATCATTAGACGTACAAAAGGACCCCTTCCGGCCTCTGGAAGAGGGGGAGGAGATACTGGGTCCAGAAGTACCCTACCTAAGTGCCATTGGTGCACTTCTCTATCTGGCTAACTGCACGCGTCCCGATATAGCGTTTGCAGTCAATCTCCTAGCCAGACACAGTGCAGCGCCTACAAAGCGCCATTGGAATGGAGTAAAGCATCTTCTGCGATACCTCCAGGGTTCCGTAGACCTTGGATTTTACTACCAGAGAGGTGCCTCCTCCCAGATACTTGGTTATGCCGATGCAGGCTATCTTTCAGATCCGCATACGGCAAAATCACAGACTGGTTTTGTCTTTACCTACGGAGGTACTGCTATCTCCTGGAGGTCGGTAAAACAAACCACTACTGCTACATCTTCCAACCATGCAGAGCTCATCGCGATCCATGAAGCGATCAGAGAATGTTTTTGGCTACGCTCCGTCGTCCAACACATTCTCCAATCCACTGGCCTGAAGACCGGTGATCTGGAGCCTACTGCCCTATTCGAAGACAACACCGCGTGCATTGCTCAGCTTCAGAAGGGCTACATTAAAGGCGACAGGACAAAGCACATTTCTCCCAAGTTTTTCTGGACGCACGAGCAGAAGAACGACAAGCAGATTGAAGTTCGACAGATCCAGTCATGCAACAACTTAGCTGATCTTTTTACTAAGGCATTGCCTAAATGTACTTTTGTAAAGCTTGTAAAGAACATTGGTATGCGACAGTTGAAAGACCTGCAAGCATGAAGCTTGTACGGATCAGGGGGAGTAACCCGTGGGTTGCACTCTTTTTCCTTAAGCTGTTGGGTTTTCCCACTGGGTTTTCCACAGCTAAGGTTTTAACGAGGCAAACACACTTACTCTGGATCCAGAAGTATCCACCCCTTGCATCAGTAGCTGAGACCGAAGTGATGAATGTGTAAGGGGGAGTGTTATGAATGAGGGAGGCCTTTGGCCTCCCCTCCTTCATTACCCATTCATTAGGTCCCCCATTACTTAGAGTAATGTGGACCCTTGGTCTACTAGAGGCTTTTGGCCTCCCCACTATGAGATAAATAAATAGAGCACCATGGCTCTTAGCTATGGTTACTCATTCTTAGCAATGAAATGATCTCTCTCTCTCTCTCTCTTGAGTTTATATTCATCCAACATTCTTTTAAATTTTGGCTTTGAAAAAAAATTTCGGGGAACAAAGATTTTGCAAGGGAAAATCTTAAATGAACCGTGCCCGCGGGCACGAGTTATGACTAGTATATATATTAATCAGTGTGGGTGGATACTCAATAGATCCATTGGCCCTATTCATAACACTAATTCATTGTTTAATTTTTGGCTTGTTTTTTTTCAAAAATCTTCCTAATAACAAGTCATAAACAATTAAACCAAATTATAGGAATTTGTTGGGAAGATCACATTCCCTGTATCTCCCAAAAAAAACATACCCTTTTCTCAGTTCTGCCACCCGTCTGCAAATTTATTTTTCGTCTATGTTGTTCTTTAATAGGGAAAATTAAAAGGGAAGGAAGCAAAGAGAGGGGATGGAAAATTCAGGAGGGAAGCATAAGAGAGTTTGTGTGACGGGTGCTGGGGGGTTCATTGCATCATGGCTCGTCAAGCTCCTGCTCTCCAAAGGATTCACGATCCATGGGACCGTTAGAGACCCAGGTAGTGATTTCATTTTTCTTTTTACCTTTTAAAGGTTATTTTTCAATGCTGAATCATACACACATTAATATCCCAGAAATTCGTGATGAGAATTTTTTTGTTTAATTTTATTTACCCTGGCGATGCCTTGAAATATTATGGAAGTCGTGAGAAAATTACTGTTGATATGTGATCTTGAAAAATTCATGTTGGGTTTGTCGAAGATTGTTCTTTTTAGTAGCCTTATTCAAATTATTTTGGTGCATTGGTTGGACAAATTTTCAAAATAGGTTAAACATTAGAAATAGTTTTAAAAACTGACCGACTTCTCGTCATGTTGGGAACTACGCGTGATAAAACAACCGGGGTTGGCAAACCCGGTCAAATTATGACCGGTCGAAAATGGCAGGGGTTGCCACCCGACCATTTTGTTGTCCTAGGCCATTTTGATCTCAAAATGGTTGGGTTGTCCACCCATGCCATTATCAAAATGATCGGAGTTGCCAACCTTGACCATTTTGTAATGTTCTGGCGTAGCGAGAGGTTGATCAGTTTTTTTAATGAAATTTACATTTGGTCGCTTTTAAAACTATTTTTAATTTTTGAATCATTTTGAAAATTTGTCATTTCAAGAACCCTAGTAAATGGTATTGTTTATGTGCTGAATGAAGAAATTGATTACAGACACATGATGGATGATGTATGATTTGAAAAGTTTTTAGACATTTTTTTGGGAAATGAAAAGTGCTTTTTTGAAAAATAATTTTGAAATTTGACCATTCAAAATTGTTATAAGAACCAACCCAACTCGGGCCACAGGGGGAACTGTGGAGCTTCTAAATTTTCTTTTATTTATGTTTTTGAGGGAAATCTGGATTTGGCAAAAGCTCCAATTTAAGTTTATTTGTCTATTTATGTCCATTTAATCAGATTTCTGCTTTTCTTTCATGTGGGCTTCCTGTTCAGCTAACATATGGATATGAAGCTTCACTTAATTGTTGTTGGAAATCCTGGAGTTTATCACTTGCGTGACTTTCATATTTTGAAAGTTATTTGCTCTGAAGTTGATGTGATCATATGATTATCTTTAATGATTGCTGTTGAATTTTTCAATGCATGAGAATCCTGCCTCTACAAAATCCAATGGAATTTACTGTACATGATTCATGTATGTTTATCGGTGTCTGACTTTGAATTCTGTCAAACAAATTGATTCCAGATGATGAAAAGAATGCTCATTTGAAGAATTTGGAGGGGGCCTCGGACAATCTGAAACTCTTCAAGGCAGACTTACTTGACTATGAGGCTGTTGCTGCTGTCATTGCAGGCTGCGAAGGAGTTTTTCATGTTGCTAGCCCCGTTCCTGCAACCAAAGTGGCCAACCCGGATGTAGGTCTTCTTCATGTTGGCATTCTAGTTCTTTTTCTAGTTCAAGGGCAGCAAATACTAGCAACGATAATACAGATGCAAATTTCTGGTATAATTTCTGTATTAGTTTTGGTTTTCTCCAATTGTTCCATTGGTATCAATGTCATGTACCTCTAAGCACATTACTTTAGGAAACTAGACAATATTTGATTGCTTTTTTATCTCAGTTCAAATGACACATTGTGATTGAAGGAAAGATTCTAGAAGGTATCAAACTTCATTGACAGCATATGCAGGTTCATGGATTATGTTCTCCTCATTGACTTCAGAGTTTTGACTTGATCCTGTGAAATGCTGAGTTTCTTTAACAACCAGTTCAACTGTTGCTTTGTCATGAACTTGTTTTCTAGGTTCTTCTAGTTTGGAGGCAAATGGTAAGGTTACTCCCTGGTTTCTTCGGCTCAATGCCTTAAAATATATGAACAATGACGTTAGGACTTCGTACCTACCATCTGGTATTTTAAGTTTTGTGTTAAGCCTCTTCCTTGCTACATAATATTTCAAATGGCTAAAAGGCTGTGACCCTAATGTATAGATGAGATCAAGCTGAGTGTCTTGGACCTCCTTGGTCCTAAAAGTGCATCAAATACTCCATAACTGCCCTCATATCGATATGATTATCATCTTCTTTGTTTCATATTTGATTGCCTTTTGCACCTGATTGAATGTGAACATAGCTGCAGACACAAGCATGCTGACAGCCAAAACAAGCATATTATGCACAACACACCGATACATAACAAATATTTGAAGGGGCGGGCTCGTACAAAATAGTAATAAGGTAGAAGAAATTTTGTATCTGATTCTGTGTTGACAGGGTGCTATCATGCTTCCTAGATTTTTAAAGGGTATATTTGACCTCTTCCGGTGATTTGGTTACTTTTGTTATGTTGTTTGCTGAGTGTGATACTGTGCAGGTAGAAGTAATTGCTCCTGCTGTGACGGGCACTCTGAATGTACTTAAAGCATGCTTTGATGCTAAGGTCAAAAGAGTGGTTGTGGTTTCCTCTTTTGCTGCGGTTATAGGGATCCCAAACTGGCCACAAGATAAGGTCATGGATGAGCGATGTTGGTCTGATGCCGAATATTGCAGGAAAACTGAGGTAATTGACATGCAATGCCTGAGACTTGTGATACTTGTTGAGAGATTTGCATGTACATGACTAAATATTGATACTCTTAAGACCATTTGATCCCTTATAATTTGTTTTCATGCAAATCGACATTAATATGCTATAATATTGATTTTAATCCATTGGTCACCTACATGGATCGGCTCTTGTTATCATGTCTATCCTACCCCATGAATTACTCCAATTATTTATGGTAAATCTTCGTATTTATTGATACCATCCTGCTTGCAACAGATCTTCCTGATGTGGGATTGAACCATATACCTCTTTCCTGTTGCACAGAGCCTGCACCACTGTCCTAGAATGGCAATCTTAACGTTGATTTTGCAAATTGATTGTGTGTTCCTTCATAAAATAACTTTGTATCATTTGCAGCCCAATTTCTTAATTCTTGTACTGTCTTAAAAGTATAGTTTGTTATGACGTCGTATTTATTACTTTGGATACCAGCATTAATTTTATATTAACAAGTTTAAAGGAGGTGATGCTATAAATTAAAAATAAAACTAGCTGTGGAATTTAATGAATTAAACAAAACGTAAGCCATCCTATCAAAATCCTACCATTTCAATAGTATTGTTTATGTTTACATGCACAATCCTACATTTGCAATGTTTTCTTAAGTTTCAGACCCTTTGATTTAAACATATTAAGGGATCAAATTTATCTAGTACGATGTGTAATATGACTTGGATGCTGGTCGAGTGAGTAGGATGGATTATCTAGCTTTATGCATGGATGCTGATCAAGTGAGTAGGATGGATTATCTAACTTTATGCAAATTGCGACAGTTACAACAGTAAGGCAAAGCCGAAATGTAGGTCGGTTGCATGTATTTTTTCCCTTTATTCATCTCTGTTAAATTAATCATTGCCCGTTGTATTCCTCTGTCCGTGTTCATTTAGATCTGTTTATAGTTCTTGTTCCTCCACCAAGAACAGCCATTTCATTTTTCAGTTGCACTTATCATTTTCGCAGCACTTATCAGTTTTGCTGCTCCATTCATATCCAACCCATCTTAAACTACCATTCACATCTTATCCTCAATTTGATTTGCATCTACATTCTTTTACCGCCTATTTTCTTATATCGTCTTTTAATGTTTTCCACTTATTCTACTCAAAGTTCACCTTTTAACTCTCTAAGTGTCCTCAGTCTGGCTGGCATACATTGTTAATTCCTGTCATATTCCTCCCCCAACCCCACGCCTACCCCACCCACCCATATGCCTACCCCAAATCACCCCAAAGGAAAAAAATGAGAAAGAAAAAGCTTCATGTATAATTTATGTGCCAAGGAATGATGTTTTGACGGAAACCACTTGGTTTCGGTCGTTTCGTTTTGACTGTTTCGGTTTCAATTGAGGGCGAAACAAAACTACGGTTGAGACTCAGTTTCAGCCAATTTTGACATTGGTTTTGGCTAGTTTCGGTTGAAACATCATTCCTTACAATAAAATATATGTCTGAGTTTAAATACATGAACCCATTTGAACCATATACATAAAAATATTTATTAAAATAATTAAATTCTTAGAATTTTTTAAAATTCTAAAAATTCTAAAAATTCCTTAAAATTTTTTTAAATTGTTTTATAAATACAAATATATATACATTAAATACGTATAAATCGGATACCGAAAGTCCAAATGAAATCTACGAAACATGCAAATTTATTTGAAACCTAAAATTTTCCGAAAGTCGAAACTGAAACCAAAATCGAGTTCTCATACATTGCTATAGACAGATATTGTTCTAAAGATCTTCCCGCAACTTTAACCATCTTCTGTGAATGTTTAGAAAAATAATCATCTGCTTTTAACTATCTTGTGTTGACTCCATGGTGACATCCTTCTTGCTCATACAATCATGATAATAATTGATGGTAAGAAGAGAAAGCGTTCATTCTTCCGTATTTCTAGCCAAATATGGTTATATCCTCATTAACTACCGGTTATGAATTACTAGACTGGACGTATATAATCATATTCTTCCAGTTGCATATTTGATCAAACTCCAATGTAGGACTGAGGCTGACCCAAAAGCACGTTTCCCCTTTTCTTTTTCGTATATACGAATTGAAACCACATCGATGTTAAGAATTTGATCAGGATCGGATGCCTCGTGTGTGGTTGGGTCAAAGTTTAAGTATACATTGAAAGTCCAAAACCAACATGACCTGATCCCAGGGGTTGAGTTGTGATGCTAATTGAAATCCAACCCGACTAGTGTTTGACTCTGAATCATAGTTATGCACCAGTGTCAAACCGAATAAAGGTGGAATCGGTTTTCTCTTGCTAATTGGAGAAGAACAAAGAGGTGCTTGCCTATTTCAAGTAGGAAAACCATTCGAGACTAATTTGAAGAAGGAATAACTGATCTGATCTTTTGTGCGCAGGAGCTGCGTGAATATAGTAGATTTGGATCCTAATATGTTGTATGAAATTCTAGTCATACTTAATAAAGAAAATTAGGCTAATGAGGTCCTATATAAAGGTCATATCATATTATTTTTTGGGTGTGGTCTTTCTTCTGATCTCTTGTAGAAGAAACATTGTGGTTTCTTCTTTAACTTAATATTGTGGGTCCTGGTTTTGAAATTTAGCGATCATCACTCAGAATTTGTTTTCTTACTTTCTGATATAAACATCAATAAATTGCTCATAAATGGCTGTTAGTGAACGTAGGTCATAGCGTCAAACCATGTAAATTCTTGTGTTGTTTGTGATTGCTATTTTCTTTGTTTATCTTTCTTCAATTATGACTTACTTTGATTACAACATCGGTTTACTTCTGCTATTCTACTTCTGATATTAGTAACAAATTGGTATCAAAGCATTCTTAATGTTTCTGACCGAGTTTAAGTATGTCATCTGTAAAGCATATGATCGATAAGTTTGATATGAAGAATAACTTCAGGCTATGACATATCAAGATACACATTCTGTTGGCACATCTGTATCTTTCTAGTAGTTATTGAAAGGACAGGTTACCTAGTTTGATATCTATTGCGAAGAAAGAAACCTTAGAAGCCAAGGCACCCGCAATTTCTAACTCTAGCTTCTACTAAAGTTCTTATATGGTAGCTGATGAAGAGACTGTGTTTGGCTTGTGGCTCTGGTTGGAATTGTTGGATATGAGAAAGTCATTGGCCATCAAGTTATATCTAAAGCAACATATGTTTACTCTTTGCATGAAAAAAGCTATATTGCTGAAAGATCATCTCGATAAATTAAATAAGATTTGATGTATCTTAAAACGTAAATGCTAAAATTGATGACAAATCTTTTACCCTAATGTTATTATGTCCTTTACATTCATTTGAGAATTTCATCAATTACATATTTTATAATTGAGATACTCTACTTTTTAAAGATGCAAGATCTGCTCTTCATTCTCACGAATTGCCATATAAGGTTTTCAGTACTAGCAATGATGTTTAAGCTCAAAGCTTGGTTGCAAAAGGCTCCTACTAGGAAAATTAATATGATCGATTGGAGAATAATTTCGAATATTTCAAACACATAGGGAGAATAAGATCAAAATTTTGATTGAAGAATATTGAGTGATGTTACTATAAGCAGAAAGGACACATGAAGTTTGATGGCCTAAAGAAGAAAATAAATGATAAAGAAAAATCACAAAATAACTCTTTGGTTGCAGATGTTGCATCAATGCAGTTCTTTTTTTATAAATCATGCTCACTTAATTGATTAATGGCTGCTAGAGTCTGAATGTTTGTTTTATATATGTTTCTATCATAGTTGTAGATCAATGATGAAGTTTCTTGATATGTGATGGAACATTTAATAAGATAGTCGGTATTAAGATTATTAAAATTAGATGGTACAATGGTGTGGCGAGGATTCTTGGAGAAGTTCAACACTTGTCATATCTGAAGAGAAATCTGATGTCTTCGGGAATCCTAATAAGAAATGTAGAGATCAAGGTTTTAGGTCTCGGTTTCGATCTCGGTATCGCTCTTCCCAAAATTTAGGTTTCGGTATCGGTATCGTCCGTTTCGGTGGTTTCGGACGGTAGTTTCGTTTCATCGGTATCGGTAGTTTCAGATACTTAAAACTCTATTAAATACTATCAAATATTATCAAATATTAGCACAAATACCTTTTTACTAGTTACACATTTTGTTAAAAGTATTATGCTAAATATATCACATTTTTTGATCAACATGATTGAAAATAAATGAGAATGGCAAGCTTTTGAATAAATGGAAGGGTTTGGTGGCTGAAAATGATAACTTTGTAAATAAATGGAAAACCTTTAGTGGCTGAATGTCAAGCTTGTAATTAAATGGAAAGCCTTTAGTGGCCAGCTCACTCAAAAGGTCAAACTTCTTAATAAATGCTAGCATGTGTTGGACAATTGCACTTGCACCGTGCAAACAAAATTTAAATTAAATGCTAGAATATGCTACCATGTAAGACCTCAAATTGCAGGAGGCGGGCTTCTTCGGGGATGCGACGGGAGGCGGGCGACCATGAGGTACGTCCATCTCTTCGTTTCTTCTTCTTTTTCTGGATTTTGGTGATGTTTCCTCCTCCTCCTCATTCTCCTTCTTGTTTTCATTTTTTTAAGTTTCAGTCGGTATCGGACAAGTTTCGGCCGGTATCGGTGATGTTTCCTCCTCCTCCTCCTTCTCCTTCTTGTTTTCATTTTTTTAAGTTTCAGTCGGTATCGGACAAGTTTCGGCCGGTATCGGCCGATACGACCGAAACCACGGCCGATACGGCCGAAACCCGGCCGATACGGCCGAAACCGAGAAGTAACGTGTGGTTTCGGACCGGTCCCCTCCGAAACCGATCCGAAACGGCCGAAACCCATCGGTTTCGGCCGAAACCTAAAACTATGATAGAGATATAAATGGTTCGGATACGGATCAGATATTGGTTTTACCATATCTATATCTGAAATCATTGTTCAAATACGATTTGAATACAGATAACGTATGGAAAGAAAGTTTGTGAAAACATATATGGATATGTATCAGATATTGACAATTTGATTGAATTTGGGATAACTAATAAACAACAAATATAAATGTCATTATAAAATGTACCAAAATATAGCAGTTCTACTACATCATGATAAATGAGTGTACATAACTACAAATGAATTATGGATTTAGTGTATTATCGATAGCAACAGATAACCGTATCTAAACCTTATCCAAAAATTCAAATTTTATTACCCGAATTAGTATCCGTATCTTATCGAATAGGAAATTTTAATATCCATATCCGCATCCGAAAAGATACGAATATGGGTTAAATAATTCAGATAATCTGTATACATTTACATCCCTAAAGAAAGGGAGCTGATGTATTATTAAAGGTGGAGTCCTTTTGGTTGTCAAATATGCATTTGTGATAATAGATGCCATGATACACGGTCTTTACATCCTTCTTAATATGACGATTATCTATGATGTTGCAGGTCATCTTAAGAATTAGAGTTGGATGCTATTAGGCTATATCATATGCGCCTAAGGCATATGAGCGAGAGAGGGATTGATATTGTTGATTAGTTGAGATTTGCTCAAAGGCCACATGGTGGAGCAGTTGGACTTCTTTGAATATTGCATCTTTAGCAAACAAAAAAGAATCTAATTTGGTTTGCTACATACTTAAAAGTTTACTTTCGATTACATTTGCTCAGATGCCTGGAGCCTTCTTATGTTTCTTCTAAGGGTGGTGTAATGTATATACTTATTCTTATTGATGACTAACCCATGATGATCTGAATACACATGTTGAAGAAGATTAGTAAGGTCTCTAACTCATTCAAAAATTAGAAAGTTTTGATCAAGAATTATAATGTCTACAAATGGACAATTGCTAAGAGTTTTGTTTCAAATTGTTGAGTCTTGCCAATATAAGGGCATCACATAGTGAAGGACTTAGCATCAAAACGGAGTTATAGAATGGATGATTAAGATCTTCTTGTAGAGAGAAAGATGGATGCTTTTAAATTCCACGTTATCAAAGGATTTTTGGGCTAAGACGGTATCAACATCTTGTTATTTACTACATCAATCTTTACTTACTATGATTAATTTTAGAAGTCCTATTGAGAAATGATTTGAAATATCTGTTAATTACTCTATTTTGAAAGTTTTTAGTTTCTCATAAGCTTAATCCAAGGGTAAAAAGTATACTTTTATTGATTATGCTTAGGAGTGGAAGTATACCGGATTTGGATCTTAGATCAAGTTGGGGATCAGTAGATATATCACTTTCAATAAGAATCCATATTTCAGCTGAACAAGTCTAATGCCTCTTAAGAGAAAGCAAATAGTATCAACAAGCAATTGGAGCTTGAAGCAATTTTGGAGAGAAATCATGTCATTACTCCAGTTCAACCTAATCAAGATGATATGCATGAATCCAATTGCAAGGATAACGCACATGAGGAGCAATAGTATATTATTGCTATTGGCCAAGGGACGAGTCAATTAGGCTACCTCAAAGATACAATAATGCAAATCTGGTTGCTTATGCATTAAGCATAGGAGAGACTATTCCTGAGTCCTCTAGATATTCAGATGCTATCATTAGTTAGAAATCTACACAATGGATTGTTGCCAGGAAGGAGAATGAATATTTTGAAAGAACAAAACTTAGGAGCTAGTCAAACTGCTAAAATGAATAAATATTATTGGTTGCAAGGGGTTCTTCAAGAAAAAGTCGGAAATGTCAAGGGTTGAAACTAAATATAAAGCATGGCATGTCGCTAAAGGCTATAGTCAGAAGAAATGTATGGATTTACTTAAGTGTTCTATCTGGTTATGAATCGCTCCTCTACCCATGTGCTACTCGACATGGTTGCTTGCTACAAGTAGAGCTTAAGCAGCTTGATAGGAAAATTATTTTTTTTGCATGATGAAATGGAATAAGATATCTTGATGAGTCAGCCAAATGGTTCATGGTCCTAGGAAAAGAATACATTTGCAAGATAAAGAAATCTCTATATGGCCTCAAGCGGTCTCCATATCAATGGCACACGAGATTTGATATTTTTATAATGGGTTATGGATATACAAGAAGTTTGTATGATTGTTGCTTTTATCATAAGAAACTTGATGATGGTTTATATATCTATCTGTTTGTTACTGTATATTAATGATACACTTATCGTAGCTCGAAACATGTCTGATTTTAACAAGTTGAATTAATTTTAAAGAGAAAAATGCTCCAAAGAAATCAAAAAAACCCAACACGTAGACGGGATCTAGTTGCTTATGATCGTGCTGTAATGCCCTACCAGCTACTGCACAAGTACTAGAGGGGGGGGGGGGTGAATAGTACTTTAAAATAATAAGGCGTATTATTCCAAATTAAATTGCACACAACTACCAAGTCAATTTGCGGAAGCTTAAATTGAATGACAACAATGAAATTAACAATGCAAACAAATGAAGTTAATGGGTTCGGATCCACCCAAGTCTCCCCGACTTGTTCCCGGTGATCCTACGTCCCAACCACCCGGATCCCTTCCGGATACTTGAGTTAGAAACCCTAACTCAAGATTTCCACTATGAATATCTTGTGAAAAACCTTCACAAGATCAAATCATACATGCAATGGCAAAGTGAATCCCACAACCCGGGATCACAAACTTCTCTCACAACCGAGAGAGCCAATAAGCAATATAAAAGAGTTTAATATGAAATAAATACTCTTACCACAAAATCATATACCTTGAGTTTTTCTTACCCAAAAGGTGGAATGAAGGATTTGAGGAAGATGAAGTTACCAAACCCTAGCACCAAGGAAATGAGCAGCAATGGGTGCCTAGGGAAGATTTGGAAACTTGAATCAAGCAATAGCTTGAAGAGCTCACCAAGAACAAGCTTCTCTCTAGATCTAGAAATGAGAGAGAATGGGTTTCTTGTGAGGAAGAGAGCTTTAGATTTGAGGGAGAATAGCTATCTCTTTAGAACTCAATGAATCTCTTAATGACAGCTCTATTGAAGATAGAAATGACCTAGGTTCGTATTTATAGGGTCCCATAAAAACAAGTTAGGTCAATCTCCAACGGAAAGAAATCTGTGAGATCTAGTCGGTCAAAGAACACTCACTGACCGACTAGTTCATCAACTAGTCGGTCAGTCACAAAGCATGGACCGACTAAGAGCAGATCTGAGAAGAGATAGAATTTCAGACCTAGAAAACTAGTCGGTCCAAGAACACTGTCTGACCGACTAGTTTCACAACTAGTCGGTCATCCAATGAACGTAGACCGACTAAGAGGCAAAACAACATAGTCTGAAGGCAAGTTGACTTAGTCGGTCCAAGAACAAAAGTTGACCGACTAGATTGTCAACTAGTCGGTCATCAAACGTTCTTAGACCGACTAACGGTAAACAGTAGCTTAGGAGAATTTTAGAGTGAACAGACAGTCACAACTAGTCGGTCAAAGAAGCTTCACTGACCGACTAGTTCACAAACTAGTCGGTCGGTGAGTCAACATAGACCGACTAACTGTAAACAGTAAAGAACTAAGAATTAACTGACAGAAACTAGTCGGTCTAAGAACAGTGGCCGACCGACTAGATCACCATCTAGTCGGTCAGTACTTGTTCTTGTACCAACTAACATGCACAACAAAGTCCGAATTGAAGCGCGACGCTTCGAGGAAGTTAGAGTGAACTTGTGCAAGAATCCTAGAGCTACGAAATGAGCGTAATGAAGATAGAAACGTAAGATATACTCAAGGCTTAACATTCTATCAATCGAAACTAAAAGACTATAAATAAAACCTTAATAAACGGTCTTTGAGAGCTTCGATTGAATCTTCATTACTTCCAAAGCGTCGCAAGAGCTTCAACGAAGCTTTAGACATGAAACTGAGCTTTGGAAAGTGTTGAGATGTCGCTTTGAATGTTCACGTGAAATTGGCGACGATCTCCAATACTGCGCTCACAAATTGTTAGATCATGAATTATTTATGTTTGCTCATCATCCAAAACCAAATCCGGGGAGTCCAATATTCAACATTCTCCCCCTTTTTGGTGATGACAAACCAACATAAATAATAATCAAAGATAATAATTCAAATGTAAAATACTTACTCCCCCTGCATTGATGACACGTCAATTCCAAAATGAATATAAATGAATTGCATCAAGCAGACTAGTAAGATAAATAAAGTGAATTGATTTTTGAAATATCGGATTTTGAAAATCCTTATATGTATCTTAACTCCCCCTGAATCTAGCATATCAAACTAGATTCTTGGAAATTGAGTTAAATTTTCATTTGCGCTATTTATTATCATTATCTCTCCCCCTTTGGCATTATCCCAAAAATGGGGGGCATACAACGACAACAATTAGGAAATGTAAAAATCCAACATCGGGAGTCGTAGACAAAGGCAATGGACCAACTTGACACCAAGGGAAAAATTGTGGAAATCAAAACAAGGTGTGCCAAATTTTCCATTATCAAAAAAAATTCAAAATCATCAAAAACACCAAATCATTATTCATTTCTTGAATAAAGAAACATACTCTTCAATATTCAATATTCTTGGTTAATTTTGTGCATGGAAAACAATTCTATAAAATTACAGAATTTAAATCCATTTAACCAACGTTTTATGCGTCGATTCGATATCACATTTCAAATATATTTAACGAATATTAAAACTTGCACGACGAATAAAAGATAAAGTGAATGACGATGAACATATATATATGCAGAGACAACATGAGTATATCCAAAAAGATATCACATCGAATATATGAGATACATCATATCAAGCGCTACATATCATCAAAAAGAAATACATCAACATCATCGATACAATATACCCATCAAAAGGAAATACATCATCATCATCATCATTCTCATCAAAATAAATACAACAGCAGCGACGTCATCCAAAATACATCAAAACATAATAACCCTCATACCCTATCCTAACCCATAATGCTCTCGCTAAGATATATCATCCAAAGCGTATATGGAGAGTCCTCGGAACAACGATCACGAGGAGGAGGCAGGATCTGCAGCGTCCGTGGGTCCAGTCGACGGAGTGGACTCAGGATCTGCAGGGAGTAGAGGCGTCTCAACAGATGGAATCGTCGGGGCAGGAGTCGAGATCTCAGCAACAGGCTCAACAGCAGCATGAGTCTCGACAGAAGCAGCAGCAGCAGATACATGAGCAGGCTCGGAAACTGGGTCAGCAGCAGGCTCAGAAGGCTGAAGAGCTGCAGCAGATGGCTCTGGAACACCGGAAGAGGTGGCAACTCCAGGAGCAGAAGAGGAAGAGAGGATACCCTAGGTCGGAGATCGGCGGACGGCGACGGCTGGAATGGTCGGAAAGTGGCCGGAAGACGAAGGGTCTCGAGGGAGGTCGGGGTTTTGAGCGGAGAGAGAAGAGAATTCGATCGATTAGAATGAAAATCGATCGACTAAACTGAGTTTAAGTCGGTCGATTTCGCAAAAGACCAAACAGCCCCTGGCACAACTAGTCGGTCACAGTTCAAGCACTGACCGACTAGATCACGATCTAGTCGGTCGGTCAATGAGCTTGAACCGACTAGTTGCAAACAGTGGCTGAATCCAAAATTTACTGACAAGATTTAGTCGGTCTGCGTTCATTTACTGACCGACTAGTTTCACAACTAGTCGGTCGGTCACTGAACATGAACCGACTAAAGAGTTTAAGATGGAAAGGAAACTCAATAAGCTTGAGTTAGTCGGTGTAAGTTCTTCTACTAACCGACTAGATGAACATCTAGTCGGTTGGTGGTTGAACTGATACCGACTAACAAAGTCCAAAAAGGTGATAATCAAGTTCTCTCCACAAAACACTTGGACGATAGATCGCAAAACTCTCAATACTCATCTAAACTACTCCATTAAACGTTGAAATCTTAAATATGACATTGAAATACGATTTCGATCATAAATTCAAATAAATCACATAAAATTCCCAATAATTCAATTAATCTAGCATGAATGAAATATCACGAAATATATTAGCATGCAAGATGATTGAATTTAAATATGAAACCTATATCTCGGATTCACCCATAATCCCCAATTCTCGACGCAACCGCACAAAGGAGTCCTCCTTTAGGGGTTTCGTGAAAATATCGGCGATTTGCTTTTGGGTTTCAACGTACACTAAAATGATGTCCTTTTTAGCAACATGATCATCTAAGAAATGGTGTCGGACATCTATGTGTTTCGATCGGGAATGATGTACCGGGTTCTTGGAAAGACATATTGCACTTTGGTTGTCAACCATGATAGGGCAAGTATCACAATTTATACCAAAGTCTTTAAATGTGTGTCTCATCCAAAGAACTTGAGCACACGCGGCACCGGCGGCAATATATTCCGCCTCGGTGGTTGAAAGTGATACCGAATTTTGCTTCTTGGAAAACCAAGAGACAAGAGAATTTCCTAGAAAATGGCAAGTGCCACTAGTACTTTTCCTGTCGGATTTGCATCCCGCATAATCAGCGTCACTATATGAGACTAACTCATATGTGCTAGATCTCGGATAAAGTAATCCAAAATCTAATGTGTAACTTAGATAGCGAAAAATACGCTTTACCGCTACTAAGTGAGACTCCTTAGGTTGAGACTGATAACGAGCACATATACATACGGCAAACATAATATCGGGCCTACTTGCGGTAAGATAAAGCAAACTACCTATCATACCTCGATATAGACGAATGTCTACATCCTTACCGCCCGTATCCTTGTCAAGATGCGTAGTCGTGCTCATTGGAGTCTTTTTCCCGGAGGCATTCTCCATTCCAAATCGCTTTAGCAACTCCACCGTGTACTTCGTTTGGTGGATGAAGATTGTATCGTTCATTTGGCGAATTTGGAGACCTAAGAAATATTTGAGTTCGCCCATGTGGCTCATCTCAAATTGTTCCTTCATCACATTAGAAAACTCTTCGCAAAGAGCGAAGTTAGTAGCACCGAAAATGATATCATCAACATAAATTTGAACTAATAAAATATCATTATTCGCATGCTTAATAAAAAGTGTTGAATCGGCTTCGCCCATTTTAAAATTCAAATCCAAAAGAAAATTCTTCAGGCGATCATACCAAGCTCGAGGAGCTTGTCTCAAACCATAAAGAGCTTTCTTTAGTTTAAAAACGTGATTTGGAAATTTTTCATTTACGAAGCCCGGAGGTTGAGAAACGTAAACTTCCTCAACGACATCTCCGTTTAAAAATGCACTTTTAACATCCATTTGAAATAATTTAAAATTCTTATGGCATGCAAAAGACAAAAGTAATCTAATTGATTCTAATCTAGCTACCGGAGCGAAAGATTCTTCGAAATCGATACATTCCTCTTGACGATAGCCTTGAGCTACTAACCGAGCTTTGTTCCGGACGACGACTTGGTTTTCGTCGGTTTTGTTCTTGAAGATCCACTTTGTCCCTATGACGGTGTGGTTCTTCGATGGCAATGGAACAAGCTCCCAAACTTTATTCCTCTCGAATTGAATGAGCTCCTCCTCCATGGCTAAGATCCAAGCGCTATCTTCGCATGCTTCATTAATATTCTTTGGCTCTAACGATGAGGCAAAGGCACAATTTGCGAAGCGGTGAACTTGGGATCTCGTCTTGACACTATCATAGATATTGCCAATGACTTGCTCATGGGGATGGTCACGAACCGAATGAAGCCGTTTGGGAATACCTTGATCACTTGGAACATTCTCAACAACTTCATTAGTTGGGTTAGTCTCAATAGAATCAATAGAATCATTAGACTTAGAATTTTCAAACGAATAACATAAAACATCAATAGAATCATTATCATTTGAAATTCTAGTTGGAACAAATCCTTCATTAAATGAGACATGAAGCGATTTCTCGATCGTTGAGGTTCGTTTGTTGAATATCCGGTAGGCTTTGCTACGCGTAGAATATCCAACAAAAATCCCCTCATCGGATCTCGGATCGAATTTGTCCAAACTACCATATGTGTTCTTAATAAAACATTTCGAACCAAAAACACGAAAATGTTTAACTTGAGGCAACCTACCAAACAACAATTCATAACAAGTTTGTTTAGTGCCGGGCCTCAAAAGTATTCTATTAAACACATAGCAAGCGGTGTGTACCGCTTCCGCCCAAAATTGATGGCCAAGTTGGCTATCATCAAGCATAGTGCGAGCACACTCCACTAGCGTCCTATTCTTTCTCTCAACTACACCATTTTGAGGAGGTGCACGAGGGAAAGAGAAGGTGTGAGTAATACCAACTTCATCACAAAATGTCTCAAAAGACTCATTCTCAAATTCACCTCCATGATCACTGCGAATAGTGACAATGGTGGTTCCTAAGAGATTTTGTACTTTCTTAACAAAAATTGTGAAGTTTTCAAAAGCTTCATTTTTATTACACAATGAAAATACCCAAGTAAATCTTGAATAGTCATCTACGATGACAAGTCCGTACCTTGCATTTCCTAAGGAAGCTACTCTAGTTGGCCCAAATAAATCTAGATGTAATAGCTCTAGTGGCCGTTTAGTAGAGATGCTTTTCTTAGGTTTAAATGAAGATTTAGGAAGCTTGCCGCGTTGACAACAATCACAAAAACTTTTCTTTTCAAAAACAAGCTTCGGAAAACCTTTAATAGAATTCAATTTTGAAAGCTTATATAGTGTTCCAAAGTTCACATGTCCAAAGCGTCGATGCCATAAGTGTTGTTCACTTGTGTTGGCAACGAGACATTGTTCATATGACTTCGGAAGATCCAAAATATAGATGTCTTTACGACGAGTTCCGGAAAATAATAATTTTTCATTATCCTTTCTTAAAATGTGACACAATCCTTTCGCAAAGCTAACTTTGTAACCTTTGTCACAAAGTTGACTTATTGAAATAAGATTATGATTTAAACCACTAACAAGATAAACGTCACTAATTAATGGTTTAGAAGGGTTACCGACTTTACCAACACCTATGATGGTTCCGCTCTCGTTGCCTCCAAATACGACGCGGTTTCCATTCGCAATGGGAACCACTCCGGAGAGCAAACGAGCGTCACCGGTCATGTGTTTGGAGCACCCGCTATCGAGTATCCAATTCCCTTTGGAGCTAAATTTAAATTTGATGCTCCTTTTCTTTTTCTTTTCCTTGAGTACCTAAAGATAGACACTTTCATATCATGGTACCCAAGGTCATTGGGTCCAAGGGATTAGACCTTTGGAAGCCAAGTCCAAGTGGACTTAGACTTCCCCACATAATTCTTACTATGCACAACATCCGAAAAATAAGCATTCATGTACATTTGTTTTTCGTCCATGCTTGTGTCCTTTGGGCTCCAAATAGTGAAAATTTTGGGAGCCATCATCCTATTGGGTGCATGCATGCTACGTTGATTTCTACGTGATGCATGTTGTGGATAGGCATACGGGACATGATGGAATGGTGCACGAAAAGAATTATTCATATGATGAGGTGGGTGTACATATGCATGTGTGGAAACACGTGCGTGAGGGTGTCTCACTTGGTGTGCACGTGCCCGGGAATGTGTTGCATAAAAATCATCATACGTGTGAGACGGTGGAGTAGGACGTGTGTTCCTACGTGGCATGTTATTAGTGTACATGTAGGCATGCCCCTTCTTTGGAGGTCCACCCAAAGTGGGTTTCTTTCCGAAAGAGGGTGTGGACGAGGTGGAAGCACCATTGGTAGATAAACTACCAATAGAGTGTTTGCTCCCACTCGTTGAGGCTTCGGAAGTTGGCCTAACAAAAGTAGTGACCGACTTGGATGAATTTCCCATCATATACCCCAAGCCAATGTGGTGTTTGGCCGGAAGTAAATCTTTTAGGATATTATCCAAATGGCCCTTACCCTTGTTGAATTTGTTGATTCGCCCCAATGTGTCCTCATATTTCTCTTTGAGAGAACGCAAAGAAGTATCCAAAGCGGATATTTGCGATGTGAGCACATAAACACGAGATTTAAGATTCTCGTTCTCAATACTCAAAGTCGAGTTTTGAGAAGTTAAATCCGCTATCTCATGTTCTTCCGCATCCTCAATGCTAACATGTTCAAGTTTAGATTTGAGATTCACAATCTCATTTCTTAACTCTTCAACAACGGTGTCGTTGTTGGTGATGATATTCTTAGGCGATGTTTGAATGCTAGCTAGGTCATCTTTTACCTTAGTATATCTATTTACTAACTTAGTGTATTTTGACCAAAGTTGAGAGTTAGCATTTCTAAGATCATCCATCGTTACCTCATCGCTTTCGTCATTACTATCATCGGAAGAGGAGGATCCTTGATCGTTCTCCTCTCTTGCCATGAAGCACATATGTGCTTGCTCCACTTTCTCATCATCCGACTCTCCGCTTGAGGAATCCTCGGAGTCGGTGAATGTTGCTCCGACAAGTCCTTTCTTGTACCCCTTCTTGTATTTCTTGGACTTATCGAATTTTGGCGCCTTCCACTTCTCCTTTTGTTTGTTGAGAGGACACTCCGCTTTCATGTGTCCTGGCTTATTGCACTTGAAACACAAAGGAGAGGAAGAAGCATTAGAAGAGCCAAATTTACCTTTGGTCTTGAAGTTACCTTTCCGGAAGAAACGGTTGAACTTCTTGGCCATGAGTGCCATGGACTCCAAGTCCAACTCGTTTTCCGAGTCTTCATCATCGGAAGATGTGGATGAAGCCGCCTTGAATGCAATCGCCTTTTTCTTAGGCGCATCTAGGTTCAAATATGACTTCATCTTTTCTTGTAGTTTCACCTTGCTATCTTTGCGTACCTCATATGACATCAAAGTACCCATTAGTTGAACTACGGTATATTTGTTCATGTCATTACCTTCCTCGATGGCGAAGGTACGTTTTTCCCAAGAAGAGGGAAGTCCTTCAATAAGCTTTAAGCACTTCTCCTTTTGAGTGTAGATCTTGCCGAGGGCCTCTAACTCGTTTATTATGTCAACGAAGCGAGCGTAATATTCTTTCATCTTCTCGCCCTGTTGCATGTGAAACATTTCGTAATCTTTGGTTACGACAACGAGTTTAGAGTCTCTTACCCGACTCGTCCCTTCATGTAGTATGAGGAGAGAGTTCCAAATTTGATATGCACTCTTACATGTGCATATCTTATTAAAATCCTCGGGCTCCAATGCGCATTGCAAGGCGTTCATTGCCTTGGCATTGCTTACCTCCGCGGCGACCTCCGCGGTAGTCCATTTCTCAAAATCTTCTTCTTCGGGCTCGTTGTACTCCTTCATTGTAGTCCTCCATAAAGATGCACTTCGGAGGAAGGTTTCCATCCGACATTTCCAGTACCCGTAGTTGGTACCGTTGAAGAATGGAGGCCTTGTAGAGGAATGTCCTTCCATCACCGATGACGCTCCTTCACGGTTCCTGAAGATGTCGTAGTTGGAAGGTGGAGGCACGGTCTTGTTGTCGTTGGCAGACATAGCTGAGTATCTGGCTCTGATACCAAATGTAATGCCCTACCAGCTACTGCACAAGTACTAGAGGGGGGGGGGGTGAATAAAAATTTAAAATAATAAGGCGTATTATTCCAAATTAAATTGCACACAACTACCAAGTCAATTTGCGGAAGCTTAAATTGAATGACAACAATGAAATTAACAATGCAAACAAATGAAGTTAATGGGTTCGGATCCACCCAAGTCTCCCCGACTTGTTCCCGGTGATCCTACGTCCCAACCACCCGGATCCCTTCCGGATACTTGAGTTAGAAACCCTAACTCAAGATTTCCACTATGAATATCTTGTGAAAAACCTTCACAAGATCAAATCATACATGCAATGGCAAAGTGAATCCCACAACCCGGGATCACAAACTTCTCTCACAACCGAGAGAGCCAATAAGCAATATAAAAGAGTTTAATATGAAATAAATACTCTTACCACAAAATCATATACCTTGAGTTTTTCTTACCCAAAAGGTGGAATGAAGGATTTGAGGAAGATGAAGTTACCAAACCCTAGCACCAAGGAAATGAGCAGCAATGGGTGCCTAGGGAAGATTTGGAAACTTGAATCAAGCAATAGCTTGAAGAGCTCACCAAGAACAAGCTTCTCTCTAGATCTAGAAATGAGAGAGAATGGGTTTCTTGTGAGGAAGAGAGCTTTAGATTTGAGGGAGAATAGCTATCTCTTTAGAACTCAATGAATCTCTTAATGACAGCTCTATTGAAGATAGAAATGACCTAGGTTCGTATTTATAGGGTCCCATAAAAACAAGTTAGGTCAATCTCCAACGGAAAGAAATCTGTGAGATCTAGTCGGTCAAAGAACACTCACTGACCGACTAGTTCATCAACTAGTCGGTCAGTCACAAAGCATGGACCGACTAAGAGCAGATCTGAGAAGAGATAGAATTTCAGACCTAGAAAACTAGTCGGTCCAAGAACACTGTCTGACCGACTAGTTTCACAACTAGTCGGTCATCCAATGAACGTAGACCGACTAAGAGGCAAAACAACATAGTCTGAAGGCAAGTTGACTTAGTCGGTCCAAGAACAAAAGTTGACCGACTAGATTGTCAACTAGTCGGTCATCAAACGTTCTTAGACCGACTAACGGTAAACAGTAGCTTAGGAGAATTTTAGAGTGAACAGACAGTCACAACTAGTCGGTCAAAGAAGCTTCACTGACCGACTAGTTCACAAACTAGTCGGTCGGTGAGTCAACATAGACCGACTAACTGTAAACAGTAAAGAACTAAGAATTAACTGACAGAAACTAGTCGGTCTAAGAACAGTGGCCGACCGACTAGATCACCATCTAGTCGGTCAGTACTTGTTCTTGTACCAACTAACATGCACAACAAAGTCCGAATTGAAGCGCGACGCTTCGAGGAAGTTAGAGTGAACTTGTGCAAGAATCCTAGAGCTACGAAATGAGCGTAATGAAGATAGAAACGTAAGATATACTCAAGGCTTAACATTCTATCAATCGAAACTAAAAGACTATAAATAAAACCTTAATAAACGGTCTTTGAGAGCTTCGATTGAATCTTCATTACTTCCAAAGCGTCGCAAGAGCTTCAACGAAGCTTTAGACATGAAACTGAGCTTTGGAAAGTGTTGAGATGTCGCTTTGAATGTTCACGTGAAATTGGCGACGATCTCCAATACTGCGCTCACAAATTGTTAGATCATGAATTATTTATGTTTGCTCATCATCCAAAACCAAATCCGGGGAGTCCAATATTCAACATTCATGTAAAACTCGAAGAATTAGGGGCAAGGGGTTGATCGAGAAAGATCTCTTGTTCTTATTAGATTTTCCTCGAAAGCGTCGATCGATCTCAAAGGGATTGGAGAAACGTGGCATGTTCAGGATCTTCCTCTCTTATAGTCCGTCAGTCAATCCAGCCTCTTGATACATTAAACTCGCATGTCCAGTAACTCATGTTTGATATTAAGGACCTTAGTGCAGTCAAGAATATTCTCGATAATGGGTTTCATAAGGATTGAAAACAATGCAAACTCTGTATCTCAAAATAGTTATATTCAAAAAATTCTGGATCGATTTGCCATAAAGAAAGCAAAGCCCATGTCTACCCCACTTGCTGCATACTTTCATCTTTTAGCCGTGCTCTCCCCTCAACTTGAAAAGAAAAGAGGTGCATGTCCAGTGCACCTTAAGGTAGCATTATCGGAAGCATTATGTATACCATCAATGTTGTTAGCATGTATTAGGAAAATCTCTGAAAGACTCAATTGGGAGGCTATGAAGTGGATACTTAGCATCTTAGAGGAACTGCATATATTAGTTTGGTATACGATAAAAGGTCCGGTGATAGTTGTGATTTGAGCAAATATATAGATTAGATTATACAGGAAATTTAGATCGAATGTGGCTGATGACAAGCTATATTTTCACGCTAGCATGTTGTGCCATTAGTTGGAAAGTGACTAGTTGATGGTTACTTTGTTTACTACAGAATCAACGTTATAGAAGTGATAAAAGAAGCCATCTGATTAAGAGATTTGGTTAATGATCATAGTTTACACCAGTGAATGACTATGGTATACTGTAACAGTCAAAGTGATATTCAATTGATTATGGATAGTATGTATGAAGAGAGGATCAACCACATGGATGTTAAGCACTACTTCGTCCTAAAATTTGAGTTTGTCAATGTGGAAACGGTTGGTAGTCAAGACAATCCTGTTGATATGATAACCAAGTCCGTTCTTTTATGTAGTTCATGCATTACTTGGACTTGCTTAGTATTTCTCATAGCGAATGTTGTACCCCGTGGGGGTGTTAGGGATGACAAAGATGCTAATTTACTATTTGCTCAATGTGTTCAAGTTAAGACGAAGAATTTGTGATTTATGTGCATCAAGGTGAAGATTTGTTAAGTTATGACGATAATATAAATCCAACCCAACCCATCTTCAAATCCGACTTGTATTTAAGCACTAATGTCAATCCACATAAAGGTGGAATTGGTTTTTTGTTGTCGATTGGAGAAGAACAAAGGGGTGCTTGCTTATTTCAAGTAGGACAAGCATTCGAATCTAATTTCAAGAAGGAATAATTGATTTGATCTTTACTTCCCATGAGCTGCGTGAATTTCGTAGATTATGAATACTAATATGATATATGGTATCCTAGTCATACATGATGATGTGTATTAGGCCGATGAGATGATGTGTAAAGGGCCTATTGGGTTCTTTTTCTGTGTGTGGTCTTTCTTTTCCTCTCTTGTACAGAAATACTTGGGGTTACTTTTGGGGCTTCACATTCCGGGTTCATGGTCAAACATTAGCAATTCATCATTTTGAATTTGTATTCTCTCCTTCTGATATTGCAATCATCGATCTCATGTTGTCTTTGGACATGACCATAGTGCCGATCTAATGTTGTCTTTGGACGTGGCCATAGTACTGAGCCACGAAAATTCTTGTGTTGTCTCCGATTGCTATTTTCTCTACCTGTGCAATTATGATTTGCTTTCATGTATCGGTTTGCTTCCGCTATCTGTAACACCAGGTCCACGCACGGTGGTAACAGAATTCAGAGGAGTGAAACATCCATATAGGCTGATAAGAATATTTTGTGGATGCTTGCTTTGTATAATTGATACTGTGAAGTCAACTATTAATTGATACCATTCACAATTGGGTATTCAATTTGGACATGGTACTTTACAATTTTATCACTTGAATTATTACTTTTTTTATCTTTCCTCGCATCATTTTCCCCTTTGCATCATGAAGCTTCATGGGTGGTAAGTAATTAACTGTTACCTGTCACATTAGCAAGTAAAAAAAGCACTATTTTGTGTCCTTATGTATGCTGTAGAGACTCTAGATGGTATAAATTCTCAAATCGTTGTTGCAGAATTGGTATTTCCTTTCCAAGACTTTGGCTGAGAGGGAGGCTCTGGACTATGCAGCTAAACATGGACTTGATCTTGTGACCGTTTGCCCATGTATGCTTTTGGGACCATTGCTCCAATCCACAGTAAATGCAAGCAGCTTGTTTCTCCTCAATATATTGAAAGGTTTGTCTCTGTTGGATTATTACAAGTTTACAACTGATTTTGAATTGATCATAAAAAATTGGAAGCTTGTTTAAGCTTGTTTGTATGTTTGTTCTGCTTATGTGCGTTATGTATATCTTCAAATTAAATGTATGAGGCATACAAGTGATTCTTGGGAAGAAAAATAAGTAAATAATATGAATGGAACCCAAAAAAAATCTAAAATCCCAATAGATTTTACTCCAGATTGGTTTGCCATGAAAGTGTTATTTAAGATGATTTATGGAACTACTTGGGGAGAAGAAAAGAGATCAGGATGTGTGATTTTCATATATTTAGGAAGAGGTTTCACTGGCTCTCTAGATAGATTAAGTTCTGCTTTGGAGAACGTACATGGATATAACAGTCATTTGATGCCATCAAGTTATTTAGATATTTACAACGCAGTAACTAGTGTATGGATAATTGGAGAATATAATTCCAAACCATCAATATAGTCTTACCTCATTATTTGTTATGGATAAATTTCAAGATGCATGCATATGTTCTAACTCAAACCATAGTCCAAACCATGGTTTTAGGTTTCGGCCGAAACCCGTATCGTTCCGGTACCGGAGGAGAACGAGACGAAACTAGCCCATTGGTTTCGGGTTCGGTCGGAACGTGGCCGTTCCGACCGGTTTCGGCGGGAACCGGCCGAAACCGGCCACGCTCCGGCCGAAATCAAAGAAGAAATAAGAAAAGGAGAAAAAGTAAGAGGAAGGAGATAAAATCATGAAGAAACAATTTAAAAAAAAAACAGCAAATTCTACAGAAAAAAAGAACAAAAAAAAGAAGAACAAAAAAAAGAAGAGGAGGAAGAAGAAAAGAGAGAGAGAGAAAGGAAACTTACCTTCGCCTCCCACCTCTAGCCGCCATCCACCTCATGTCTCCAGGCTCCCCGCCGCCTCCAACAACAAGAAGGAGCTAGCCCTAATAATGGGTGCTGCAGTCACGTGCATAGCATATTGCATTTATTTACAAGATTACAAACATATTACAAGTTTGCCATTGTATGGCAAAGCTTGTAAATAAATGGTGTGTTTAGAAACATGTGTAATGTGAATATCAGCACTATTTGATATGAGTACATCACTATTTGATATGCATAATATTTTGGGGGAAGAGTTGCTATGCGTACAGACCATTTTGCTCGGTTTACAAACAAATTTATTTACTAGTTTGCCATTCATTCTTTACATGTAACAAATTTAGCAACTAATGTAATATATTTTTATATATTTCGCAAAATGTGTATCTAGTATAAAGTATTTGGTAGTATTTGATAGGTATTTAATTATTTAAAACTACCGATACAGACGAACAGAAACTCACGTTCGAAACCATCGAAACGGACGATACCGATACCGAAACCTAAATTTTCGATAGAGCGATACCGAGACCGAAACCGAGACCTCAAACGTTGGTCCAAACCATCATATGGTCTAACTCAAGGACACTAGACTTGAGCCCCCGTTTCCGATGGGTACAAATTCGGAACTATCAGGCTTCACATTGCATTTTAACTCGCTTTTGGGCAACAACAAAGCTTTGGCACCAATTTTACGATGAATTGGCCCATTTTATGGGCCCTATGAAGATTAACTAGTCAACGAGACATAATATGAGGTGAAACTTAATCAGATGCAAAAGTGTGAGTTGGTAGGTAGAGGCCCACATTTCTATGACGTTTTTCACTTTTTACTCAATTTTTCAGTGTGAAAGTAATCACACATGCCCTTAACATTTATGAATTCTGATCCACTTATATAATACCTATCATCATTTATGGTGGCATGTTTAGGATAGATTGAATAAGAAAAATGATTTGTTCTAGAGAATAAAAATTGTTGTGATACATGTCTCTGGGGTGGGAGCCTGCAGAAAAACTAGATGGTATTGGATTAATTGCTATGTGCAACAACTCGCTGCAAAAATGGATAGCCAAAACAAGGTTATTGCTTAAACATATGATCCATGTCTATGATCCAACAAGAACTAATGGGCAAAGATATCAAAGTGTCAGATCAGCATCTAATATTAGAATTCTTGGTCATACCCAACAATGTTCAGTGCCAAGCTTTTTTGTTAGGCCATTGTCTTCCTTGTTTTTGTTTTCTGTGAATAAATTTTGTCTCAAACAGACAATACTGTACAAAATAAAGAACATGTGACGCGTCTCTCTTCAACCATCTGGCCATCACCATGATGACTACCACCATCAATGGTCGTCCATTGTTTCAAGCCACCACCACTCTGCATCGTTATTCTGTAGATCTTGAGCACACTCCCCACTCATCCCCACTCATCACCTCACGGTGACTGAAATGTGGTTTGCCGATGGTGGGATCGTCCATGGCAAGCTCAAACATCTTCTCATCATTATCACCAGTACACCTGCCATCATCATACTCCACTACTCATTGTTGCCGCTATGCTGAACTTAGCCATCTTGCTAGAGAATGCCGTAATCATGTTCGTTGTTTTGCCTCTGGCAAACTTGGTCACTCCAACACCTATACCCATCTCAGTCAACCCTCACACCTCATACTACGACCGTCACATGCTGAACTTAGACATCTGTTAGACTCGGCGGCCCCCCTCCCGCACCCAGCCGTGCACAAGTCCAGCCGCACCCTAGGGGTGTTTTCGACCCCTTTTCCCTTTATTAATATTTTAATGGCAAACTTGTAATTGTGGGAGGAGGGGGTTTATTCTTAAGCTAGGGCTAGCCGTCATTTTAGTTTTTATGCTTATTTTGATAAATTGAGAGAGTTCTCGAGAGTTCTTTGAAGGATCTTAGGAGAGTGCGGACGTCCTCGCTAATCGGCGTCTTGGGAGAGTGGTTGTCCCTATATTGTAGCAAAAAACTATCTTTTATTCGCTATTTTTTCAATTTAAGTTCAGATTTGGGTGAAACTTATCAATTTGGTATCAGAGCGCGTGACGATCCATGGCGGCTTCGACAAGATTGCAAGACACAATTGAGGCTTTGGAGGCGAAATTTACAAGCAAAAATCGACGGGATCAAGAAATCGTTGGCAGAAAACGATGAATCCATGGCAAAGTTGACGGCTTCCATCGAAAAATTGACGGCGAGGTAAGAGAAACACGACGAACAATTCGCGCAATTAATTTTTCAATTGACGGCAAACGCAGGAAAGGATGGAAAGGGAGAGGGAAGCCCTAAATCAGCGGAAAAGGCGTCACCTTTGGTCAAAGGGAAGCAAAAAGAGGAGCTTTTTGATGCGGAGCTCGCTCCCGAGGTGGAGAAATTTAACGAAAAGGAGGATGGAGAGCCTTGGATGGAGTATTATCGCGAGACAATACGGCGAAAGGCGGGGGAAGCAAAAAGGGGGGGGGGGGGGCGGCGGCGAACTAGCCGCCGCCCCCAAGATTGGCGGCGTGGAGAAGGGGGGCCACGGGCCCCCAGGAGGATGTGGGGCACCCCCCAGCACCCGCAGGGGCCGGTGAAGCCTCGCCGGCCCCCGCGGCCAACCTGCAGGGCCACGTGGGCCCCGGAATGCCCCGGCAGGGCCCCGCGGCCCCTGTACAGGGCCGTTGGGGCCCCGGTTACGCTCGCCCAGGTCTCGCGGGACCCCGCCGAACTCCGACGGTTCTCCCACGGCGGCGGGGAAGTGACACAGTAGTAGCAGCAGTACGGGGGGTTCCGCCATATTTAGAGGGCACGGCTCGTGGTTTTGATGGTGGATTTGATACCGGTGAAGGGCAGGAGCACTATGATGATGGAGGGGGTTTTCGGGACCCTCCCGACCCTCGGTACGACGACGATAGAGGGCGTCCACCACCCCACACCTATGAGGATGGTCCCAGGGACTATGGAGGAGGATACGAGGGCTATAAGGAGGAGTACGGAGGTTAGGCTGGAGGCTACAGTGGACGGGGAGATGGGCCTCAAGGGGGCATGTTGACCAGTGGAGAGGACCGCATGGAGGATACGATGCTCACCAGGAGATGTGGCAACACTATCATCAGCCTAGATATGCTGGGGGACGAAGAGATCAGTGATTCAATATCGACAGACTGAGGAAGTTGAAAATGCCTATATTTGATGGGGTGGACCCGGTCTTGTGAGTTTATAGAGCGGAGGGATTTTTAGAGTCTCCCGTATGATTGAGGAGTAGGTGGAGGCGGCGGGCATCTGTCTGGATAGGAAGGCCCTCGTTTGGTTTCAGTGGAAGGATGCGAGTCGTCATTTTCGCTCGTGGGAGGAGATCATGGACTAGATGGTGGAGAGGTTCAGAGACCCTCACCTGGGAAACGTGCGTGAGCAGTTGCTATCACTTAGACATGAGAGCACGGTGCGAGACTATCTGGAGAGGTTCGAGGCCCTATCGGGACATGTGCTCGGGGTGACAGACGAGACGATGGAGAGCACCTTCATGAAGGGGTTGAAGGCCACTATTCGAGCGGCGGTGTGCATGCAGAAGCCCCAGAGTCTGATGAAGGCTATGGAGTACGCTCAGATAGCGGAGGACTGTTAGTTGGAGGAGAGGAAGGCTAGGGGTGGTTGGAGTGGACCAGCCTCTCGCAATGTCCCAATTGCGACGGGAGAACAAAAGATAGCTACAGGGACGGATCAGGCTAGTATGGAGAAGACTGGAGAGCAGCGCAACGCACCACCAGCTAGGGGCCAATTCCGGAGGATGATTGATAGAGATGAGGAAGAAGAGGCAGAAAGGGCTCTGTTTCATATGCGATGAGCGTTTCACCCTCAGACACCACTGTGGGGGTCGCAAGCTGCAAGTGTTGATAGCGGGGGCAGAAGAGGATGATGACATGGAGGATGAAGGGGTCAGAGTGGAAGACGACTCCCACTCGGAGTAGCACTGTCGATAACTTTATGCACCACCTTGAGGACAATGTGGATTTTCAGGGGCGGAGTAATGTTAGTCTCGGTGGCCCCCTCCCGCACCCAGCCATGCGCAAGTCCAGCCGCACCCTAGGGGTGTTTTCGACCCCGTTTCCCTTTATTAATATTTTAATGACAAACTTGTAATTGTGGGAGAAGGTGGTTTATTCTTAAGCTAGGGCTAGCCGTCATTTTAGTTTTTATGCTTATTTTGATAAATTGAAAGAGTTCTTCGAGAGTTCTTCGAGGGATCTTAGGAGAGTGCGGACGTCCTCGCTTATTGGTGTCTTGGGAGGGTGGTTGCCCCTATATTGTAGCCAAAAACTTCTTTTATTCGCTGTTTTCTTCAATTTAAGTTCAGATTTGGGTGAAACCTATCAACATCTTGCTAGAGAATGTCGTAATCACGTTCGCTGTTTTGCCTCTGGTAAACTTGGTCACTCCAACACCTATATCCGTCTTAGGCAACCCTCATATCTCATACTGCGACAGGCACATGTTGATCTCCTCCCTCTCCAAGTTCCATACATTGTACCATGATCATAACCCCTCTAGTCATCAAACATCGTCACCACTCAAAAGCCCCAAATCTAGAGCTCCTTCTCTGTTCTTTCTGCCACATGCAATCTCATTAAAATCACATAGATTGCACCCACTGCGATCATCCATTGCACCTTCGCTTCGACTCTTGTGCATCCAGCTGATATCAAATCTAATTCCGACCTCCCTAATCCCCCACCAGTAGATCTTTTTTGTACCTCATAGATTCTCTGAACCCATACTTTCTAAATACATCCACCTTTGAATCAAAGCCATCATCAAGGTAGACAACTACTCTTTATCCCTCTCCTTACTTGGATCATCCCTTACATGACTTTAGCATTGGAACTGGCACTGGGTTGTAGACCAAATGGTAATTCAGAATTCATCGTCAGCTTCCCTAATAACAAGAAGATTGTGACCATTTGCAAGACATCTACTTTCAATTGATAATATCACTTTCATGCTATCACGGGTGTATCAAGCATCGAGCTATGTCGCATCGACCTCCCTCTTCTTGCTAGCTATAAGTCTCGGGTTTATCCCCCCAATGTTGGAATCAAGAAATCTATCAAATAAATTCCCTATTTGCCTACATTATCAGAGCTCATTCTCAAACCAGCTTCAGAAGTAACCTTACCTTGATGGTTATACTCACTTATTGTTCAGACACTATCCCTTCTTCCATTTACCTCCATTTGAGTTCATGTACTTGCCACATCAAGATTTCCACCATCAGCCTGAAACCTCATCATCAACCCCCAAGCTTGGCGACTCTAGAGGCACGTAAGCATACGACATCAGGGAAATGTAAAAATACAACTACCCATATATGAATGGCTGTGGAATCTTCGGACCTAGACTATCCAACACCTCATTGCCATGTGTACATGCTCATCAGAAATCTATGACTACTGCTAGTGGAACTCTGCGCCTTGGCCCCTTTAACAAACTCTAACCCTGACATCGAGCTTCCCAATTTACATCACTCTTCTTGCCTCGTTCCAAACCCCAACTCAACCACTTTTGAATTATTCCATGATTTAACTTTCACGCAAGAAAACACCATCATTCATTTGAGCAACATCAACATGCGGAATGCTTTAATTCAAACCACCCAATCACCTCCAACTACCCCTAACCAATTCTTGCACCAAAACCCCGCCCCTATAGTTCCATGCTTTCAAGGCCTTAATCCCATGACGCCTTAGAGCCAACACACTACTACGTTATTGGCCCACCCACTACACTCATATCCATCCCCTCTTTCATCTGGCTTTATTATTCCCCTCAACCATTCACTCTCACCTGAATTCATTTCTTCCTTATTTCATCCACTGCCAATGCAATTCCCAATAACCCATACAGTAATGGACTTATCCTTATTTGCACTATTCCATCTAACTCGATACAACCATTCTTGCTCATATAATACTCTCATAGATGACCTCACAGATCGATGACCTCATCCCATACACTTATGTGACACGATGCCAAGCTTCTAAGAAGAGATTCCTCTGAGACTATCTCTGAGACTATCTCTGATAAATCTTTAAAAGTGGTTATGATCAAATCGGTAGAGATATGACCAACCATCGACTAACCATCATTGCTACTACTGATAATCTTCCAAAAATCTTTGGATCCTAAGACTAACAATGATCCTTTTGAAAGTTTAGAGGATGAATGCATATCTAGAGTTTGTATAGAGAATCATTACCTATTGGGTGACAACTGAGTGTCTGTTATCAATCAAGTCAAGAAGTCAAAGAAGGAGAAATGATGAAGCCATTAACCCTGCCATTGCGCACATAAGTGTTTCATGTTAAACCTCCATTTATGAGTCTCACCTAAAACATCTGTCATCTTGGCTGACGTCTTGCCCTCATGCATGTTTTGCCCTTAAAGACTTCATTCACCTCTCCAAACATGATTTTCATTGCTTTCAAGAAACCAAACTTGCTCAACCTTCGTACTTGGTTCTTAACTCTATTGGTAGCAGGAGATTAGATGAATATGCCATCATTAACTCCTCCGGGGCTTTGGAGGCAGGTAATTAATTGAAATTCAAAACTATCCGTGACTCACACGATGTCGGACATAAGGATTCCACGCCAATAGAGAGCATGTGCATGGTTTCGCTAAGTTGAGATGCTCCTTCGCCGCCCATCTGTAATAAGAGAGAAGAACAAATCAGAGGGGATGGTCTCTGATTCGCCTCCAATGCTTAAGTTAGTTCCAAGCAGAAAGAATGAGGTTATGGTTTTAGTGTTTGTGTGCACACATCTGGAATCGCATTGACACGATGTCTTTATAAGCTGAGTGTTTGTTACATCACGTCAGCGGGAGTTATGAAGATCTCGGATCTTCAGTGCGTAACCGATTCATCCGATTGCGTGGTGAACGGATAAGGGTGCCCGCAGACTTCCAAGTTAGGCACTCCTGCTTGTTACGTGGTTGGATGAACATGGACAGTTTCTCGCTCGTAACGGTCTAGAGACTGGATCGTCGAAGATCGCGGAAGGCATTATAGAAGCTGAGCTGTTAGGCGGACGGATACTTAGATGGAGTAATTGAAGGAGCCGACCTCATAGAGGTCTTTCATGTGAAGTGTAGCTGCGAAGGGAATCGACCTCGTAGAGGTCGTCCCTGTGAAGCGTAGCTGCTAAAGGAGCCGATATAGTTGAGGTCGTCCTTGTAGAGTTGTCGATGTCAAAGAAGCAGACCGCATGGAGGTCATCCTTGTTAGCGAGGGGGAGCGACCTCGTGGAGGTCATCCCGACAAGATGCTTGTCGACCTGGGTCGGGGAGGAGATCTGCTGGGTAGAGTCATGTTACCACTTCGATCGGGCTGACATCCCAAAGTTCCTTTTGGGAGGTCCCTGGGGACACGTGTAGCTTTCGTACTCAGACATAGTGGGTCCCACTGCCAAGTCTGGCTGGGGCGTAGCCCAAAGCATCTCTAACAATGGACATTTGACTTGTCTTGACACTACCGATCTGAGCTGCACCCTCGAGGTTCGACGTGGAGAGGCGAGGAGACGAAAGCTACATAGTCGAGGAATATCAACCTACCTCATATGGCTGGACCAACTCTTCTCAGAATGTAGTGTTTGAGGGCGACACCTAAGAAAAAGAGAGTCCGTCATGCTTGTTGACGCAATCACTTGTCCTTTAGGATGCAAAGACATGGAGTCGATATGACCTGTATTTAATGTGAGATTTGGGATGACATCTATTTTTTGAAGGGATGCTGGCGTGGCAGAGGCTGATTTGCAGTCGGTACAACTGGTAGACGTTGGTCAGTCGCGAAGATCAAATGGTTGTAGTTGGCACCCGTCCACTGTGTCGCAATCGGATGGTCACCATCGCATTCTGTCGGTTCTCTCCTGTGGCACATTAAAAAGTGAAGGAAGCTAGTGGTTATTTGTATCTGCGGTTGTTTTCTTGCATTTTTTGCTTTCTAAATTTTGTTGCAACTTTTCATTCGAAGATCATGTCTGAGCACCATTCCTCGATGCCTTTGGATGTCTCTGCCAGTAGAGATGGTAACCATCCCCTCGAGAGGATGTGAGAGAATGATATGGAGTCCTGGCCTATGAGACCGTATTAGGGTTGCATTTGCAACGAGGAGACTGAGGAGTCGTCGTCGTTGTCATACCCTGGCTATACGACCTGCTCCTTACTGACTAGTCGTTTTGGCCGAGTTGCATCCTCCAGTGGTGGTTGCTCAATCTCTGGTGATCCGTGCCGACCCGGATGATGTGATCGATTCCTACAGCTGCGTCTTGGTCGCACATCTAAGGGGACAGAAAAGATGAATGATAGCACGGCCCCCGAGCTGTCGCAAAAGAAGATTAGGGTGGTGGCTCACACGCAAGTGTCACCACCCCTGAGGCGGGACATGCAAAAGTCTCCCAGCCTGGTGGGGGCTTAAGATCTGATAGCGAGGTGCCAAACTGGGAGGCATCGTCTGGTCATGAAACCAGGGATGATGTTGGTCTTTCAGGCTGGGGACACTCAACTACATGTTAAGAGAGATCAGAAGAGCAACCGGTCTTTGCGGGCTAGACATCGACGGGTACGTTATGGCCCTCCAGTGCATAAGTCAGGTACACTCTGTTGCGGCTGCTAGTTTTCACACTTCAAATTTGTTCTAACTTCTCTTCCTTTGCTTAGGGTCAAGCGAAACCGTGTCGTTACTTCCATAGCCACCATCTTTGGAGAGATTGGGCCCAATCTCTTATCGAGGAGATTGCCCCGCTCTGGGAGCTAGCTATGCGGTGCGTAGAAATCGACGGCCTGCAGGAGGTGCATGCCCTTCAGGAGAGGGTTCTGACGGCTGAGGAGGAACTTCGTCAATGGAGGGGGTCAATGGAGGGGGTTGCGACGGAGCTGAGGGAGCGGATGGAAAGGGCTGAGCAGGAGCACACAGTTCATGCTACCAAGGCAGCTAGGGTATACTATGCTAAACTGAGGAAAGCCGAAGCCCGGGTTGACGTTTCTTTCGACATCGGGAAAAAATACGTGAGTAATGCATCCCTGAAGACTCACCACACTCACGCAAGGCTGCTCTCCTTCCTAACAGCGCATGACTCTCACTCCGCAGTTGTCGACAAAGCTCCTACGGAAGCTCCTGGAGACAGAGTGGCTCCCGCCGAGGATGGGCATGCTCTAGGACAGAGCATGCAGCCTTTTCTTTTTTTTGTTTTTTGTTGAAATACATATACGTCGCAGGGAGCGTTGTAGAAAATTTTTCGTCCAACCTCTGTAATTGCTTCAATTCGATACATTTGTCTCATGCTATGCTTTTGTGTGTCGATCTTGAGCTTGGGAGATAAATACCGGAACCGTCTGTTGTGCGTTCCATGTATCGGTACTGGGCCACTTAGTCTGCTAACTGAGAGGTTTGCATCTCTGAACTCTTTTGCCGAGTGGTAGACTCGATGGGTAGCTAGACTTAAGGGCAATGATGCCCGCGCTAGGACCCTGAGAAAGGTACCAATAGGGGCCCAAACTTGAGCTGTGGGCTTGGTGAAAGGAGGTAGCGTGATTTTGCACCGACTGTTGATGCAAGATTTCTCGCCATAGAGGGCCTTGGCAGTGTTTTACCGGGCTGAGACATTCCTTTGGCACCAACTGTTGATGCAAAAAACTTGCATGTCGTCGGACGCAAGGATTCCGTACCAATAGAGAGCCAGACAGGATTTTGTCGAACTGAGATGCTACTTCACCGCCTACATGAAACAAAGAAAATAATGAACCAGAGGGGATGGCCTTCGATTCACATTCAATGCTCATTAGTTCTAAGCAGGAGGAAGGATGCTAGGTTTTTAACGTTTGTGTGCATGTACCTGGGATTGCATTAATCGGTTTATTTATAAGCTGAGTGTTGGTTACGATATGTCAACAGGAGTTATGCAGATCCCGTATCTTTAATACGTAACAGATTCCTCCGATTGCATGGTGAACGGATGAGAAAGGGTGGTCGGACCGACGGAGGGCCTAGCCTGAGCTAGGGTTAGGCTCAACACGATAAGGGTCGAGTACTGTTTGTCAGTTTGGACGTAACACGACTTTGGGTCGGCCAGAGTTCAAAAGCTACAGACCTTTCGCTTAGCAACCTAATGGGTACTGATACACTGCACTCAAGGTGGGCGGATCCAATCTTAGTCTCACGAGCTCAAATTGGCACACAAGAACGTCGCAAAAGACAGTGCAAAGACGAAGCAATCAGAAGTCTCAAAGTTAGCGGAAAAAGCAAAATTTTCATTCATGAAAAGTTTTACAAAATTTCTAGTCATGCCATGCAGCGTACAAAACACCTTAACAAAAAGTATATATTCTGTCCTGGAGCGGGCTCATCCTCGATGGGGGCAGTACCACCTTCAGGGGCCACTCCACCTTCAGAGGATGATCCACCTTCAGGTGCTCCGACAGATGTTCCAGTAACGAGCGCGGGGGGGGGGGGGGGGGGGGGTTCTCCCCCTCCCCAGGAAGGCACGCATACTGGTGTGAGCGGGATGCATCTTTGCATATCGCATCCCGGCCTCAAATGTAGCATTGACCCAAGCTTCGACTTTCCTCAACCCAGCACGATGGGCACTGGCTGCCTTGACGTCTCTCAGCTCCTCTTTCTCCGCCTCAGCTTGCTGTCATATGGTCTTTGCCTCCAGCAGCTCCACGTCGCTCAGGTGAACTTGTTCTGACCGCTCCATCGACTCTGCTTAGACCCCCCCTCAATCTCTAAAGCTCTTCCCTCAGGCTTTGGAGCTCTCCGTCTGAAGCAAAGACCATGGAGCGAAGGTCATTGATCTATGATTGACCTCCAACCTGCGTAGCCAAGCGGAGCAACCTCATCAATGAGAGATTGGGTCCGATCCCTCAAAAGATGATGTTTGTGAAAGTAACGACCCAACTCCGCTTGACCCTAAACAAAGGAAAGGTTAGAGTGAAGCAAAAGCATGAAAATCGGCAGCTACAACGGAACATAACGCTACAACGGAACATAACTGACATATGCACAGGAGATCAAAGACAAACCCATCGATCTCCAGCTCGGGAATACCGGGCTCTCTCACGGCCTCCCTTAACAAGTAATTAAGCGCTTCTAGCCCGAGAAGTTCGGCATCATCCCTGGTTTCGTATCTGGACTCCACCTCCAAGTTTGGTGCCTCGCTATCAAACCTCTGACCCCAGTAGGCTGGGAGGCCTCTGCCTTTCCTGTCTCATGGGGTTGTGGGCCTGATGCCTGCGCGGTAGTTGCCGTCCTGTTTTTTTGCGACAACTTGGAAGTCACGCTCTCATCTACCTTTTCTTTCACCTTCATCTTCCGCTCGGCCAATTTGCGACTGGGGAATCGATCTTATCATCCGAGTTAACGCAGATCACCGGAGTTTAGGTAGCCACCACCGGAGAACGTATCTTAGCCAGAACGACATGTCGGTGAGGAGAAGATCGCATAGCTCGAGCACCCCGAGCACCGCAGCAACGACCTTGCAGTCTCCTCGTCACAGATGCAACCTTGTCTGGTCTCCTAGGTCTGGACTCCACCCTATTCTCTTTTTTCCCTTCAAGGGGACGGCTACCCTCTCTACGACAGGAGCATCCAAAGGCAACGACAGATGGTGCTCAGACATGATCTCCAGAGGAAAAAGCCGCAGCAAAATTCAGAAAGTGAAAACGAAATAAGGCAAGGGGTTAAGTGCAAGAATGGACATCCGTCGATTTCCTTTGCTTTTAAACTCACCACAGCCAACAATTGGTGGGAGACGTTCATGACCGTTTGAATCCACACGTCTGATTAACTTATGCACGTTGTGCCATCATCAAATCAAACTCTCCCACGTCATCAGGCGATAGTTTTTTAAGACCTGAGCTAGTCTCTTGGGGTTCCAAGGGGAGATATGAAGCACCATTTCTTCATCTCCCAAGAGATGATGGCCATGTCAGCATGTCATAACAAGGGTGCCTCCACCTAGGCATTGCCCTGGACAATGCATGCTCAAAGGCTCGAAGTTCAGTCAAGTTATCGTGTTCTGAAGCTTCTCTTTTGATTTCTTCTCTTCGACTATCCACTCCCGACCTCCAAATTACAGCTCAGATCGGTAGTGTCGAGCCAGAAGACGAGTGACCATTGTAGATGGTGCTTTTACTAGGTCCGCCAGCAGTGGGGCCCAGCCAAGCTTGACAAATGGGCCATGCTAGATGCACGCCCTCAACGAACTCCTTGTTGGGATATCCCTATGGATGACAAGAAAAAATACAACAAATAAAAATATGTCTACAATATGTTGTAGCAGGTACTTCATCTTCTTGTTATCAAATCCTTCTTCTTCAATACATTGCCTTAGAGTCACCATCATTCTTAGCCAAACTTTGCTTTAAGATCATTATTTTTAATGCTTGAGCAAATCTTAAACAAGTCACTTGGTCTCTGTAACACTTCATGAAATTCATTCGACTACTAAACAATGTTTGTATATCATCAAAACATGTATTTGGGTATCCAATACTCAACACTCCTAACTCCAACTTGGGAGGCCAGGCAGGGAAGACCTCAGTAGAAAGTCTCAGGACAACATCCTCAAGGTCAGCTCCTTTAGTAGCACAGCTCTATAAGGACGATCTCTTCGAGTTCGGCTCCTTCAGTAGCACATCTTTAAAGGACGATCTCCTTGAGATGGGCTCCTTTAGTAGCACAGCTTTATAAGGACAACCTCTTCAAGGTCGGCTCCTTCAGTAACATTATCTTATCAGGACGGCCTCTACGTGGTTAGCTCCTTTCTAGCAAGACCTCTATAGGGACGACCTCGTTACCCGAGGTCGGCTCCTTGCCAGCAAATTTCTATAAAGATGAGCTCGCTACCCGAGGTTGGCATATTTCTCTAAGGACGACCTTGCTATCTGAGATTGGCTTCTTCAGTCTCATGGCCCCAGCGCCTCAACATGGTCAGCTTGATCGATCGATCAATGTGCCACGATCTCAGGCTGGTTGGTGACCACCTTTTCAGACCGTCGACAACAGATAGCATTCAATATCCGTTCAACGAGTTTATAACGACCGGCTTTATCTGCAGACACGACCATCACTCCATGTCTTATCTGCTCACTCGTATTTGTGGGAGTCAGTTACGCCAGGATACCAATGGATCTTCATCCTACCTGGCTGAATCCATGGGAGTCTGTTATGCCTTATGATCCACGATCCTCCTAGCTGGTTGATGTGTCATAATCTCACCCGAGCTCCCTATAAGAAGCGGCCCACCTCAGGCATGAGTAACTCGAAACGGATACACTTAATAATCTAAACTCGAGACTTAAAGGCTCAATTCATAGACCTCATCACACACTGATTCTCCTATGTTCACAACCTCCTTTCCTCCACCGTCACCTGACTTAGGTATCGAAGGGTAGTCGGAGGGGTCCACCCCTGACCCGGGGTTTGCCCCTGACCCGGGGTTTGCCCCTCGGTCCTCTGACGTCATTCCCTCTCTCTTTCAGGTATCAGAGAAGGGGGGTCTGCCCGGCAAACCCCTGCACGTACTCTCTGTTACAGGATTATCGTGCCCAGATAGCTTGCGTCTGACTACGACCCGACGGATCCACACTCCAACTTCTCAAGATCCCGATCGAGCCCACTGTTGCGAAATCCATAAATCGACCATCAACATTTATCATCTTAAGGGGAGTTCCTACTTTTAGTGAAGCTTAAGTCTAGAAAGCATAATAATATTATGTCTATCACCTCCATATATGAACCTAATGACTACACTTTGAGATTAATATTTTGGGCTAACATTTGTCAATTTGAGATGAAAGGCTGATTACCGATTATCAATAATGACTGCAACTTGACTAGATTATTCATGAACAAACCGGCAATGGCAGCAGTGAATAGCTTTAATGATCTCATGCACGGTCTCCGGAAACCTACCTATTTGTGGGAGGCTCTACACCTGGAACCTACCTATTTGTGGGAGGCTCTACACCTGGTTGAATCATCGAATCCATGTCAAACTTGATCGATGCTTCGCCTCACAAGACTGGAGTGCATCATATCCCTTATCCACACAAGCCCATTTCTGATCATGTCACCTTCTACCTTTTGTTCTCATCATCTCCCAAGTTAAACAGCTTCCACTTTAAACCAGCTTGGCTGAAACATCCCACCTTCAACCTTCTCATATCATCATCATGGTGGCATTATCTACCTTTAGTGATGCTGATGCATCCTTTGCATAAAAAATCTATTAGATTCGTTCACCAACATGGGCCTTCTACACTTTTAGCAATGTCTCCTCACACAAAGTTCAGCTTCTTGACCATATCAACCACCTTGACTGCATAGCTAAGCTATATGAACTGTTAACGCTTGAGAACAGCACCAAAATTGACCATATGGTCATATTAAAAGAGCTACAGAACCTTAGAGAGATTATATGGAAACAATGGTAGAGAGTTTCTTGGCTGGAAGAGGGAGATGAAAATGCTAAATTCTTCCTCTGTGTCGCTTCCTACTATTGTCAGACTAACTTCATTAGTCTCATACATGTCAGGGGCCTATACTACTCCAATACCTTATTCCCATCATCTTCACGTTATGCATTGGATCCCCCACATTCATTTATGCATATCAACTTGGAGATGCTTTACCTTAACTCACACTGGTATTCATCAAAAATCAAACACCAATTCTCTGAGGATATTAGAGAGGTTGTCTTCACCCTTGCTGTTGACAAAGCACTTGACCCCGATGGCTTCCTTGATAACTTTTAACACCACTTTTAGGAGCACATCAATCATGACCTCATCGCTTTTTCTTGATGCCTTCCACAAAGACTGTATTGACTTGAGTCGACTAAACTATGCTCATATCGTTCTCATCCACAAGTTTTCTGGTGCCAACGAGACTGGATACTTTAGGCCTATCTGCCTCCTCAATGTCTCTTTCAAAATCATTGCCAAAGTCCTCGCCAATCACCTTGCTTCTAAGACCTACCCTTTGACATCACCCACTCTGCCTTGATCAAAAATAGATGTATTCGTGGCAGTGTTGTTTCTGCACATAAGATCATGACCTCCCTCCATGGATTGCATTGCGATGCGGTCTTCCTTAAACTAGACCTTGGGAAAGCTCCCACCTCTTTGGATTGGGACTTCATCTTCAAATCCCTTAGAGAGACAGTTTTCAGTGCCAAATGGATCTCTTGGATCCTCACTTGCACATTGCCACCTATGTGGTTTTCAATGATCATATTAGCCTGCAATTCAGCTGTCGGCGAGGACTTAGACAAGATGACCCACTCTTACTATATCCCTTCATCCTCGCCGTTGATGTCTTCTCCAAAATGATTGATAGGGGGGACAACCCTTGGATTCATTGGTAGAGTTACCGACTTCCCCTGGCCCCACATCGTTCAGCTTACACTATCCAGATGATACATTTCATCTTTGTCCCAGGATAGCTCCTCAACCATTAATCTCAATATCCTTCTTCTTGCCTTTGAAGCATCATCCTGCCTCAAAATAAACTTTCATAAATCCTTCATCTTTGACCTTAAACTGGACCACTCGGCTTATTTTGTTGCTAATACACTCGAATGGCAAATTGTCTCTGTTCCATTCTCATATCTTGGACTTCCCATCAAGGCCCCATCCCTTAACCGATTGGATTTTCATACTCTGATTGATCGCATTGAATGTCAGGAAAGGCCACACCCTCTTCAAAGGAGGAAGACTATCTTGGTTAGCTCTTTCTTTATGGCCATCCATATTTCTTCGTGTCATTTTATTTCTTGCTGCAATGGGTCATCTCCCATTTGATCGTATTAGACAACCCCTCTTTTGCCGCTGGGACCCTTCCACTAATGGATGTTCTTGTCTTATCAACTAGACCCAGTGTTGGAGTAGTAAATATCGAGTAGACTTGGCATTATCCACCTCCGCTCTCTCAACATCTAATTACTTGCCAAATGGCTTTGGAGTCTCTCTCAACATGAAGACACTCCTTGGGTTCCTCTCATTATGTTCGATTTCTACATAAGGAGATGCTACAATTTCATGCAGACTTAACAGAATATGTTTCTCCTTTTTGAAGATTCGTCTTGAAGGCTTGCTCCTACTTCCTACATGGGATCTTTGTGCAAGTACGAGGGAGACTCACCACGAGAGTCTGGCCTCGTTGTATCGGCGAGGACACTGGCAAAATTTTTCCCTTGCCTATTTGTCATCCAGAGGTTGTGGTCAAAGAGAAATACAAGGCCAACATCAGATCATGGTCCCCTTCCTTCTGTCGTTGGCTAAACCATGACTTTCTTCATGATTTGGAGCTCCTTGATTGTTTCAACAGATTCACTGATGATGGTCTTGACCCAAGAATATGGAAACTCAATAGTTCGCGTGTTTTCATGGGGATGTCCCTACGCAGACATATCGGCCCCTTCGTGCCACATTGTTTACCCTCCCGTATCATTTAGATGACCTCGACGCCTCTCCAAGTTTGCATCATCTTTTGGTTTGTGATGCATGACAGTCTACCCACATGCAACAATCTTATCACACATGGGCCGAACGGTCCTTCATACTGCACGTTCTGCCCACACGTGGGCGGATCAGCCATCTGATGGGCTCATCACGTATGCCCGACGGTGCACCAAAGGGAGGACCGGTCTAAAAGCATAATCCAGGGGCGTATTCGTGATTCTTTGGCTTTATTGACTTTATTTCTATTTATTTAATTCTAATAAGGGTAAACTTGTAATTGTGGGAAGGGGATTAGTATTAAAGGGGTGATTAGCCGCCGACCCTAGTTTATGCTATTTTTTGATAATTTTGTGAAGGAGAGATAGTTCTTCGAGTTCTACGGGAAAGGTGAGGACGTCACTTATCAATTGGCATCTTGGGAGGGAGGTTATCTTTATATTCTAGCCAATTCTATCTTATTTTATTTCAGTTTTTATTAATAAATTTTCAGTTTTCGTCTAGTTCTATCAATTTGGTATCAGAGCACGTGATCCATGGCGGCGGCGACGAAAGCCAAAGATCAAATTGAGGCGGTGGATGAGAAACTTAATGGCGAGATCGTAGGCATGAAGGGCGAGATCGCGCGCATGAAAGAAACCCTAACGGAGCATGGAGATCAATTGAAGAATCAAGCAGAAACCCTAAGGCAACATAGCGAAGCCTTTGCGAAAATCATCTTTCAACTTGGAGAGATCTCATCGAAATTGAACGGTGGCGAAGCGAACTCTAAAACAACGACAAAGGCGTCATCTTTGGACAAGCGGAAGCACGTAGTAAGGGATTTGGATGACGGGAGGCTCACCGATCTCGATAGCAGTGACCCGAAAGTGGAAGAGGCGAAGCGGGAGACTGGTGACCCTAGCCGCACCCCCAGAGGCCATAGCAGCAGGGGGCCCAGTGCTGCTCCCCAGGACCCCACGGGCCACCAGGGACTTCGACGGGGCCTAGAGGCCATCCCCCTTGGCCGCCTGGGCTAGGCGAACCCTCTGCGAGCTTCGGCGGGCCCTGCTGCGACAAGGCCACTGGGGCCCCGACAGTAGCTGGCAGGGCTCGACGGCCCTTTCCCAAGGCTGCCAGGGCCTCGCCGACCCACGGCGACCCTCCCACGACAGTTTTGACACACTACGAGGAGGCGGGGACCCCGACGGAGGATTTCAGCCCTATTCCGACGATCCGACGCGTGGTTTCGACAAAGATTTCGATTCAAGAGTACTGCGAGGATAGAGGAGGGTTTCGGGACCCTCCAGACCCACTGTGTGATGATGACAGGCGACGTCACCCACCCCGCACCCGTGAGGGGCACACTAGGGATACTGGCAGAGGCTACAGAGACTATGAGGAAGGGCGTGGTGAGATTGGGGTTGACAGCCAGGGGGACTACAGAGGCCCACGATGGGTCCAAGGAGATCACGAGAGGGGCCCACAGAGGGGCTATGAGACTCATCAGGAGAGGTGACAGCACTATCATCAGCCCAGGCATGTAGGAGGGCGAGGAGAACCGGGGACAAACACATTAGACATGCTGCGGAAGCTGAAGATGTATGTGTTCGAGGGAGAGGACCCTGTGGCTTAGATTTACAAGGCGAAGAGATTTTTAGCGTCTCTCGAATGACATAGGAGCAGAAGTTGGAGGCGGATGCTATATGTTTAGATGAAACGACTCTTGTTTGTTTCCAGTGGAGGGATGTGAGGCAGACGTTTCATTCGTGGGAGGAGATCAGGGATGTGCTGGTGGACAGATTTAAATATCCTCATTTGGAGAATTTGAGGGAGCAGCTACTGGCACTCAGGCAGGATGTCACCGTGAGGGATTACCTAGAGAGGTTTGAGGCATTGTTAGGGCGGGTGCATGGTGTGTCTTATGAGATGATGGAGAGCATCTTCATGAATGGGCTAAAACCTATTGTACGCGCAGAGGTCCGCATTTAGAAGCCTTAGGACTTGATGGTGGCAATGGAGTATGCTCAGATGGTGGAGGACTGTCAGATAGAGGATAGGAGAGCGAGAGGTGGTTATAGTGGACATGTTTCCCGCAGCCAGACATCGACAGGAGGACAAGAGGGGACTACTAGAGCGGATCAGGCCACCAAGGAGAAGGGTGAAGAGAAAAGTAGTGCACCACAGGCTGGGGGACAGTTTAGGAGGATGACTGACGCAGAGATGAGGGAGAAGCGACAGAAGGGTCTCTGTTTCAGATGCGATGAGAGGTTCATACCAGGCCACATGTGCATGTGGCACAAGCTTCAGGTGATGTTACTTGAGGACGAGGATGATGATGCTGATGTTGAGGATGAGACTGCTGAGAAAGAGGATACAATGCACCATCAGCTAGACGTGGCATACGTTTCTCTTAACTCCGTGGTAGGGTTCACACTGAACCATACCATGAAGTTAAGGGGGCATATTGGTGACCGGAAGGTGACGGTTCTGATTGACAGTGGGGCTACCAATAATTTCATCTCCAGGAGAGTGGTGGCACTGCAGGGACTTCAGCTGACCGACAGTGGCAGTTTCAGTATCATGATGTGGACGGAAAAGAAGAAGAGTAGCTGTGGAGTTTGTCCTGGACGTGTGCTGACGCTGTAGGGGGTGCAGGTGATAACAGACTTCATGTCCCTGGACTTGGGGAGTACATGACGGTGAACTGGAAGTTGCTCAGGATGGAGTTACAGGAGGATGGAAGAGCAGTGGTCCTACATGGGGGCCTCAGTCTATATAGAGCCTTGGTCTCGCTAAAGACCATGGTGAGGACCATCTAGGTAGAGGGGGTGGCTTTTTGGTGGAGCTACACACGTTAGCAGGAGAGGGTGGTGTTGAGGCTAGTAGTGAGCAGCCGATTCCAGGGGAGGTGCAGACGCTGTTGGAGCAGTTTGAGGTCTTTCAGGAGCTTCGGGGCCTTCCACCACCTAGAGACCACGAGCACGTCATAGTTCTACGGGAGGACGTGTCTCTAGGGATGTGAATGGGCATGCCCAAAGCCCAAATGGGTACCCATTTGGGCTTTGGGCATGCCCATTCTCATCCCTACGTGTCTCCCATTAGCGTAAGGCCTTACCGCTACCCATAGGCAAGAAGGACGAGCTAGAGAGAATGGTGGCGGAGATGGTGCAGTCGTGTGTTATCCAGCCTAGTGTGAGCCCTTTTTCCAGCCTTTTACCGCTGGTGAAGAAGGATGGGAGCTGGCGCTTCTACTTGGACTACATGGCATTAAATAAGGAGACAGTGCCTGATAAGTTTCCAATACCTGTGATTGACGAGCTCTTGGACGAGTTGCATGGCTCAGTCATCTTTACGAAGATCGACCTCAAATCAGGCTACCATCAGATCAGGATGCGGGGAGAGAATGTGCCCAAGACTGCTTTCAGGACGCATGCATGTCACTATGAGTTTGTCATGCCTTTTTGCTTGACTAACGCACTGCTACCTTCTAGGCCCTGATGAATAAGGTATTCCGTTCCTACCTTTGATGATTTGTACTGGTATTTTTCGATAATATCCTTGTGTACAGTCGTTTCCTGTAGGAGCACTTGGACCACCCGTTGGTCGTCTATCAGAAGTTGCAATACCACCAGTTGTTTGAGAACATGAAGAAGTGCTTATTTGGACAGCTACAGGTGAAGTACTTGGGACATGTGGTGTCCTCAGAGGGAGTAGCCGCTGATAGGGTAAAGATAACAGCGATGTTGGACTGGCCGCGCCCCACCACTCTCAGGGGGCTGAGGGGATTTCTTGGTCTGACATGCTACTATCGGAGGTTCGTACAGGGTTATGAGACGATCGCTTGGCGACTTACGGAGCTACTAAAGGACCAATTCATTTGGAGTGACGCGGCGACGCTTACTTTTGAGGCTTTGAAAAAGGTCATGACTACAGTCCCAGTCCTGGCGTTATCAGACTTTTTCAGGCCATTTATTGTGGAGGCAGATGCATCGAGACATGGACTGGGGGCTGTGCTGATGCAGGATCAGCGGTCTATTGCTTACTACAGTCAGGTGCTGATAGCGAGAGCCAGATTGATGTCTATCTACGAGCGGGAGTTAATGGCCATAGTCCTATCCATCCAGAAGTGGAGGCCATATTTGTTGGGAAGGAGCTTCTTCGTTCGCACTGATCAGAGCAGTCTCAAGGACCTGTTGGAGCAGCTCATGGTAGCAGAGGAGCATCAGAAATGGCTGCGAAAGCTTATGGGATACCGGTTTGAGATAGATTATTTGCCAGGGATGGAGAACAAAGCGGCAGATGCACTATCACGACGGGATGATGAGATACACTTGGCATCTTTGTCGGTCTCGGTGCTACATGACTTGGAGCCATTACAACAGGAGGTTGAGCAGGACCATGAGTTGGTAGACATCCGAGCAGCACTGTTGCAGAGTTCGTCAAAGCACCCAGGCTATTCTTTACAGGACAGAAAACTGTTATACTGGGGGCGCCTGGTACTTTCGAGGACATCTGTACACATCCCAACTATACTTCAGGAGTTTCACAACAGTACAGTGGGCGGACATTCTGGGGTCCTCAAGACCTATCAGAGACTAGAGAGGGAGGTTCATTGGAAGGGTATGAAGAAGGATGTTTCACATATGTTGGCGGAGCGTGACGTTTGTCAGCGTCACAAGTACCTGGCGATGGCCCCTGGTGGTTTGCTACAGCCGTTATCCTTGCCAGAGCGGGTCTGGGAGGATCTTTCCATGAACTTTATCGATGGGTTGCCTAAGTCTGGAGGGTTCACAGTCATATTTGTTGTTGTAGACCGCCTCAGCAAGTATGCACACTTTATACCACTTAGGCATCCTTACAATACAGTGTCAGTGGCAGAGGTGTTTCTGAGAGGTCATTCGCTTGCATGTGCTGCCAAAGTCCATTGTCTCTGACAGGGACAAGGTATTCTTGAGCAGATTCTAGCAGAAGCTTTTCAGGCTACATGGCATAGTGTTGAGGTGGAGCACGTTGTACCACCCACATACAGAAGGCCAAACTGTGGTTGTCAATAGGAGTATTGAGACGTACTTATGGTGCTTCATTTTAGAGAGCCCAAAGGAGTGGGCCTGTTGGCTAGCTTGGGCAGAGTATTGGTACAATACGCCATATCACACAGCAGCTCAGAGGACTCCCTTCAGGATATTATATGGTTGGGACCCTCCATACTTGTTACATTATGGGCAGGAGACAACCCTAGTTTCAGAGGTGGAGCAGAATGTAATGCCCTACGTAGCTACTGCACAAGTACTATAGGGGGGTGAATAGTACTTTAAAATAATTAAGAAGATAATTCCTAATTATCTTGCAAACTCAACCAACAATGCGGAAATGTAAATATTGACAACAAAGAAATGCAATCGCAAACAGACGATATAACGGGTTCGGATCCACCCAAGTTTTCCCGACTTGTTCCCGGTGATCCTACGTCCCAAACACCCGGATCCCCTCCGGCTACTTGAGTTAGAAACCTCTAACTCAAATTTGCATTATGAAATACTTGTAGAAAACCTCTACAAGATCAAATCATACACAAATGAAAATGTGACTCCCACAAACCGGGATCACACACAAACTCTCACAACCGAGAGTAAAACACTTGTAATATCAAAGTAAATGAAATACGAAATGCTTACTAACAAAATCCTATGCCTTGAGTAAACTTACGATTTAGGGCAAAGAGGATTTTGGGGAAGATGAAGGCACCAAACCCTAGCTCCAAGATGTTGACCAACAATGGAGGCCTAGGAAGATGTTGGTGACCTTGGATCAAGCTCTTGGCTTGAATGGCTCACAATCAATGTGAATCTCTCTTTGGAAATAAGAGTGAGAGAGAGATTCTAGAGAAATGAATGAGCTTGGAAATGAGAATTAATGCTTCTCTTTGATTCTCTAAACTTCAATAAATATCAGCCTTGAATGCTATGAAAGCAGCCCTTCAAGTATATATAAGATAGAAGAAAGAGAGCAAAATTCGTGGCAATTAATGCTCCAACGGCTCTATTCTGAAGCATACTAGTCGATCAAAGAATGATCACTGACCGATTAGTTTCTCAACTAGTCGGTCGGTGATTCAACATGAACCGACTAACAGCTTCACAGCCAAAAGATAAAGTTCAGGGAATAGATAACTAGTCGGTCTAAGAAAACTTGCCAACCGACTAGTTTCACAACTAGTCGGTCGGTGAGTGTTTTTTGACCGACTAAGAGATGAAATCAAATAGGCTGAATACAAGTTGAACTAGTCGGTCTGAGAACAAATTCCAACCAACTAGTTTCTCAACTAGTCGGTCGACAATCGTTCTTAGACCGACTAAAGATAAACAGTAGCTCAGGCTGAAAAACTGAACACACAACTAGTCGGTCTAAGGAGGATTCCTAACCGACTAGTTTCACAACTAGTCGGTCGGTGAACCTTCTTGGACCGACTAACTGTAAACAGTAAAGAGCTGAATTTGAACAAGGCATTCTAGTAGGTTCAAGAAGGATTGCCGACCGACTAGATTGCCATCTAGTCGGTTGGTTCTTCTTGAACCAACTAACATGCACAAGAAGCCGCGATAAGAAGCGTTAAGCTTTGGGAAAGATTCTATGGGCTTCTAATAAGATCCTAGCTCTAAGATATGAGCGTTATGAAGATTAAAACGTAAGATCTACTCAAGGCTTAACAATCTACGAAACGAAGCTAGAAGACTATAAATAAAACTTGACGAACCGTCTTCAATCACTTCAATCCGAATCTCTTGACTTCAATAATGGTCCTTGAGCTTCAACGAAGCTTCAAACATACGACCACGCGCTTTGAGAAGTCTCGAGACGTCGCTTTTGATGTTCATAGAATTTTGGCGCCGATCTCTATAACTGCGCTCACAAAGAGTTAGTTCACGATATTTATGTTTGTTCATCATCAAAACCAAATCCGGGGAATCAATACTCAACATTCTCCCCCTTTTTGGTGATGACAAACCAACATAAATAATAATCAATAATAATGATTCAAATGAAATTTACCTACTCCCTCTGCATTGATGACACGTTAATTCCATATTAAATAATAATCATAAGCATCAAACAGACGAGGAAAGTATAAAATGTGAATCCAATTATCGAAATTTAGGATCTAAATCCATTTTTATATCTTAACTCCCCCCTGAATCTAACATATCAAATTAGATTATCGGAAAAGTGCTTTAAATTATCATTTAGAACATTGTCATTATTAATTCTCTCCCCCTTTGGCATTAGCAAAAAAATGGGAGGAGATCAACGACAACAACAATGGCTACAAATAAAAGCACAGGAGTCGTAGAATACGACCACGGTCCAAATGACATCAAAGTAAAATACGAAGTAAATCAAAGCGTGCCAACAAGACGATAGTCGATAAACGAAAAATAAAATCATCAAAACTCAAATCAATTTCACGTATTGAGTTATGGAACATACTCTCCAATATCAACATTCTTGATGAATTAAGTGCATGGAAAACAATTCTATGTTTTCATAGAAATAATTTCTATTAAATCAAATGTAATCGTCGAGCGACAAAGTCAACATCGGAGACAATAATATAATGTGCACAGAGAAGTAAATGGCAACACGGTGTATATATATATATATAAGAACATGGATACATCAAAAATATACATCTGCCAACATACATAATAACGATCGAACGATCGGAGCACATCATACAACATATGTCACGACAGACATCAAAATGAACATACATCAGAAGTGTATCATCAAAACATCAAAAATACATCAAAAATCCAGAACCACCCAAGCTATCCTACCTCACACTCTCACTACAAGATATATCATCCAATGTGCATAGGGAGAGTCCTCCAACGCAAGCTCAGGAGGTGGAGGCAGGGTCAGCAGCAGCAGGCTCTGCAGAAGGGGTGGTGGTCTCAGGGACGACAGGAGTGTCAACTGATGGGAGAGTGGCAACGGGAGTGGTCTCGGGAGCACCAACAGACGAAGTATCCACCAGAGGAATGGTGGCAGCAGGTGTGCTCTTGGGATCACCAGCAGAAGTAACAGCAGCACGAGCAGACGTACCCTCAGGGGCACGAGCAGTAGATCCAACAAGCTCCTGGAGCTCATCCTCATCCATTTTCTCATCGTCAGAAACAGACGGAGGAACCTCAATGCCCAAGTGAGAGCAGATGCGAGCTAGCATCGCCTCAGAACGAGAAACTCGGGACTCCACACGTCTCAGAGAGACGGCAAACTCAGCGAGAGTAGGAGTAGGAGGAGGAGCAGGAGCAGGAGCAGCTGAAGCAGAGGGGGTACTCCTCTGAACGTGACGAAGCGCCGCAAGAGACTTCTTAACGGCCGTCGCATTCAGGGGAGGACCAAGAGGACGCTCATCATCATGAGGAAGAGGGACCTTGAAGTGACGAAAGACAAGTGTCAAAAGGCAAGGGTATGGGATGTGAGCAGATTTTGTGGACTTTCGGATACATTCGAAAGAGTCCATCTTATCAAGAATAATCCTAGCCCAATTGATCTCGCTCCCTATGAAGAGAGCGTAGATCAGCTTAAGGAATGGCTGGGAAGGCAAGCTCGAGGAGCCGTACTTCGGAAGGAGGCACGACTTCAGGATAAGATTCAAGACCCACACGTTTGGCTTGAAAGATTTTGATGGGACACCAATCATAGCGGGAGGGATGACATGAAACATTTCGGCGAGCATGGCCTGGTCAAGATCAGAAATAACATCCACAGAGATATCAGCTGGAAGAAGGCCAGAAGAGGAGACACCTATCAAATCCCCTAAGATTTCTGCCGTGAGGACAATCGGTGTCCCCATGACAGTCGTCTCAATGGAATGGGTCTCGTCATACTGACCCCGAACACGATTCGCATAGAAAAGCTTGACAAGACGGCGGTACGGGTGAGGGTTCGCCTTGGGGTCATGGCGAAGATAATCTATGAGGCCGCTATGGGAAAGAAGATCGGCGAGATGAGGGAAATCGGAGAACTGAACGAAGTGCTCCAATAGTAATGGACAGTGCTCAATACGGTTGTAAGCCGCGAGACACAACGGGTCATCGCGACACAACGATATATCTACACCACCCACTGGCATGGGAGCCTTCCCCTTAGACGGACGAGTGCTAGATTTAGGAGGAGTAGGATCCCTACCGGTAGGCTCAGACTCGGGGATATACTCAGTGTCGGAATCAAAAGCACCGGGAGGAGTGGGAGCACGAAAGGAGGCTGGAGACACAGTCTGCTTCCTAGGCTTGGGTTGAGATGTGGCTCTAGGCTTAGCGGTCGCCGTCCTCTTCTTCTTAAGAGGAGGCGAAGAAGACGATGGATGGGTCGATTTGGCTCGGCGTTTGGGTTGAGGGGGGTCCGTAGACGGAGACGACTCGACGGTCATAGGAGACGGACGCGAGGGATCGATGGGGATACGTGTCTTCGCCATAATCGAGACGAGACACGCGCAATCAAACTAGAACGCGAAATCTAGGTCGGAAGAACAAACCTAGAACAAACCCTAAACCAAACGAAAATCGAAGAAACCTAACCCTAGAAGCTGAGAGGGAGTGATACCTAGGTGGAGGAGAGGGATCGACGGCCGGAGATTGCCGGAAACGACGGTTGGACGGCGGAGGAGAGTGGAAGTCGAAGGGGTTTTGGCTGAGAAGAAACGTTTGCACCAATTAGAATGAGTTCTAATCGGTGCGGGCAAGAATAAAAATGATTGGAATGCCAAAAGACGCAACAGCCCCTGTGCATTTAGTCGGTCACAGTTCAAGCGCTAACCGACTAGATGACGATCTAGTCGGTCGGTCAATGAGCTTGAACCGACTAAAGTGCAAACAGTAACTGAAGCCAAATTTTGAGCAAGAGTTAGTCGGTCTGAGTTCATTCACTGACCGACTAAAACTGAATCTAGTCGGTCGGTCAATGAACTTGGACCGACTAAGAGAGTCCAAAAATTTGAAATTTAGAAATTTTGAGTTCTCTCCTAATCGCACTTGGACGATACATCGAAATACTCTCATACATCATTATACTACCCCATTAAACATCGAAAATCTTAAATTTGATGTTCATGAATAAATCGAGCATAAATTCCGAAAATTTAACCAAAAAATCCAGAAAATCTCAACTAATCTAGCATGAGCATATATAAATGAAATTTAATATCATGCAAGATTATTGAAAATATGAATCCTAAAGCTCGGATTCACCCATAATCCCCAATTCTCGACGTAACCGCACAAAGGAGTCTTGCTTGAGTGGTTTCGTGAAAATATCGACGATTTGCTTCTGGGTTTCAACGTACACTAAAATGATGTCCTTTTTAGCAACATGATCATCAAGGAAATGGTGTCGGACATCTATGTGTTTAGAACGGGAATGGTGTACCGGATTCTTAGAGAGACATATTGCACTTTGGTTGTCCACCATGATAGGGCAAGTATCACAGTTTATACCAAAGTCTTTAAGAGTGTGTCTCATCCAAAGAACCTGAGCACACGCAGCACCGGCGGCAATATATTTCGCCTCGGTGGTTGAAAGTGATACGGAATTCTGCTTCTTGGAAAACCAAGAGACAAGAGAATTTCTTATAAAATGGCAAGTGCCACTAGTACTTTTCCTGTCGGATTTGCATCCCGCATAATCTGCGTCACTATATGAGATTAACTCATATGTGCTAGACTTTGGATAAAGTAATCCGAAGTCGAGTGTGTAACTTAAATAACGGAAAATACGTTTTACCGCTACTAAGTGAGATTCCTTAGGTTGAGACTGATAACGAGCACATACACATACGACAAACATAATATCGGGCCTACTAGCAGTAAGATATAATAAACTACCTATCATACCTCGATATAGACGAATGTCTACATCTTTACCGCCCGAATCTTTATCAAGATGTGTAGTAGTGCTCATTGGAGTCTTCTTCCCGGAAGTATTCTCCATTCCAAATCGCTTTAGCAACTCCACCGTGTACTTGGTTTGGTGGATGAAGATTGCATCGTTCATTTGGCGAATTTGGAGACTTAAGAAATATTTGAGCTCACCCATGTGGCTCATCTCAAATTGATCCTTCATAACATTAGAAAACTCTTCGCAAAGAGTGAAGTTAGTAGCACCGAAAATGATATCATCATAAATTTGTACTAAAATAATATCATTATTCGAATACTTAACAAATAATGTAGAATCAACTTCACCCATTTTAAAACCCAAATCCAAAAGAAAGTTCTTTAGGCAGTTATACCAAGCTCGAGGAGCTTGTCTCAAACCATAAAGTGTTTTCTTAAGTTTGAAAACGTGATTTGGAAATTTTTCATTTATAAAACCCGGAGGTTGAGAAACATAAACTTCCTCAACATCTTCATTTAAAAACACACTTTTTACATCCATGTGAAAGAGTTTAAAATTTTTATGGCATGCAAAAGATAATAATAACCTAATAGATTCTAATCTAGCTACCGGAGCAAAGGATTCTTCGAAATCTATACCTTCCTCTTGCCGGTAGCCTTGAGCTACTAACCGAGCTTTGTTTCGGACGACGATTTGGTTTTCGTCGGTCTTGTTCTTGAAAATCCACTTCGTTCCTATAACGGTGTGGTTCTTCGAAGGCAATGGAACAAGCTCCCAAACCTCATTCCTCTCAAATTGAATGAGTTCCTCCTCCATGGTTAAGATCCAAGCACTATCTTCGCACGTTTCGTTGATATTCTTTGGCTCAATTGAGGAGGCAAAGGCACAATGAGCGAAGTAGTTGACTTGAGATCTCGTCTTGACACTATCAAGTATGTTGCCAATGACTTGCTCATGGGGATGGTCACGAACTGTATGAAGCCGTTTGAGAATTCCCTGATCACTAGGAACATTCTCAAAAGATTCATTAGTAGGGTTAGTATCAATAGAATCAATAGAATTAGAATTACCAATAGAATTACCAATAGAATCACATAAGACATCCATGGAGTCATCATCATTAGTAATTCTAGTAGGGACAAAACCTTCATTGAATGAAACATGAAGAGATTCCTCGATCGTTGAGGTTCGTTTGTTGTATATCCGGTAGGCTTTGCTACGGGAGGAATATCCAACAAATATCCCCTCATCGGATCTTGGATCAAATTTGTCCAAACTACCATACGTGTTTTTAATAAAACATTTTGCGCCGAAAACTCGAAAATGTTTAACTTGAGGCAACCTACCAAACAACAATTCATAACAAGTTTGTTTGGTGCCGGGCCTCAAAAGTATTCTATTAAACACATAGCAAGCGGTATG